>RCWM02000512.1:0-345000 GCA_003667255.2 Euschistus heros
ATCTGATGGGACGATCTGATACACCCTAAAGAGTGTGAATCCCATAAAAAAAAAAATATGTTTGGAAGGTTTATTAACTGGGGAAGTACTGCCTGGCTCAGATGGTAGCGGGTGAAGGATCTGATTCACTCAAAAGAACTAACTCACTCACAATCGAGCCGAGATCAATCATTGAAGTGATTAATGTTTTTCGTTTCTCAAAAGAGCCTAGTTGATATGATCCACTCCTTCTTCCTTGATAACTGACCACTCAATCCATAAAAGGGCAGGGAGTTAGATTATTTGATCAATTTAAAAAACCAATCCATTGAGTTATATGCTTGGATTAGGTTATTAGATAAATGTATCGGTAGTGAACTATATATGATTTTTTTAGTTTTATTCTTCACATCCAATATTTAGTTCCTTGAATTATCAAAAATCCAATATTTTAAAAAATGGGCCATTGTAAATAATCCTAACCTGATGGTGCAGCATTAGGGCTATACGCAAGTGGAGCCAAAAACGTTTTTTTTCTTGTAGTTTCAATAGCTTTAATGTGTAGGAGAATTATTGTTTGGCGAAATGCCTTGGTTCCTACCAAACATATCTTTTAACATAACTATATATACTCTGTCTAGCAGTTCATATAATATTTTGAGTCCACTGACATGCCATGAGGAACTAGCTAAAAATGCAAAACGCCATAGAAATTAAACCAAACGCAAAGCAGATTTTTTTTTCAAAACGAATTAAATTGCGACATTATTTCACTAACTCTAGTCTCTAATTAGAAGCGAGGTTATTGGCATCTGTCGCTTTTAAATGTCTTTCATCATTAAGGAGAGATGTTAACATTTTATTTTGTGATGAAAGTTTTCATTCATTCTTGAAATTAGTACTGCCATTATAGAAGGAATTTCGACAGGAGCGTCCATTACTACGCTCTAAGCATTCAAGAAATAATGAAAGTTGCTTCAGTTCATTGAGGTTGAAAACACGAAACTTTGAGATGATTTTACAACTATCAAAGTTATTTTTAGCAAAGAAGGTAAAAACTTTTAAGAAATCTGATGGGACGATCTGATACACCCTAAAGAGTGTGAATCCCATAAAAAAAAAAATATGTTTGGAAGGTTTATTAACTGGGGAAGTACTGCCTGGCTCAGATGGTAGCGGGTGAAGGATCTGATTCACTCAAAAGAACTAACTCACTCACAATCGAGCCGAGATCAATCATTGAAGTGATTAATGTTTTTCGTTTCTCAAAAGAGCCTAGTTGATATGATCCACTCCTTCTTCCTTGATAACTGACCACTCAACCCATAAAAGGAGTTAGATTATTTGATCAATTTAAAAACCAATCCATTGAGTTATATGCTTGGATTAGGTTATTAGATAAATGTATCGGTAGTGAACTTATATATGATTTTTTTAGTTTTTATTCTTCACATCCAATATTTAGTTCCTTGAATTATCAAAAATCCAATATTTTAAAAAATGGGCCATTGTAAATAATCCTAACCTGATGGTGCAGCATTAGGGCTATACGCAAGTGGAGCCAAAACGTTTTTTTCTTGTAGTTTCAATAGCTTTAATGTGTAGGAGAATTATTGTTTGGCGAAATGCCTTGGTTCCTACCAAACATATCTTTTAACATAACTATATATACTCTGTCTAGCAGTTCAATATAATAGTTTGAGTCCACTGACATGCCATGAGGAACTAGCTAAAAATGCAAAACGCCATAGAAATTAAACCAAACGCAAAGCAGATTTTTTTTCAAACGAATTAAATTGCGACATTATTTCACTAACTCTAGTCTCTCCTTCTATGGCACAAAGTTCTTCGGCGGCTGCCTTTACGCTTAGTTTTATTATATTCTGATATTTAGTGGGAATTTTAGACGTGTAAGGCCACTTAACTCTAGTGGAATAAAAGGAGTAGTCAGAGTAATCATTGATATAAATAGCAGGAACGAAAAACTTCGTATAGGATTCATAATGGATAGAGGGTGTTCATAAAGGACTTTTGTAACAGCCTACTATATACAGGGTGAGTACCTCTTAGTGTAAAAAAAAAATTAAATGATACTAGATCAAAAATGTAGAAAAATGCCGCAGATCTCACCTTTTTATTCCAATCCGTAGCAGATATACGATAAATCGAAGACTTTTTTGGGGAAACCACGTTTTTTACCATAAAAGCTGTAATATCTCTAAGTAGAGGAGCACCTTGGTATCATGTATCCATTTATATATTACACCGAAATACGGAAATCCTCTTTGTACCTGTATCTGGGAATACCACCAGTTTTGGAAGTACCTACCCTCTCAACCCATTTACCTTTTTTCAAAATTTCCCCAGGTCAGTTGTGTACTAGAATTGATATAATCCACCGGTAACATTTTAAGTAATTTTCTACTCCTTCATATTTTGTAATTATATGCACTTAATTATTCGAACGCATATTTTTATATATTTATATTGTAGATAACTTTATGTTTTGAAATAACTTGCATAACTCATATAACTTTATTGTAACCTTTTTCACTGCAGGGCATAATTATGAGAAAAATATAGTCTCGATACGTCGCTAAAATAGTTGTTTTTTATTTATCGACTGAACCTCAAGAACCTTATTAAACATATATATATTTATTTATATTTTTCTCTTCCATAGTAACCCTATGAAAATGTTGTGAGCACATCCCATACATGCCATCATAGTTACAACAAAACGCTAAGAAAATAATCCGAAAGAGAACTAAAAAATAAAAATTGAAAAAGAAAAAGAAATTCACTAAAAATTGAATAAATGCAGTGCTGTATAATCTTATTTTTTTGTAGTTCAAAGCTTTGGACAAATTCCCTCAATTCAGAAATATAGTTTTCGAACAGTTTCTTTTCTGAAATTGGCTATTCTCGTCGTCACAATATTATATTGTTTATTAAATAAAATCTGTCCTGGGGAAAGCTAAGCAATGATCTTTATTAAACATAAACATTTTTAACGAAAATCCCATCACTTAGAGACCGATTGGTGTTTATTGCAAGAAACTGTTGAGATAAAATAAAATACATAATTTAATACTTAAATTATTTCTCATATCTCTGTAGTAAAGAAGGGCCCCCTCACCCAGATATCCTCTTCTACTATGCGATTTTTTAGGATAAAATAATATTTGTATTAATTAGTTAAATATTTTATCACGAAATTCTTTGTATATGTGAAAAGCCGTCAACGTTTTCGAATGCTTCAGGAATCTTCAGGTCTTAATCCATGGATTAATGCTCCAAGGATTTATTTACCAGTTGTATACTCTAAATAATTTTTAACATAACATTTTAAAGCATATTATTACCTTCTACAGGAGAAATACTACCTTCTGTTTCCAAGTTAAAATAATGAGTTCTGTGTAAAGTTAAATTCTAGGATTAGATTTGTTTGGATGTTGACTGATTTAAAATTTGTTTTCAAGATAAGGTGATTGGTGGCTCTCCTATTTGTATGTTCTAGTGTGATTTTCTTGTCGTTATCCAAACGATTGCAGTCTTTTACTATTTCATTTTTTACTTCTACATTTTTCAACGCCGAAACATCTGTCCGTGTACCCGAAATGTTATCTCTCTGTTATATCGTTTACATTTTCCGAGCTCGTTGCTGTATCACAACTTCAAGGCTTATAAGAAAAGCAGAATATCTTAACTTCTTCCCCAAGAAATTACCATTGTAGATAACTCCTTCGGCCTTGTTAGGGAACCAGCAGATACGGAATTGACTTGTTGAACGAAATAATTAACTGAGAGAAATAAACTTATTTTATGAAAGCAATATCCTTTTTTTTTTTATTATTGTTGTTAGTATTTTAATCAGTCTTTTTAAAACCTATTTATTGAAATTTGCAACTGTCTAACAAACTATACCTAAAAAGGCAGACTTGAAAATATAATTGCATGACAAAAGATCCAAATCAACTAATTGATTAAAGTAATATTTACGGTTTACTGTAATCAGTAGATATATGATAGAAACTATGTAAAGAAATAACTAGTTAGAGAGCTAGTAACCATTCTAGTGAATGCTATTGGTCCTAAAAAATCCTTCAATATTCTCTTGTACAGCGTATAAACTTGATTATATTAAAAAAAAGGAACAGCAAAAAAAAAAATTTTTTTTTTTAGAAACTAAAGGGCGAAATAAAAATAATTCTATTCGATATAATGATATCGTGATTTTAAGACGCCTATTCACTAAGTGTATTTTTACTAAAAACAAAAACAAAAACCTGTACCACTTGCCAATGAATGGTTCGAGAAGACCATTTCAGTTTGTTTAGTACTGCTTCCCTTTCAATGATGTACTGTTTTGAAAACAATGATTAAGATAGATAAATTTTCTCCCTACAGCGAGGCCCGTACCCTGGGTTAAGAAAAAGGATTTCAGTGCTCACCCCACTTAGCTACCGCTTCCCCTTTAAATGCATGATAATGCAGTAGTAAATTTTAAGTTAGTCATTGTTTAATTATATATATATATATATATATATATATATTACCGTTGTGTATATATATATATATATATATATATATATATATATATATATATATATATATATATATATATATATATATATATATATATATATATATACACAACGGTCGTTTAAGACCAGACGAATATATTACTTTTTCTTACTTTTTCGCCCTATTTTTCTCCCAGTAATTTCTCTTCATTTCTGCTTGCCTAGCTTCCTTTCCTTCGACCATGCAGTACCCCCTTCCCTTTTTCTTTATTTTCCACAAGAACCTTGATTTCTTTTAGCTCCTTTCAGTATTGTTCTCTATCTAGGCAGTTTTTTACTGTTATTATTAATTTTTATGTTTCCTCTTTCATTTGTTTTACGCTTTGTGTTCACGGATTAATTGAAATTTTTAAAAATTAATTATTTTATTTTTATAATTTTTTTAATTTGTAAAAATACAGATATTAATATTTAATATTTTTTTATCAAAGCTTTTTTATATTATGACCATCCTAATCCTCTGGCTCAGTCTTTATTCAGCTCTATAATCCTCTTGCAGGTTAAAAAGGAATCGGCCTCGCGAACTGCTGTAAAATTCGACTATGGAGTCCTGGCAATAGACAACTTTTCCTCTCATGTTAGCAATGTTTGCGGCTTATGATTTGGTCTTATTATTATTTTTTTTGTGAATAAGGGAATGAATGTTTATTTGATGCCCATGTATTCGAGGTATGGTAATCTTGGGCGGCCTCGAGGTCTTCTTCCCTCTGGGGCATAATCCATCGTCTTTAGTGGATCTCTGTGGTCTTCCATCCGTACCACTTCAGCTGCCTGGTCTCAATGGCTTCCATGACTGGGGCGATCTCCAATTCTTCCCTAATCCTCTCGTTTCGGATTCGGTCCCTCCTAGTCTCCCAACAATCCTACGAAGAAATCTCATCTCTGCCGCTGTGATTCTGCTCTTCTGCCTGTCTATGAGGATCCAGCTCTCAGAACCATATAAGAGTATCGGCAGGTATATCGATTTGAAGATATGGAGCTTAACGTTCTTGCTCACTTCTCTTTTACCAACAACAGTGTTGCAGATCTGGTAGTATACTGCGTTTGCTTTGCTTATTCTACTTGATATTTCCGCGTCAACTTTCCCAGATCTGTCCAAAACTGCTCCCAGATAGGTAAAATCGTTGACCACCTCCAACTCTTCTCCATTGCAGTAAACCAATACCTCTTCCTCTTGCCTTCCAACTTGTAGGACCTTACTTTTACTGGCGTTTATGTCCATGCCTTTTCTTCGCAGCTCTTCAAACCACTCTGTGACAGCCTGCTGGAGCTTCTCCACTGAGTCAGCGATCAGCACTATGTCGTCTGCATATATTAGGAGCTGAGTTACCACTGGCATGAGATTTCTTCGACCTAAAAATGTCCTTTCAGTCCTTCTTTTACATATGGACGCTATTTCGTCCATAAACAGTACGAATAGCAAGGGGCTTAGACTGTCACCTTGCTTTACCCCTCTGGCTATATTAAAATGCCTAGATTCCTGACCGTTTAATCTTATAATTCCTTTTGGATCTTGGTAAATGGACCGGATTGCTTCCACTAGTCCCACTGCAATACCCTTCACTCTCAGCGCTTCCCATATTTCATTTCGTGGAACTGAGTCAAAGGCGGATTTGAGGTCCAGAAAGGCGAGGTACATATTTTTATCTCTGTCCCAGGACTTTTGTAAAATATTTCTGAGGGTGAAAATATGGTCCTGGGTTTGTCGCCTGGGTCTGAAACCGGCCTGCTCCTCTCCAATAAGAGGTTCCACGAGTGATCTCAATCGGTTCTCTAAAATGGATGTATATAATTTATAGACAACTGGTGTGAAAGGCATATTGGTCTGTAGTTGGAGCAGTCCGCCTGGCATCCTTTCTTATGTATGGGGACTATAATGTTATATTCCCAGTCTTTTGGTATTTTCTTTGCATCCCACGCTTTTTGAAAGATCAATTGGAGAGCCTTTAGCAGCTCCATACCTCCGTATTAACAAATTCTGCCACTATACCATCTCGGCCTGGAGCTTTCCCTGTTTTCATTCTCATTACCGCTCTTTCAACCTCATCCTCCTCTATCATCTCATCCACGTCCGACTCATTCATTGTCGATCCTGGTATTCGTGGTTCAGCCTGTCTTCGCCAAATTGTGCCTCAAAAAACTTTCTCCACACAGCTTATCCCAAATTGCCCTAAATCTTGGCTTTCGTAATATTTGTAAATACAAAAATTAATAAAAAATTAATATTATATAGGTTTCAAAAAATAAATATTAGTTTTTGAGTCGAATTATCTTCCTAATAATTTATTTAAATAAATATAAAACACATATTTAAATCGAAATTCATAGATTAAAAAAAAAATGAATCATAGGCTTTGGAAATTAGACGGCTCTCAGGGTTAAAATAATTATTTTTTGTAGGTAAAAAAGGAATCTGCTTATTGCGAATCAGAATAATAGTTCATTTATTTTATATAATTCTAATGATTTAATTTAAATAGCGGTAGATATTTTAGTAATGTAACCATCAAAAAATCCAAAAAAGAAACAAAATATAAAATTAAAATATTTGGCACCACCCCCTGACTTCCGAGCCCCTTCCTCACATATGTTATTTCCCCGTAGAGCCATATTTTTTTCGGACCGAATATTTCATGTAATACTCTTATCTGGGAAACCTCAAGGCGTCCTTTCTTCAACCTAAGCGACAAAGTTTCACATCTTCTAAGAGCTTTTAGTACTTCAGCCAGGTTTTTGGACAATAGTTAATAAAAAAAAAAAGAAAAGAAGTAATTATATGGGAAAAAAGTATGTTATCAACTTTATTTTACGATTCTTTTTATTTTTAGAAAAAAGACAAATATTTGGGGAGGGAGAGATTCCAAGAAGCATAAAATTAATATATCGTTATAAATATATATATATATATATATATATATATATATATATATATATATATATATATATATATATATTTATATATAAGCATAATTGAAGTTGAAATTCAACAAGTTTATGCCAAGACCTTTAAAAATTAACAACTAAATGGCCAATACAGGATAATATTGTTTATACCGAATATAACTATACATTTTTGAAAGGAAAAGAGGATTTTTAAAAATCATAATGGGTTTGAACTATTTTTATTTCTCCTTTAAAAAGTGAGCAACATTTTTTTTCAAGAGTCTATTTCACGAAAAAAAAAATAATAAGACTATAGATTTGTAACAGATTAAAATTAAATAAATAGTAATATTCGATGATAATATAACTACACGGTGATTGAATTTTCTCTGTTTCTTCTTAACTAACCTCTATTAAATAAAATCGGCATTCTTTTGTATAATTTTTAATTTTTAATTTAACACCTTCGTTTGTTAGTGTTAATGCATAAATGTTAAAAAAATAAAAACATTTATGCTGTCCTAAACGGCATGCAGTTTCACATGACATATTAAGACCTTTCAAATGCTGCCGAATTGAAATAAAAATAAATTATAATTAAATTGTTTGTGACGGATAATTTCTTGTTTGATTTGTATTATATTCAGAAAAAAACCTTATTTATTTTTGTCTTCTTCAAAAAGCGAACAACACATTTTTTCAAGAGTCCTTTTCAAACAAAAAAAAATTAAAAGAATAAGTTGAAGTTAAGAATAAAATAAATTAAATAGTATACTTCAACTATATTTTGACTTGATGGTATTTTAAATGTTTTTATTTTGTTTATATTTAAACTCTAGAAATTGAAATTGGTATTCATTTATATAATTTTTAATTTTAATTTGATGCAAGTACATGATAAGAATATTATCGTTAAATATTTGTTTTGATTTTGTTTTTTTAAATTATACCACATATGCCAAAACCTTTTAAATACAGCTGGTTGGGATTGAAAAAAAAAAAAAATTAACTGGTTTGATATTGGTAATTTTTTTAAAATATTTTTTTATATATAGAAATAATCTCTGTAACGTTTAATGTAAAAGCGTATTTTTAAAACAAAGTGGATTTAAAGCATATGTATGTATCCTTTAAAATTTTTTAAAACTATTTATTGATCTTTACAACTGCATCAAAAAAAAAAAAAAATTCGAGAGAGTTCTTTGTAATGGAAACAAGAGAGAAGGCAGAAGCGAATTGAAGTTGAAGAAAAAATTAAAAGTTAAATAATATAATACAGTAATATTGTTACTTTTTGGCAGTTAAAGACTTGGAGTTTTTTATATGTTTCTAGTTAGTCTCCGGTTATTCAAATCCTTTCAAATATTTTTTCATTTGACATCGACCTGAGGATGGTGTTCACTAAGTATTTTTGATTTTTTTTTCTTTCCCTTGAATGTTATTATGCTTTTGCGTTTTTCAAATAAAAAAAATAAAGATCTTTCAAATCCATTAATATTTTAATGAAAAAAATATATAGAAAGAAATTAAATTATCTATTCTCGATGATATTTTTATTATTGTTATTATGTACAGAAACAACGTTTTAAAAGAAAAGGAGATTAAAAAAAAAAAAAAAAAAAATAGATTTCGAGTCTATTTATATTTCGTTTAAAATGTAGGCAACATATTTTTTCAAGCCATATTAAAGTTATTTAGATTTTAATAAAATATTCCCATATTTTAAAAAATCCAAGAAAAGATTTTTTTGTTTTTACATTTATATTTTCAATATAAGAAGAAGAAGAAGAAGAAGGAGGAGGAGGAGGAGAAGAAAAATATAATTTTTGTTAAATACAGTTGATTTTCAAAATCATTATAAAATTCTAAATATACAGATGGTGGCTTAGAATGGATCATACTTCCTTACTAATTGTGTACACATATTAATGTTCGCTGTTAATTTAATTGTTTATTAATAATATTAATTATACATTGCAAAAAAAAAAAAAAAAAATCTAAGAAACATAAACGCACGGAAAGCTCGCTCTGAGTTGTGTCTTATGCTGAGCGATCCCATCCTATCTCGAGCCATATTCTATCCATCTCATAAAAGTAGTTTAAGACCTTGGATCTCGTCCAGAAAATAACCCACCACGTTCAGCGCCCTGCGGTCCTATCATTTTTTTCTGTATAAACATTTCTATATTTTTACTGAAGGAAAAACTTATCGTAAATGGGCTGAAATATAAGATTTTACAAAAGGTTTGCTGAGATTTTACTTCAATATAATTAGATCTGATTAATAATTTTAACTTCAATCATTTTTATTTTATCGATTTTTTATCCTACAATTATTTAACTGTTGAACTGTTTATGATGAATATGGTGAATCATAACATTTCGAAATAATAACAGTTTAAAATTTTAAAATAAAACAAATGTATGTAATTACTGCATTTTAGTTCTCTTCATTACAGGGTGTTTTAGAGGTGTATTATCATGTTTCCTGTTTATTTTAATTTCTCCATCTTCCAGCTATCAAAGCTATTATAATCGAGACCTAGGCGTAATAGATAGATAGATAGATAGATAGATAACTTTATTGCTTGTAGAGATACATCTCATAGCAAGGAGATAGCCTAAATAACTAAATAAACTAACTAAATTACGAAATTCACAAAAAAAACTATATATATACATACATACATACACACCCACATATACACACATACATACATATACATAAAGCATAATATTCCATTATAATTACATTCCTTTATAACCATTCTATTTTGAAAACTTAATTTCTTACCCTTATTATTTTTATTTAGGTTTGTTTCCCGATATAAATTCAGCACTACAGGCATATGATAAGATGATGGAAGAATAGGACCCAAGCGTACCGACATGTCCTGAACCAATCTAAGGCCTGAAGTACTGCTCCAAATTAGATCGAAGGCACTGGTTCCCTGCGGTCCCACAAAAGTAAAAGCTCCCTCCCTATCGCCCGGCGATCTACCATTAGTTACAAAGAAACCAAATTCTTCCATAAATAAAACCAAAGTTTTTCCTCTAGGAGTAATTATAAGGTCCTCACTTCGCCTTAATGAATATAAATTTAAATCTTGAAATAATTCCGTAAAGCCTTGATTTAGGTGGCCAATTCTACAGTTTGGGTCACCCCCAATATAAATGTTAGAGTAACCATTTTCTATTAGATCTGAAAAAATTATTTGTACTGATTCTAAAACTCTATCTATTTCAGACCTAAGCGTAATAATAATAATAGTAATAATGTTTTAATGATAAAAGTATAGTTGACTGTTAAGATAAATGGAGAAGAAGATAATTAGGGTTGCAGTTAAGAGGAGCACCACGTCTAAGTGGAAATACTTTAATGTGTGCAGGTTTTCCTTAGGGTTTTAATGAATAAAATACTAGATGTGAGAAAAA
Organism: Euschistus heros; assembly: GCA_003667255.2. Taxonomy (NCBI): domain Eukaryota; kingdom Metazoa; phylum Arthropoda; class Insecta; order Hemiptera; family Pentatomidae; genus Euschistus; species Euschistus heros. The sequence goes on from RCWM02000512.1 coordinate 10,884, forward strand.
TAACAGACCGATTAACAGATAGAATACAGAATCTATGACTGGTGAACAGTTACCAACCGAACTACATTGATGGGAACGATAACTGATGTGAAACGGTGAGAACAGCTGGGCAGGTAAAAGGGAGAAAAGGCGCGGGAAACATCTATACAGAATAGGAAAATGTAACAAAAATATAAAAGAAAAATGAACTTTAAAGTTACCATAAGATAACAAAATAACAAATAAATACAAACAGAATAAAAAGAGATAAATACAATAATGCCAATGCCATCATGATTAGGTGTACAGCATATAAAATGATGCAAATAGAAATAATAATATAACAAAAAATAAAAAATAGACATGGAAAGGACCGAAGGGAAGGTTTTTGTTTTTAATAAGGTTCAAAACTTGGGAATAAGTATGGAAAATGTACTCTTTGTCACTATTGTGGTTGACGGGATTAGGCTCGAGATGTATATAAATGGATTGAGATAATAAATGTTTACAATAAACGTTGGGGACAGTGGCAAGAATAGAAGTTTCTTTCGAAATCAAAGGTATGGCTTAAGGATTTGCCATGCTCCGAGAGTCGAAACGTTGGCACGTGTTAAAGTATTTCTACTTAGGCGTAGTGCTCCTCTTTGACTGCATCCCTGATTATCTTCTGCTCCATAATAATATTAGTTAATTTTAACAATCCTTATTTTTTAAACACTTTGACTGGTCCCTCTCTATAACCTGAAAGATATATTCATCGTCACCAAACGCACTTCATACCCTTACTATCATTTATGAATTGCACATCTCTCTATATTGTCCGTAATTACCCTTGGAAACTAAACAATTTTTTTTTTTAATTTGTTATACTGTTTAAAGACCGGTTTACACGCTACGTCTTATTGCACGTTTTTTCGGACAGGACAAATCCTATCAAATAAGACGTGGCGGGTAAAACAGCAAAACGTACGTCTTGTCGAATCGCAATTAAATCCAAGATCAGATTGAAGAACTGATGGAAGAAGCATCATTTTGCAAGAACTGATAGGACAAAACGTAATGTGTATACACGATGTTGAGACAAGGCGTCCGAACTCCCCTTAGTGCATGACTAGCTCCACTCTAGTTCTCTTCCTATTCCCCAAAACAACCTAATATTGCCAGACTTGCGGCAATGCACCCACGATTTTCTCGTGGAATTCATTGAAATGTATAAAAGCCCCTCAGTTCTTTCAGTAACAAGAACTGGCTTCTTTTCAGAAACCACTCCCTTGACCATCTTGTCTTTTCCCTCTTCATTCCTATTCCTCTCAGTCGTTGTATCTTTACAGTTGATAAAATAAAAGAAAGCAGTTGTTTTTCCTCCATAATCGAAAAATAATGTTTCTCAAAATGATTCACTAAACGAACTTTACACAACTCAAGGAGTCTGGATTGGAAATGAGGTAGAAAGCGGAAGGGAAAACACGTAGTGTGTAAACACCGGACCAAACGTACGTTTTGTAAGTCCGGCAAAACCTACAATAATACGTAGCGTGTAAACCGGTCTTAACACCAAGTACCTGTGTGGATAGTCCTGAAAACTGTTACGTGTATAGTGAAGTGACCTTAAATGAAAGACAACCCCCTCATGAAAAAGTTATGAACTATATTTCATGTGTTACGTTGGAGGGTAGAATACGTTTGGAACCTGCACTTTTGTTGTTTAACATGTGTTCTCTAATTCACTCGATGGCTCAATAGGAACAAATGTCGTGTTGCAATTTTTATGATATTTAGGGTTTCAAGGGACCATCCTCGATCCTTCAAAGAAAAGTATAATACCCTAATTTCTTTCCAGCCATTAGGATATTGCTGCACTTCCAATATCATCCGCTAGATTCATGTGGATCCCGAGGATCCTATAGATGTGTTCGAACAGGCAAGGAAACACGGAAGTTGCCCTGACTTTGAAGACATAAAAAGAGTGTAGAATCTTTATAGACACCTCTAAAACCAGCCTTAAAGCCTTCCTACTAAGTGGCAATAAAAATCCTTTCATTCCCATTGCTTAGGATGTACGCTTGAATGGATCACATGAAAGCATGAAATGACTACTAGGAAAAACGTAGTTCCAGAGATTTCAATGGCACTTTGTTGCATACTTAAAAGTTAAAGCCCTAGTGCACATAAAGTTTCTGTATTCTGTTTGAGTGGTATAGTAAGGACAGAAAAAATCTGTCACCTTTGTATAGCAAATCAAGAAGGAGCAAAGGGATTTTTTAAAATAACGAAATAAAAGGGTTTTTCATCTATAACTTTTTTTAAATTAAAAACAATTGTTTTTTAAAACAACCTATAGCTGGTATAATTGCTATAAGTCTTCTGTTAGTTTGATCCTCTGTGTACCTACCAGGCATACTATTTCATTTGTTTCTGCTGCTTAACTAGGGTAGGAAGAACGGGTTATTCTACTGGTTACCCACCTATTTTATCACGATTCATTTCGTGGGTCCGCAACGAAATAAATTTTTACCCGTTTAGGTGGAATTGGAATTCAAAACCTTCAGTACCGAGGACTCGGAGAACCTCACCCCAACTCGCTCAGCCATCGAGTCTTCTGGTATTGAAATGAAATGAAAAATAATCTTTATTCTGAGACATATAGCAAGAATAACATAAATAAGGCAGCAACTTATATACAATGTAAATTATATACATATAAATATATAAGGTGACATTTTAGATTTTAAAACAAGTCTTCGGGTTAATATGAGAAAAACAAAATAAATAAATAAAAAGTAAAAATATATATATATATATATATATATATAATAAATATAAAAAAAATAAAAAATAAAATAAAAAGAAATATTCTAACACTAATATATTATTACATAATTTAGAAAGATTGATAATTGAGGAGGTGGATGAATAAATTATGATTAAAGGAAGTGAGAGAAGGATCATTGCGGATCGAAATGGGTATGGAATTCCAAAATAAAGCTGCACGATTAATAAATGATTTTTCAAAGGAAGCAGGTCGATAAGAAGGGATATACAAACCATAGGCTGAGATCTGGTGTTCAAAAGATGAATGGAAGAACGAAGGGCAAGGAGGTCGTAAATGTACGAAGTTTTTTTGGACTTAAAGGGTTGGAATAGAAAGAAACCAAGAAAGTATTGTCGCCGAAAACTTGGATAAAGCCACCTTAACTCAGAATACCAGCCAGTGATGTGAGAACGCCTGAGGATTCCAAAAATCTTTTCAGCTTCATTTCAAGCTAGCCAGACAGTCCTCCGTATACTAAGCATACATAATCGAGGTGGGGAAGGATGAGGGAGGATACTAACAATGGATGGGTATTGCGAGGAAAAGATTCACGGAATCTTAGGAGCTGTTTGGGGATGGAGATGCTTTTTCGGGTTATGTGGGAAATATGGTTATTCTAATACAGATGTTGATAGAGTACTAATCCGAGGTTTTTGACAGATTTTGTGAACTGAATAGAAACGTTATTGAGATAAAGAAGTGGAGGTATTATAGGCATACTGTTAATAATGTTCTAATTCCGTAAGGAATTGAGATCATTCCATAGACATTTCAATGCTGCACTCAGCTGTTGAAGGTCAACTGATCGCGAACAGTGATTCAAGAAACTTCTCTGCTCAATCTGGTTTTTCTCTTGAAATCGGAGGAAGAGATAGATGGGAAATTCTAAACATAGATGAATTTCACAAATACCCCAAAATTGGCAATATCCTTTATTTCTTTATTTCCTATACTTTATTTTGTTTTTGTTTTTTATATATTTCATTGTATAAGAACTTAATGTAAAAAAAAAAGAAAAGAAAATACGGGTTTTATTTTACTACTAGCATCCCTCGTCGCGTCTTCGCCCCCTTCTTATTCGTAAAGAACTTAAAAGAAAGTTAAAGAAGTTAATTTTAACTGATAATTATTTTATTTATTTTTTCATTGATAAAATCTTTTATAGTAGCACGCAATTGAAGTATTCATTAGTGTTGATCATATTTCCCCCCATAGCTGTAATTTTTAACTTGCTAAATAGCCATTTATTAGATGTTTGAATATTACGTAAAATCATAATCATAATTTGATATCAATTTTTAATTTTTAAATATGGGTTGGTTATCCAGAGGAACTTTTAAGAATATCTTGCAGATATTGGACTACGTTATGGGTGTTTACAACTAAAGCCCTATAAATCACATTTTACACACAATATTGAAAACCAAAGGATCGACATTTGGATTTTGTAATAATGTTTATTATTATAGTCTATTGCAATCAACCGGAGATTGTTAAGGTGAGAACCTTAAGACATTATCAGTGTGGTTTCCGGTGGAAAAAGAAGGTCCACAACGGACTTAATATTCTCTCTAAGGCAGATGTTGGAATAAAGCAAGCCTACACCACCTTTTCATAGATTTCAAGCAAGCGTATGACTTAGTAGATAGGGAAAAGGTGGCAAGGGAAATTATATCTCCAGGTGTTTCATCAAAGTTAGTGAGACTGCTTGAAATGATCTGGAAAGAAACTAAGTTTCAGGTAAGGGGTCATTATCGTAAAAATTTGAAGTGACTGGCGGCGTAAGACAAGGTGTTCTTCTATCGCCCATAATATTAAATCTGTCCCTTGAAAAATCGATTAGAGCTATAAAGACATACATGGCTTACACAGATGATGTATTCATCACAACACGGTAATTTCAGCACTTTCAGGAGTGTTGGAAGAGTTTGAAAGGGCGGCTATGAGCAAAGGATTGGCCATCAATTACAGCAAGACGGAATACTTGGAGACTTTAAGATACCTACAAGGATATGGAGATAAAGTACAAATTAATGGGCACACATTTAGGTGCTTAGGGTCTGTAATAACAGAAAAAAACTACATGAAATTGGAGATCAAAGTAAGAATAGCGGCTTGCAGCAAATGCTTTTTGCCCTAAGCAAACTTATGAGGTCTCATAAAGTTTCTCGATCTGCCAAAATTCTGTCTACAAAACTGTAATAAGGCCAGTTGTGACTTATAGAAGCAAGTTTTGGGTGCTGACTCAAGAGAATGAGAGGTTATTGAGAATTTGGGAAGAGAGGTCCTCAGAAAAATCTAAGGTAAATAACAACGGGAATTAGAGAATCGGGACCAAACTGGAGCTGGAAAAATTGTTCGGTGAACCCAACATCATTTCTTTAGTCAAAGTTGGCAGATTAAGATGGCTCGTTTATGTGCAAAAGATGACGGAAAATAGACTTTCAAAAAAGATGATAAACGGCAGGCCGGGAGTTAAAAGAATGAGAGGAAGACCAAGTCTGAGGTGGCTGGACAACGTCGAGGATGACCTGAGAAGACTGGGAGGGAATGGTTAGAGAAGGAAGGCGGAAGATAGACAGGAATGGCTGTCTGTATTTTGTGAAGCCATTGTCCGACTAGGACTGTAGCGCTCAATAATAAATAAAAAATAAAATAAAATAATGTTTATTTGGTTGAAAAATGTTTATTAATATCATCGGGTTGGATTTTAATTTCTAACCATACAAGTATATGACCGGGTGACAAACCTCGTTTCTGACACGCGGCATTGTACATTTAAATTGTTATTATTGCTAAACCTTTTTAGAAATATGAAGATAATGAAGTTAAACTTTGGTACAGACGGGCCGAGCAGTTTTATTATTCTTAAATCTATTGCGGAATTATGTCAGCCACTTATTGGTAGATTTTGAAACTTCATTCAAATCCACATGTCTGTCTACATATTTAAATCTCTTTTAGTAATTTTATTAAATATAAGTATATTTTATTCTCGATTTGAAGCTCTATATCTACTGTAACCTCTTATCTAGAATGACGCTCGCCACCTACCGGTAAATTTTTAAACTTTAATAAGAAATATTTTTGAAAATCATTATTGCCAAATCTTCCTGGAGTGATGAAGATGATTCGGTTAAAATTTGAAGTAGATTGGTTCAGTAGTTTTCGCGGTTAGTGATCACAAACGAAAAATGGCTTGTCCTTTTATATAATAGTATATATTCAGAAGATCCGAAACATATTCTTGAAAGAAAAAAAGGACTAGTAATTATTATAATGAATTGATAAAAATATACACTGTTGTCAAAGAAACGTTTTAAAGAAGATACAAATGAGATCTTAATTCATTTTTTTTTTTTTTAAAGTTCTAAAACCTTTCCGTGGGTAAATAATAATTATAAAAAATGTCTTTAAATCAGATATACACAACTCAAGTTGTTTTTTTTTAATTTTATAATCATTATCTGATTGTTAGGAACTGAAATGTCTTGACATAATTACTAATTTACTTGTTTAGATTTAAACTTTAGTTTTTTTCGAAGTTTTTCTCAGGGAGAACAATACTTTTTGACGGGCAGCGTATAAGTATTACTTCTTTTGGTTCTTGTAAAATTCAAAAATTAATTCAGTTTATCAATATTATTTATATTAGATAATTAGGTTTATTAGATAATTATGCAGAAGTAATAATTCATAGGTAATTAATAATCAGTTAAGATAATAGCTATAATATCTTTATATATTTAATTTAACGTATTTGTTAACCAAGTGTATGTAATACAGTGTTGGACTTTATGACGCAGAGTGTGCAGAAATAAACTCTCCTTTAGTATTTCCTTCGGAAGGAAGTATATAAATTGTGACGTATAACAGTTTATCGTAGTATGTACATTATCATAAAAACGAAACTATGTGCTCTAGGAGGGCCCTTTGAAAGGCTAGATCGATGGAGGAAGCTAGATAGGGGTTTAATTTATTCCATTCTTCTCTAAGCCTACTTCAACCCCTTCCAGAGTTAATTTTCTCACCCCCATTGGATATAGTGCTCGAGTAGTTTGCCTTGGTAAGGGTTTAGCACTCGCTTTAATGTCCTATGTCATAATAAAATAATGTAAAACGCTGGCAAGTCAATGGTCTCTCTCCTCGGCTCCTGTCACGAATATGGATAATGTTCCTATCATTATTTACTCCAAATGTTAGTCCCCATTAATGTTATATAAAACAAAACTAAAAATAATAATATTGTTGAATTAAACTTTTTTTTTGTTTATATTAATGGGAGGCGCGGTAGCTCAGTGGGCAAGCCACTTTACTACCATGTTCCAGTGTCCGAGTTTCAGACCGGTTAAAAGAAAAAAATTTATTTGTGCCATGGATCGATTTCGGTGCCTGGAGACCTATTACAGCACACCTAGTCTCTCGGTTGCCCATGATTTCGATAAAATCTCCGTACCGTAACCGTTAGCCCAGAAATAGTATAACCATACCTAAGTACTGAAGCCAAAACCCTTCCAGGGTTGTAGTGGTCCAAGTTTGTTAATATTTACAGCTGCATACAGTATATACATCAAGTAAATGTATGGATAATGATTACAATGGCATGTCATTAACACGAAAAGAACTACTCACTCGTAGCACTTCAATAAAAATTTCACATTAAGAGATCTATAGGTTATCCACTTTTCAGATGCCTCAGAGTGTTATCCGTTATCGAATGGGAAGCGAGTTGAGAGAATAGTGAATTTAAATGGTTATGGAGCTTACTATGGAAAGATAGCTATCTGGTTTGGGCTAAATCAGCAACATATGGGACATTAATATTTTTATTGATAGGTTTATTGGTGACAAAGTAAGAAGCATTGAAGATTTTAGACTATACTATAAGGATTGGATACGAGATGAATTGAATGGTTTAGTGAAGCTAAACTACGTATATCTAAATAGGTCTAACCGCTGTCATGTAAATAAGTATTTTGTAGTGAACAGAAAACTTCAAATGTTTGTCTAGGAAAAGTTGAAAACATATAGAACGATAAGCAGTTTCTTTTTGTTTTTGCTTTGTACGTAGATTCCAAGTAAGGCGTTTCTCAAGCTGGGGTCCCAGGTAGAGGTTCTGTTCAACAGGGTTCAATGGAATATCGATAGAAAATATTAAACCAATAATAAAGTAATGTTGTTAACTTCTAATAAGTGGAAATAACAACATATAAATGGATAAACAACAAAATCATTAGGAAAGTGAACACAAGAAAATACCAAACTTCTGAATAACTTTCTTACATTTATTTTTAAATAAAATTATTTTATTGAATTAATGTTACAATAAGTCACACACTTGGGGAATAAATAGTATGAATAACAAACATTCCATTCACATAATACGTACAATGAAAATTTCTCAGATTAGAGAAATAAAAAGGTATTTGTTGACTGCGGTAATAATGAATACGTAGGTAGTTGGTGTGTGCAGTTATGGAACACAATTAAAATATAAATTTAAATTTATTGTGCCGACGTTTCGGCCTACACTGTAAGCTTTTATCAGGGCTAGAAGAAAAACAAACAAAAATATAATAAATCAATGGATCAATGGGACCACCGGTAGAAGCGAAGCTTCCTAGCAAGAGAACTGAAACGAAATTGAGGAACTCGTACATATTAAGTTACTAATTATTCTGAGACTTTTAAAGATAAGGCTCAAGTCCATTTTCTGAGGTGGCTCTAACAATACTTTGAAATTTACCATCGCCATAAAATCAGTACGAACTTATTATTAAATTTATTATTTACGCACTGTTATGACAGGAAATAATTTTTACTAGTTTTTCTGACGAAGGGTCGGTGTTATCTGGTTATATTTGCTTGGTTTTTTTTTTTTTTTAATTTTCTTATTTCGACGAGCGGATTTGGTTGCTTGCCAAATTAGCAGTATATGAGACATCAATGTCATTATAGAATATAGAAAATGTTGTATTCAAAATAAAATAATTGCATTTGGCTCAGACATTATTATGTAACCAGGAAACTCCTATGATATTTTTAAAGAAACATATCCTTGAAGTTTAACCCCTAGCTGTCTGGCGACAAAAGTTAGACCCAGGAAAGTTACCGAAAAAAAATGATACTGTAAGAAGAATTCATTTTTCATGACCTTTTTTTCTAAAAAAATAAAGTAAAAAAAAAATGTAGTTGACAAGAAACTGTACAGCTAGTATGTAGCTGTACACTGCATTGACTGTTCCTCGTTAATAGGTCATGATGCCATTTTCGTTTCTTGCGCTGGAGAGGGTTATCGGAAATTCATTGGGATGGAAGATTGTGTCCTAGTAGGTTTGTGTGGATATGGAATTCATAATGGAATAATTCAATATAGATAAGAATCGGAGCAATCTGGGGTCTGACCTAAGAATGTAGTAGAGGAAGGCAAACGAGGAATTAATAAAATATTGTGGGGAAGTACTGTGTCTGATTTATCCCTTGAACGTTCTCTGCATAGTGTACTAAATAAACTGGAATTTAATTCAAATTTTGTGAAATTTATCATCTGTAATGTCCCATCTGACATTCTTTGGTTTATTTATTTCGCTGCCAACTGTTAACAATCCGAGCTTCTCTTCTTCTTAGCGGAGTTATTCTTAGCTACAGTCATTCCCAGAATAAAATTCATTAAAAAAATAATATTATATCTTTTGATAATAATCGGACCTCATTTACTTTTGAAATCCAACATCATTACTTCTTCGCTGAACAAAGGAGTCAAAAGCACAAAAAATATAACAATTACACAGTATTTCATAGCATAGTAGCATGTGTTAAGCACATGGATAGGTGACTGACTACATTCTGCACTCAATGGAACTCAGCAAATAAAAAAAAAAGGTGATTTCCAATTAAAATTTTGAACTAAAATGTTCCTATCCTAACTATCTGTGAAATATTTAGTTTTATTTCTATATCTACATACCAAAATCTTTTATACCTTACATGTTAGTACTAAGATATATTCATTAAAAATACACTGTAAGGCTTACAAGGAATGAAGATAACGATGACTTTAGAGGTAATGATGTTATTACTTACTTTATCAGATCTACTATTAGCCTTCAAGATGTTTATTGTTTTTTTTTTTAGGACTTAATGTACTGATTTACTCCAACTAGGGCAGGAAGGATGGGTTATCCTAAAGGTTACTAACCTGTTCTAGCCAGGTTCGGAGTAATTATAAAGACATTATAATATCCTTTTGGCATTATTTGTAAAATACTATTAATAAATGTTTTTAAAAAAATAGAGTTTTTGTGTACATGGTTTTATGATTTTAGCCAAAAAAAACAAAACAAGTACAACACCCTGTTTTTTGTCCAAATTTTATAAGAAATATTTTAAATAAAATATTTTGACCATTCTACATTTAAAGTAGAATATATCTATAGAATATTAACTGAGGGAATAATTTTTGGAACGTAAATGAAAATATGTTAATGATTGAAAATAATTAAAAACAAGTTTATAACTAGTTAAATTTTTATTTACATTTTCGAGGAATGATTTTTACAAAAAGAAATGTGGATATTCCCTGGCTGCTTCCCCCTCCCCCCCCCCCCGCGTTATCTCCATTACTATCCTCAACAAAGGTTTCTTTATTATGATCTAAAACATTTTCTATTTCCTCTTCACTCAAATCAAAATTTCTGTTTGATTTTCCGATTTTTTTTTTGTTCCTCGTCTAGCTGCTGCAGAATTCCGGGAATATCTTCAAATTTTATGTTTCCTTATAATGAAAACATTCCAAATAATTTACACATCGCTAAATATGATAAACAAAAGTAAAACTTCAAAAGAATCCCATTTACATTATATCAAATCCAGCTGATTGCCGAAAAAGGAACGAGAAAAAAACAAAACGAGAGCGGTCGCTTGTGCTTTGTGCAACACTGAGGACTAAATATCTACCAATCGGGAAACTATTCCTCCTATCACAGTGGGAAATCACTCAGAGGAGTATCTCGAGTAATAGCAAAAGCTCATTTTTTGGGGAAGCTCACCTGAAGCGGGAGAGAGAGAGAATACAAGTCGAGTGTTGTACAAAATACTATACAACAGCGCGACCGGTGAAAGGTTAATACGACTGTATTGGCTATATTGAGTAAAATATTGCTTGTGAAAATACCTTTGAGGTTGGCAGTATATGTTTGTCTACAGGCTATTTATGATCGTATAAAAACGTTATTGTTTTCAAAAATTATTATTTAAACAATTTAATGCCCATTAAGATGTCATTTAAGTTGTTTATAAGGAGAAAATAGTTGGAATTTTATGAGAGGGAATTATCTGAGTTGTGAGATAGAAAAGATATGACAGCTCCAAGTAATGAATCAGGCATCTTAGACCACTGTTTATTGTTAGCCGGCTTAAGGCAGAGTGGGTTCCCTTACCAGGATTATGAGCCTTGGAAAGTAATCTCGCCCCCGGACCTCCTCCGGGAAAATGGGGCAAAGCCCGGCCAACGAAAAATATAAACAAGAAAATAATAATAATTCCCTTAGAGCCTCTGTAAGGACTCTTGTTGGAGTTATTAGTCATTTTATAGCGGCAGTCAACCTGAAGGAGAACCCGTCAAGATTAAAATTCTCGCTTCCCTTCATCTTAAATTTTTTTTATTATTATTAACTGTTATGGACCTTGTAACGAGGTTAACTCAGCTCCTTGAATTAAAATTATTTTTGTTGAAGTAAAAATGATATTGTCTATAATTCTCTCATTCAAACCTATCAAAATATAAATTGAGGTATATATATATTGTGAGAGAGAGAGGGAGAGGAGAGAGAGAGAGAGAGAGAGAGAGAGAGAGAGAGAGAGAGAGAGAGAGAGAGAGAGAGAGAGAGAGAGAGAGAGAGAGAGAGAGAGAGAGAGAGAGAGAGAGAGAGAGAGAGAGAGAGAGAGAGAGAGAGAGAGAGAGAGAGAGAGAGAGAGAGAGAGAGAGAGAGAGAGAGAGAGAGAGAGAGAGAGAGAGAGAGAGAGAGAGAGAGAGAGAGAGAGAGAGAGAGAGAGAGAGAGAGAGAGAGAGAGAGAGAGAGAGAGAGAGAGAGAGAGAGAGAGAGAGAGAGAGAGAGAGAGAGAGAGAGAGAGAGAGAGAGAGAGAGAGAGAGAGAGAGAGAGAGAGAGAGAGAGAGAGAGAGAGAGAGAGAGAGAGAGAGAGAGAGAGAGAGAGAGAGAGAGAGAGAGAGAGAGAGAGAGAGAGAGAGAGAGAGAGAGAGAGAGAGAGAGAGAGAGAGAGAGAGAGAGAGAGAGTGAGAGAGTGTCGAAACAAGCACACTTCACTATTTCTAAGTGGATTAAGATTAGAAAAAAAATAATATTAGACTTAGTACAATATAAGTCAGACAAAACTGCTCATCACTTTCTAATACATCCATTAGACCAATTTGGGAATGCTGAATGATAACAGACTTTATTGCTCTGAGGCTCCTGTATTTATAGCTACATATGCAATGTTTATTATGACGGTAAATAGGATTATCTTTCATACAGCTATGGTTCGGAACTTAAAACTATATGTATAGTTGACTGTTATGATGAATGGAGAAGAGGATGATCAGGGATACAGTTAAAGGGGAACACCACGTCTTAGTAGAATTACTTTAATGAGTGCCAACATTTCGACAGGTCCTCTTCAGGGCTATAATGAACAAAATACTAGATGTGACTAAAATAACAGGCATACTACGTGTATGAAATGAGTTATGCTATGAATGTAATAATATTACAGTATGACAATGAGGATCTGTTACAATTAATATACATATAATTCATGTCTTAGTAAATAATACTATTGTAAAGAACAAATTAGAATAGAATAGAATAGAATAGAAAAATAATTTTATTCTGGGACAAAGTCCCTTAAGAATAACAGATAATTGCAGGTATAACTAAATTAAATCTGGTTAGAGACATAATGAGCTACAAAAAAGAAAAACAATAATACATTAATGACACTATGTACATACCATAGAAGAATCTTTAAATAAAGAGAAAAGAAAAGAAGATCACATTTTACAGATTAGAGGAGATAGAATTAAATAAGAAAAAATAAAAAATAAAATGATATAAAAAAATCTTATGGTACAATGATATGATTTGTATGTACAATAGAAGTACCCAATGTTATATTCATGGAAAGTTAAATTTTTATTAAGAGGAATCTCAATTATTCCAGAACTGAATCCAGCAATGCAATAATAATTTTTGACTAAGTAGTTAGATAGTTAGCAAGCGTCAGTCTGAATGAGAAGGAGGTATTGGAAATATAAATATTTGAATGTTTTCAGGGATTTAGCTTGTCTGATGTGAGGAGGGATGGAGTTCCAGAGGATTGTTGAGCGGAAAAGGAAGGAGCGTTGGAATATTGAAGTTCTATGGGACGGGGTATACAGATCAGAAAGACGGGATCTCGTATATATTGGATTGACTGCAGATCTGAATTGGAGCTTATTGTAAATATAAGAAGGTTGGAGGGTATTGATAATTTGGTATAGGAATGTTCCATGGAAATATTGTTTACGGAAAGTGGGATAGAGCCAATTTAGTTGGGAATAGAGGTGGGAAACATGGGAACGCCTCGGACTACCGAAGACAAACCTGACGAAGCAGTTCATGATTCGCTTCAGTCTGTCTTCGAGAACCGTCGAGAGGCCACCGTAAACCAGACAACCATAGTCAATGTAAGGGAATAATAAGGAAGAGACTAAAAGTTTGCGGGTTGACAGGGGAAGAAGGTAACGGTTTCGGTGGAATAATTTGAGAAGGCCTATGGAACGGCGGGAAATTTGGGCAATCTGAGGTTTCCAAGAGAGGGTTTGATCAAAAACAATCCCGAGATTTTTTACAGAGGAGTAGTAAAGAGATAGGATGATTATTTAAGGTTAAAGGAGGGTATTGTGAGTAGGAATTAAGGAGGGAGCTAGAGCCTATTAGAATGGCCTGAGTTTTCTTTTCGTTAAGTTGTAATGTTGTAATTAAATGTTTAAGTAAATACAATAAATAAATTCATTTAGTTAAACTAGTTACAAGAACAAATTAAATGGGTAACTAAATAATTACAGTAATAAAATGAAATGAATGCCCTAAACAAAATGATACCGATAAACAAGAATAAATAAAGACTAAAAAAATAAATAAATTTGAAAAAATAAATAGAAATAAAAATAAAATAAAAATTGAAAATTAATAAGCACACAGGAAAATATTGTATTCAATCCTTCGTGGGGTCTTTCAGTTACAGTACAAAATGAACAACTCTGGACAACACAATAACATTCGCTGAATGATCTGAAACAACAAAGGCTCTCGATTTTACAGGGGCACTCCTTTAAACCAGTTCTTATATTGAAGGTAAGACTTTTAATAACTCGTGAAACAATGATGTACTAAGATTTTATTGGCAGGCCCTAAGGTATGACCCCGACCTTATGCCCTTCCAGGTTATTGCAGGAGGATTTAATATCAAGCCTTGGTGGAGGCCTGTAAGGCAGGGTGGTCATCTTCAAGTCAATATATTTGGTACATATTGTTTACCTTCCAAGCAAATCATTTCTTAGGATCAAAGGTGTTGAGTTTGCTTGAAGCTACCAACTTACCTAAAAACGATTACAGTGGAAATGGATTCCAAGCATTTGTTATTGTCGCAGTTTAATTTTTTTTTTTTTTAATTTTTGTTTGTTTGCTGTAAGATAAAACGTATGCCTTACTTTACAAAATATTATATGTACCTAATAGTAAGATATAATCAAATTATCTTAAAAAAAGGTATAAATGTAAAGCAAAAAAAATGCATTAAAAAATAAATAAAAATAATAATAATAAATTAATAATAGCAAAATAAAATAAATAAGAAGAAAAAGGAAAATAAATCATATTCATTCCTACATATTACGTCACAGCCAGCTTCCTTCCCTACGAGACCACGTAAACATGGTAAATATGAGAAGCTATACAGTCGAAATTTACTATAGATCGCGAGGCCGTCTTTTTATTCTACGTGGAGACTAATATCGATGTTGGGAACTGTATTGAGACCGTACTCCTGGATTTCGATGATTTGAAAGATTTTAAAAGTTTGTATGTTATAGATTCTAGTACTCAAGGGATATTAAGTCATTTTGTAAGGTTTTGGTAAAGACATAGTAAGAGGCGTTCATTAAGCTTCTGATAAGTTCGGGTTGGAAGTATGGTATAAGTTTGATGTTCGAATATTTTGCTCTTCTCCAAAGCACAAGTCTGTAGATCCAGATAAGCTTTCGGATAGTTTTGTAAATTAGAAGCTTGTTATCTATTGTACGTTAAGAGGTCGTACATAGTACACGGTATAGCAAGCTGAATCTTTTGTAGTTTTTTTTTTAACGTTAAAACTAACATGCTAAAATTTCCTAGCAAGATGTAGTCTCAGTAGTCATTATATTTCGTATAAATCCCAATGTAGAGAGGCAATAATGTCCTGGACCGGGCAGTTAATGAATAGTAATGGACAAGTTCATCATCATTCTCATTAGCAAATTACTAAAACCTGTGATGAACATAAAGCTGATTTTTCGGATTAAGAAAAGAATGACTATGATTCTGATATCAAATAAAAAAAAAAAATCTTTGCAGAAAAATAAATTAAATAATTAGTTTAACTAAATTAATTACAATTTCCATTGTTATACAGGGTGAGTATCTCTTAGCGTAAAAAAAAAAAATTGGGTGAAACTAGATCAAAAGTGTAGCCAAATGCCGCAGACCTCACCTTTCTATTCCAATCCGTTGCAGATATATGGTAAATAAACGATTTTTTTGGAGGAAAGCATGTTTTTTACGATAAAAGCTGTAATATCTCCATTTTTGTTTAAATATTTTTCAAATATTGATCACATTTTCGGATTTAGCAATAAATTTCCTATAAGATCGGAGTAATTTAACCTTGAATTTTACAAACTTGGGACCTAAAAAATATCTTTATCTTCACCTAATTTAGGGAAGTTACAATTTCTTATAATACTTCAGCGCTCACTGCTTTTCATAAAAACAATTCACAAAACTGCAAAGCTCTCAAAAACTTACAAATTTAATAAGCTTTCAAATGATATGTTAAACGTAATGATTTTGTTTTAATTTCATGGAGAAATTTACTTTTGAAACCGAAAAAACATGGTGTTCTCATTTAGCATACAAATCAGGTACTTTGGTAAATAAGACATTATGATAATCGCTTGATGAAAATCTGTATTTTAAATAAAAGAAACACTTCATTAGAATAAAAAGCAAAGAAAAAATATAATATTTATTGACATAAATTTTAGGCCAGTTCAGGTATTCATAATAACAACAGCGACTTTGACCTCTCTCAGTACTAAGCACATTATCGCTATTTCATAGTTATTTTCCTGTTTATTTTGAAATGGGAGGGGATTATTGTTTATTATTTTATTTTTATTTTGATATAATGATTGAAAGTTTGATTTGGAAATTAAGAAGCTACAGAGATAAAAGTGTCACTATCATTAGAAAGACCCTTGCTAATATTGCTTATCCTTAGCTTGAGGGCCCATTTTATTTATTGGGATTATTTTTTTCTGTTTGGCAATACACCTGCGAAGATGGCAACGTTCACAAATGGTGAGTACGCTGACATACATTTTTTGTATGGTTTTTGTAATGGAAACGCGAGTGCAGCGCGGCGGGAGTACCAACTTAGGTTTCCAGATAGGCGCCTCCCCTCTACGATAGTGTTTTCACGAACTCATCAACGTTTATCTGAAACAGGTTCCGTTCATAAGTTACGTCAAGAATTGGGACAAGTTCCTCATGATGTTGAACTCGAAGAGGAAATTATTGATATAGTAAATGAAAATCCCAGTGTTTCATCAAGAGACTTGGCCCGTGAAATTGGTATCTCCCAAAGGTCAGTTATCAACATTTTGCACCGAGAACATTTTCACCCATATCATTTCACACAAGTAAAAGGGCTAGAACCTAATGATCATGTACATAGAATACAATTTTGCCGCTGGCTTTTAAATAGAGACATTCAAGAACACCAGTTTCTGAGGAAAATTTTATGGACAGATGAGTCTCTTTTTACAAGGGAAGGAATTTTTAACGTCCACAACCGGCACTACTGGGCAGCTGAAAACCCACATATGGTTCAAGAAGCATCTTTCCAGCATCGTTTTACAGTGAATGTGTGGGCTGGGATAATAGGGGACCGACTCATTGGGCCACATTTTTTGCCCAGCAGATTGAATGGAGAAAGTTATTTGGATTTTTTACAAAATATTCTACCACAACTTATTCACGACATTCCACTTGATGTTCAGCAAAACATAATATTCCAACACGATGGTGCTCCTCCACATCATTCGGCAGCAGTACGGGAATGGCTGAACCAACGATATTCGACCTGGATAGGTAGTAAAATGGTGTGATACATTGGCCAGCTAGGTCACCTGACTTAGCTCCAATGGACTTTTATGTGTGGGGCTACATAAAAAGCGAGGTATATGCCAGAGAAGTGACCAGCATTGAGGTCCTAAAGACGAGAATTCTGGAGGCCGGAGCCAAATTGCAACAGCGTCTGACTTTAGCAGTGACCGTAGGGGCTGTGAGAAAGAGAGCAAGAAGCTGCATTCGAAATAATGGAGGACATTTTGAAAATTTAATAAAATAACGGACTCTGGCGGCGCTTTATTGACAGTGATTCTTTTATTTTCAAATTAACAAATTTTTTCTTTGCTTTTTATTCTAATGAAGTGTTTCTTTTATTTAAAATACAGATTTTCATCAAGCGATTATCATAATGTCTTATTTACCAAAGTACCTGATTTGTATGCTAAATGAGAACACCATGTTTTTTCGGTTTCAAAAGTAAATTTCTCCATGAAATTAAAACAAAATCATTACTTTTAACATATCATTTGAAAGCTTATTAAATTTGTAAGTTTTTGAGAGCTTTGCAGTTTTGTGGATTGTTTTTATGAAAAGCAGTGAGCGCTGAAGTATTATAAGAAATTGTAACTTCCCTAAATTAGGTGAAGATAAAGATATTTTTTAGGTCCCAAGTTTGTAAAATTCAAGGTTAAATTACTCCGATCTTATAGGAAATTTATTGCTAAATCCGAAAATGTGATCAATATTTGAAAAATATTTAAACAAAATGGAGATATTACAGCTTTTATCGTAAAAAACATGCTTTCCTCCAAAAAATCGTTTATTTACCATATATCTGCAACGGATTGGAATAGAAAGGTGAGGTCTGCGGCATTTGGCTACACTTTTGATCTAGTTTCACCCAATTTTTTTTTTTACGCTAAGAGATACTCACCCTGTAGACTTTTTAATTAAAGTTTTTATTACAATTTGGCCAGAACGTAAGCTAAAAATTAATGATAGACGACCTTAGAGGGAGGGAAGCTATACATCATATTAGCAAAGTTTTATAGTGCCTATAAAATATTTAGGCTCGCATAGACCTCAGCGCTGATAAATTGTTAACGATACCTAAGCCCAGGGCTTAAAGGGCTAAGAAACCCTTCACCATCGGCTATTTTAAGATTATACTATCCCGGATAAGTCCATTATTCTAACTTGGCTACTTCTTGTTTATACTCGAATATCGATGATAAATATCTAGAAACTTCATTAATTAATAAATTATTATGATCACAATGCATTGTGTTAAAAACCAAATATTTTGTATGCTATTGTAATGTTATTATTACACTACAACATGTGACGGTAAAAACAGTAAAACAATTTATTAAAATATTGTTTTGTTTACAAAAATTAAAAAAAAAAAATTGATACATAATAAGATGTTGAGGTATAAACGAAAAAATAAAATTCATAATTTAATGAACAAAAAGAAACTGCCCGTTTTCAACTCATTCAACATTTACTTGACAAACGTTCAAACCTTCCGATTAATTACAAAATACTTATTTACATAGCAGTCATTATACCTATTTAGATAAACTGAGTTGAGCTTTGGGGCTTCACTTAACCATCCATTTCATCTCGTATCCAATTCTTACAATTCAATTTTCTTAGAAAAATCGTGAAATGTCCTTAATTTGTCACAAACAAACTTGCCCTTAAGATTCCTCCCCCTAAAGCATTTCATCCTTCAGAAATATCAAACATCATTCACAGACTACCTTCAAACAAAGCCCCTGTACTCGACCTAATTACATCCCATATCCTAAAACTTCCTCGGAAAGCCATCCTATTCCTAACATACCATATAATGCAGTGCTCCGAACCGCATATTTTCCTGTCTTCTGGAAATTATCTATAGCTAAGATGATTCCAAAACCTTAAAAGCTACCTGAGCTCCCATTCTCATACCGTCCTATTTCCCTTTTGCCAATCATGGGCAAATTCCCTGAAAAACTAATTTTAAAAGGCTTGTATCCTTTCTTAGATTCCTATCATGTAATCCCAGATCACCAGTTTGGATTCCGGACATTACACTCCACAATCTAGCAATGCCATCGTATGGTGGACTTTGTCTCCTCCGCATTGGAGCGCGGAAACCGCATGGGAACCTTTCTCGGCGTGGAACAGCTTTTTGACCGAGTTTGGCACCCAGGACTGCCTTACAAGCTCCGCAAATTCCTTCCTTCAACATACTTCCTAATTATCCGTTCCTATCTGAGTGATTGAACATTTAAAGTAAACAATAAAAGTTCCTATTCTTCCCTCTTTACACAATCTGCCGGTGTTCCTCAAGGTAGTATCCTAGGCCCCATTCTCTACACGGTGTATATAGCTGACATCCCAACTCATCCTACCACTGTCCTCACCACTTACGCTGATGACAAATGTGTGTTATCAGTAAACAATGATCCCTTCATTGCCTCCTCTCTCCTACTCCAATCCCATATCCTAAGCCTTCAAGAATGGTGTCAAAAATAGAGAATCAAAATAAATCCAAAAAAATCTCACCAAATAACCTTTACCCTTCGTCGTAAACCTGTGACTTCCTGTCCTACAGTATCCTTTAATGATATTCTACTAATCCTTGTTGAACAGATCCGCTACCTAAGACTCCACTTGAGTTTTGGGGCTCCACTAAACCATCCAATTCATCTCGTATCCAATCCTTGCAATCCAAAATCCTTCGAAAAATCCTCAATGCTCCTTACTTATAACTTATCCATAAAGATCTCAAGCCAGATATCTATCCTTTCATAGTAAGCTGCATAACCACTCAAATCCCTTAATTTCTTAACTTGCTTCCCACCCCGTTCTCGATAATCCTCCGAGTCGTCTGAAAAGAAGATGGACCAGAGACCTTCTAGTATAGACTTTTTATTAAAGTGCTCTTTTCAAGTTTTGTCATGTTATTGCAATAGTTAACAACACATTTACTTGATGTATATATTTTGTACAGTTCAAAATTTCATTAAATTGATATAATAAAAACAAAACAGAAAAAAACACCTTAAATATCATAATATCCTTTGTGTTTCAGACTTAGCCTAAACCAGAGACCTCTCCTTTCATAGTAAACTCCACAACTATTATTATCACAACTTCTCTTTCTTCCTTTTCTCTTACAACCTGTTCGTAGTACTTCAATAAAATACTCATTAAAAAGACATCTTTTGATTATGAGGAATCAGTTGGGAAAGAAGTTGGCAGACTAGTGGATTTGAGTGAGTAGATTTTAACACCAGTACTTGTTCAATGAAGCTGTCGGATACGACCAGATGTTTCTTGTCGTTTTAATCTTGTGTGGATTTTAAGTATTTTGTGCGGACCCATGTGATAAAGCCATATGTAGTGAAACTATTCAAAAGGGGTAAATGGAACATTATTAAGATATACTGATAGTTAGGAAGTCGTTGATGACGGACATAAATATAAAAAAAAATTATATAAAATATGAAATAAGTAAATATGAATATATAAAACAAGGAGCGGGGTAGATCAGAGAGTGAGGCTGAACTGTTAACTCCGGGGACCAGGTTCGAGACCGGTTGTGCAGAAACCTATTTTCTGTTTCATCAGCCGTGGATCAGGTCTGATGTAGAAAGGCTATGCTGGTATCTGAGAGGGCAGGATCTGAAAAAAACCTGGTGGTTTAGCGCGAATGTTGACCACATAACGTTATTTTACGGTTAGTCAAGAAAGAGTACTTAACCAATAAGTTTACCTATTTCCCCCTAGTGATTCATTTATACAGGTTTTCAAATACAGTACAAAAAATACATTTCTTTGTTTGTAAAACCATTAGAAACTTAGAACGAACAATCTAAAATGTATATGTACATATATACTGTCTATGAGATGAGTTTACTTTTTATAAATCATAGGTTGTTATAGAAATTGAATTTTATCTACTCATTCCATTTTTTTAATAAATACTATTTTTGATAGCTCATATTTTAATTTTTCTTAAAATTGCGATTTAAATTTGAAATTGTTCATTTTTAAGGTACGTATTATACTTACTTATAGAATGTACCAACGAATAAATGGTTCAATGGTTACAATATATACATAATGTTTTTATATATACATACAATTTTTTTTTTAATTTTAATTAAAGAGGTGTTTTTCAGCCGACCTTATGAATTCAAATAAAAATGGATTGAAATTTTAGTTTGTTGGAGCTTGAACGCCCTTGTATGCTTCACATAGGACAGGGTGGACGGGGTTAACCTGCAGGTTAACAACTTATTTCAGCCGGAATAGAAAGGTGGAGATTCATTCCGTAGGTGTTTCACTGAATAAATCTAAAGCCCAGGACGGATCCGAACTTAGACATCAGAGGTATGTGAACGAAAAGTACTTGACACTCCAAAACTCTCGGCAACCTCAAAGATGGATTATATTTGATGGGCTATTAAATAAAATATAAAAATCTTTATATTTATATTTATAAAAATCTTTATATTTATATATGGAAAATTATATATTTCCATAATACCACACAGGATTTTAAATTGCTCGGTATTAAGTTCACAGTATATAAAATTGGATAGGAAAAAAATATATATGTATGTATATATATATATATATATATATATATATATATATATATATATATATATATATATATATATATATATGTATATATATGCATTCAGTAAAGGAAAAAATAATATATACAAAGTTAATTAAACGATAGAATGTGATAGTTATTGGATTAAAGAAATAAAAATTCCATTTTATTTATGTTCTATCCACAATTTAATATACTAGTCTAAAAATCGTTATTATTTGAAAATTTTAAATTTAACTTTTTCCAATTTCATTATGAATCAGGTCCTGATACAAAAAAGCTTCTACCTTTTATTGAAATGTAAAAATCTGAAAATCCATTATTCTAAGTTCTATTACAGAAGCAAATTATGTTGAAAATCCTCTTGAAATAAATGAAAGATGGAGCATTAAGGTGTTTATGGATAAGTTTTTTGTGTGACATAATATGGAACATTGAGGATTTTTCGAAGGATTTTGGGTTGTAGGGATTAGATATGAAGAATTGGAAGGTTTAGTGGAGCCCCAAAGCTGAACTCTGTATTTCGAAATGGGTCTAATTATTGCGATGTAAATAAGTCTTTTTTAATTTATTGGGGGCTTTGAATACTTGTCGAATAAATGTCGGAGTAGTCGGAAACGACGAGTAGTTTCTTGTCTTTTAAGTCTGGTATGTTATCATCCAATTCAAATTCAAATTTACTTACAAAGACAAATAAAATTATATGCATTACTTATAATTGTAATTTAATTTATTTTTATTTAAATTTATTTCGTATGAAACTGTAGGGTAACAAATAGTAATAACAATTATTTAAAATATCGATTGATACATTTTGTCATTTGTGTAAATCAGAAGGTTATATTGTTGTAAAAAGTAATGTGTGAAATAAAAAAGTATAAAAAGTGAAGTGATATTTATTTGGCTAAAATTTCTAAAATCTCTGAAGATATAAAGACATCAACAAAACTATAATCAATTGTAAGACTATAATAATAATTTTATTTTATTAATTTTTTTTTACGAGAATAAATTTAGGGGGAAAAATTTCAATAGTACTTTTTTTTATTATAAAACCAGCATCAAACTCAATTAAAACATAAATTTCTCCTTCTTTTAGTGAACACAGTGAATACTTAAAATTTGATCATGTAAGCTTGATTTTGGAACAAATTATGATAATTCTCTGAGCCGTTTAATGAATGTATAGATACAAAATGTGATGGTCCCATGAATTTTAAAATATTCCTTGTGTTACTTCATGTGTAAACTGTTCAGTCGATATCACCTGGCACCGTATAAAAATATCAAAGACGATTCTCCCTTTTCTTTGTATTCACCTTTATGAAAGAGCTATCTCTTATAAAGCGGACTCCTTATGGAACGGGAACCTTTGAAAAATTTTAAGGTCTCTAGTCTCGGAATTGAAGAGGATTGATGAAGATTTCGTTTCATGTTGAGTAATTCCTTTTAGGGGAAGGTTATTCTGAGGACGAGGAAGGTTATGCCCCTAAGGATCGGCTTGTAAATATAGAGGCCCTTGTCAAGTATTAGATTTCCCAACTGTTCATTTCCTCTTCCAGATGAGATTCTCTCCCTCCCAGGACAGAGTCTTCCTTTCCCGCTTTCAGCTGCTAAAGAGCAATTAACTGAACGAGAGATGAGATCCTGTATTTTTCTCTACCTGATTGAGTCATTAATTCCTTTTTTTTTTTTTTTTTTTTTAAATGGCTTTTGAAATGGACGTTGAAAGGTTTAGAAGACTTCTAATAATCTGGAGAAATGAAGAACCTGTACATAAAAATGTTTAATACCCTGCATTGGTCTAAATACAGATAGAGGTTTTCTTTTTTCTTAAATTTACTCCCGCAAATGGGTAGACCTATATTCGAGGTTGACTTAAGTTCAAAATCGAACCAGAAATACTGAACTTCAACCAAACTCTTGATTTTCAAGGGACTTCATTAACATGTTTGGATAGATAATGGAAATTTTAAAGGCATAATAAAATTATTGATGATTTATTTTTATTATTATTTTTTAGAGTAAGTGATAGGTTAATTAAATCATATATTAACTAAATATACAACTATTGATAGATGTCCGCTCCTGCTGTCATAGATAATATCGAGTATTCGATAACGCGATTGTTTTCAGTTCAGTTGTTCACTTCAATTCAATTAAGGTCAAGTGTTTCACTGATCTGATCGCCCGAGTATACAATTATCCCAATAGGTGTATACTTTGATTATTTGCTTTGAGATCAAATTGTTTTATTTGGTATTATAAATTATTTAATGTAGATTTGGTATAGATAAGTTCAGACCTAAAGCATCTACTCTCCTAAACATTATGTGAAGGAATCGGCTAGTGACAGAACATGAACTTTAGGATTTCTTTAAAATTTATTAATCAGAACCAATTTTTTGGGCCAATTTTATTACTTTCCAAAGAGAAATACTATTTATTTATTTTATTTTTTTTTTTTAAGGAAACTTAAAAAAATCAAGAAGGTAAAACGTTAATAAATTTCTTCCTGTATTCTTGCCAGTTATTCTCTATAGCAATATAAACACAATATCTTTATAGAACAATCTATATTTACATATCTTCCTCCATTTCTTATTAAACATTTAAAACTTGTAGACTTAAGTCGTTCCCATGTTTCCCACCTCTACTCTCAATTAAATTGACTTTATTCCACCTTCCGTATAAGGAGTAATGTGTATCGGAACATTCCTTTACCAAATTATCAATACCCTTCATCCTACCTATATTTACAACATGCTTCGATTTATCTGCAGTCAATTCAATACATACCAGATCCCGTCTTTCTGACCTTTATAATCTCTCCCACAGAACTACTGCATTCCAACGCTCCTTTCTCTTCCGCTCAACCATCCTCTGGAACTCTATTCCTGTTGATATCCAACAAATGAAATCCCTAAAATATAACATTCAGATATCTCTATTCCCAATACCTCATTCATACCCAAGATGGAACTTGCTATTTATCTACCTACTCAATTAAAATATACGATTTCGCATTTCTGAAATCAGATTCAGATATAGTTCTTCCATGATTAAGATTCCGCTTCTTAGTATAAATTTACTCCCTCTCAATATAACATTTAGGTACCCCTATTGTACATAACAACTCTAAACATTGTTCCGAAAGATTTTATTTTTATTTTATTTTTCTTATTTTATCTTATTTGTAGAGTGTTCTTTTGTTTTCCTTTCTGTATATTTAACTACCCTTATATATATATATATATATATATATATATATATATATATATATATATATATATATATATATATATATATATATATAATCACTATTTTGTTGTTATTTTTATTTTTTCATTCCATTATGTCTCTGACCAGATGTAGCTGCTTTTATTTCTGTATTTATTTGTTATTCTTAAGGAACTTTGTCCCAGAATAAAATTATTTTTTTATTCTGTTCTATTTTAAGTCTAAGCCTCTAGCGAATGTAACGTTTTGTGTAGTCTAGCCCAGTCAATATTAACTAATAAGTGTTATCTAATTAAAAAATAAGTATAGGTAACTCAATATTTATCAGTAAAATCCCCACTGAGGGTTTTTCGATTTACAAACTATTTTCATTTAACTACAAAATCATAACTTCCTCGTGTAGTCCAAATTTCAATAAGTAATAACGATTCTCCCAGGATGTCGACCACAGAATTTAGTTAGGTAGAAAATTTGAATGTTATTCGTAGCCTCGCCAGCTGACAGGATTCGGCGAGTAATGTCCCCGGTAATATCCCAGCTGTCAACCAAAATCGAATGGCCTCAGATGTAGCAATAACTTACAACCATCTCTTTCTCACTCCCGTCCATCTTAGGCTACATTTAGTTTCTCGCTTTATTTAATATTCAATTTTGATTTGTTTATGTATGTTGTATATATAGTGTGATTGTGCTTTGTAATTAATTTAATATTTTTTTGTATTATATATATATATATATATATATATATATATATATATATATATATATATATATATATACATATATATATTGCTCCTTTATTACTATATTTTTTACTTTTATTTTCTAATTTTTTTTATATTAATATCTTGTATAGTAAAAGAAATGTCAGTAAAAAGTATACATCAACACATAAACTTGCAACTCTCATTATTAGTATGATTTACCACTTTTTTTTTACAAGGAATCAAACATAAATAGTAATAACGGGTACAATAAAATCAATATAGACAACTCACTCGAGATTCCTATGATGTATAGAAGGATCAGTATAATTAAAATTAGTAAATTATTTTTCACTTCTATTGGACTTTTTTTTTATTCTAGCAATAGTTTCGGATGGTAAACATTCATCATCATTTCTAAAACAAACAATTATTATTTTATATTTTTTAAGCGAAAGATGTGAAATCAAACATGCTGATACTCTCTTACCCTTCAAGTGGTCGCGTATGGCTCAGTTATAAGAAAGATCGCGCGGATAACTATAGTCATCCACTAAGGTTTCTGGTGTTTTAGCAGTAGGCATCTAATTTTTAATCCCTTTATATTCAAAGATACACTCCAAATGATAAGAGAAATAAATTATTTACTGAGAATAATGAAATATAAAAAAAGTACGTTGATCATTATAAACACATACCAAGTCGAAAATAATAATTACGAGAAAGGTTGCGTGGATGACAAACGAAATAATTCACTCAAATAGCACAGTACTTCAAATATGTCAGTAGAAGGGATTCAGTGTAATTATAACAAACTCTAATTGTATTAATTTTGCTAATGTAGACAAAAAAAATTGAAAGGTCAGCTGGAGGGCAATTGTTAGCCAACCAAAACAAATGGGAATTACAGGTCGGGAAGAACAAACAGCAACTGACAGAGGTACTGAGACTATTCCCCTAGCCTCCCTTTGCAGACTCTAGGCTCGTCATATTCATCCATGCCAAAACAAATACACAGTAGCGATGTTAAGAACAGTGGAGGACTATTGTCATCCGCGCGACCACTCGAGGGTTAAGGGGGCAAAATTAAAAGGGCTTGAGAAAAATAGGAGGACCTAGAGCGGATTAAGTAATGAGACGAAAGGGTCGAAAGGGTGAGGTAATTCGGTAGTCAGTCCTTTAGGTTTTCCCCATTACTGGTCTGTTTTTCTGTTCTTACTGGAAACAATTTAAAAATTGGAATATTCGAAATATTTATCAGGGCCAAATTTTTCTTAGAAAACTCCTGTCACATACTGTTATCGGCTTGCCGATGGTGTCATATGCCTTAGGCCGAACAGATGATTCAATAGGTTTTAAAACGATATCAACCCATCTATTAAATTCACATTAGAACTTGAGAAGATCGAAACTATAAAGTTTTTAGGCTTAGAAATCTCGATAAAAAATTAACAACATGAATTAGAAATATATAGAGAACCCACACACACAAATGTGGTTATACACATTCATGGCAGTAGGCCATGTTCAACATTCGAAACTAGTCTTCGATTAAAAAATAAAAACCTATAGAAGTGGCAAACAATTCATTAACCCTAATTGTAATGTAGGTTAAGTTAATATAAAAAATGCAATTCCCTAAAGAAAACTATTAAAAATATCTCCCCAACACTATCAGAGCTCCGGGCCATTCCAAAAAAAATATATTTTGATTTCATTAAAGCCCCTAAGTTTGACATTATTTAAAAATTAAGATTTTAACCCAATATTTAAAACGGAAGAAACGTTATCATCTTATTTCCCTTTACGCAAAGACAGAATAGATATTACGCAAAAAAAGTCGACGATCAATGAATCTTGAATTCAGCAAGGACTTGGAAAGAAAACAGATAAATTAAGTATCCAAGCTTGTTACGGAAGTCTTATTACGTTAATATAGCTTTATTTCTTTATAGCTTTTAAGGAAAATTACTGGTCCAGTTCACGATGCACAATCAAATATGTGGAAGCTTCGATCAAATGCCGAGCTGTATTCCTAATACAAGGATGTAAATGTGGTCCATTTTATTAAAATACGTCGTTTGGAATGATTGGGTCATATCATAAGAATGCCCTCTAATAGAATGCCGAGCAAACTTATGTATGGCTCTGTAATTGGCATAAAGAGAAGAGTAGGCTGACCAAGAAGACGAGGCTACATGAAGAAGATCTAGGGATCCTCAGCGTTGCAGCATGGAAACGGAAGGCTAAGGATAGAGGCACATGGCGAAGCATTGTTGAGGAAGCCAAGGCTCACACCGGGCTGTAGTGCTACTTAGTAAGGTAAGCTTTATTTCAGATTACATATTTAAAGCATTACTGAGAATTACTATTCAAAATAAAATCCGTTGTTTTTAACTACTTTCACCCATTTTTCTGCCAATAATTGGATTTGATGCCGGTGCCACTCCTTTGGTTTTGAGGTTAAAAGGTCATCACATCCAATTTTCACGTTTCGTAATTATCAAAGATCTGGGCTATGATAACTTTTCCTAGTTGAATGGAGGAGGATGTGCAAGGGTTATAAAGTGGCTAGGTTCCTCTTGAAGGGCCGGATACTTTGCACTTAAAACTCTGTCTAGGTGTTCACAGCAACGTTTTGAGTGCACTAACCAACCATGAAGAACAAGCTCAAAATGCAAAACGTCTACGAATTTTCACCAAAGCTGAAGCATCTCTTGTTTCCCAAACTGATCCAAACGAACTAAAGTGCGGCAGTATTTAGATGGATAACTGACTCTACTTTTATAATTCGCATTTCTTTGGCGGCTGCTATTGCGCTTAAACGTTTTTTTTTTCTTCTTAAATTGCGCTTGAGTTTTGAAAATATCAATGATTCCTGATGGCAATACTAGGCACAAATAGATGAAGGATAAATTGAAATAAACATCTCGTAGGATTAATTAAGAAAATAGCAAGAGTTTGTTCATGCACAAGGACTATTTGTAACAACTTGAAGAACGAGCTCAAATGAACTTGTTAAATATTTACAAATTATTATAAATTATAAATTTATTAAATTCCAATCCATCTTTTAAAAATTATAATCACCAAATAAATATTTTTCAGTTTTAAATTTAATTCCTTTCAAAACAGAGAAACTAGCTACGAAAGGATCTTACCGGGAAAACTATCAAAGTGTTTCTATTTAGCCCTTTTACGAATAAAACCACCCTTTCCTCTCAAGCTTTGGTGAGCGCTTTTTGATTGCATTTCCTGTTTTACGTTTGTTATTATACATCCAGCCTGTATTTCATGTGTTGATATTTTGAATGTTTGAATATTTTTATAACTGAAAATGGAAATGTTTGGAATTATTTTTCCAATAAACTAAACATCATAGAAGAGGCAAATGATTTATGAATTCCTCAATCAATAGGTTATATTCCGTTGTATTCGGAATTCAATGTATGATGTAACTGTTCAAAATCAAACCGAAAAACGGGTTAGTAATATTTGTTGAAAAGACTTAGTATCCATTAGTTCAGTGGTGTAACTCCCCCGCAAACTGGACCGAATGAAAAAAATTACAAAGGAAAGTAAAATTTAAATAAATGCGTATTTATTTGT
The DNA here is from genome assembly GCA_003667255.2 of Euschistus heros. Taxonomy (NCBI): domain Eukaryota; kingdom Metazoa; phylum Arthropoda; class Insecta; order Hemiptera; family Pentatomidae; genus Euschistus; species Euschistus heros. The sequence goes on from RCWM02000512.1 coordinate 40,276, forward strand.
TTGGTATGTTTTTGTAGAGCATTATAGATTCCACAAAGTATGCTAGGGGATAAGTATACATGTATAAACGCTCTTTAAAACAAAAAATTGGTACAAACCATGAAGCACCTTCAAATAAAAAACATTTTTTTTTTTACTTATGTACCTATATAATTATATCAAAAAATGGTCAGCTCATTAAGACTCTCTATAGTCCATCAGAATATTATCAAAGAAACAAGAAAGAACAAGTAAAAATAAGCACTTGGAGAGAGAAAATACGTGAAACTAAAAATCAAGTGGAAAGCAATGATACCAACCTCATTTTTTTTGCATCATTTTGCAATGATACAATCATTTCGCCTAATAATATCGCAACCTTACCTTCAATCAGAACCCTCTGGCTGAATCATTACCCAGTTTTCCACATCCCAACAACCCCCCTCACAAACTAAAACGGCAGTGACCCCAAGAAATATTTTAATGAATGTAGTATCATTGTAGCTAGCTCTTTTGGTGTGGCTCGGATCGAAAAATTTAAAGACACTTCCTGAACAGAAGTTTAATGAAAAATAATCTTTGTAATATAGCATTTGTCACTATATTGGACCTCCCGCTTTGGAGTTCTATTGCTCTGAATGAAAAAAGTCACGTTTTCCCAACATTTTTTAAGTGTTAGGGCTTTTTACACGCTTTAGCTCTGTTGTTTTTGCTCAAATCGAAAATTGACTGATAGTTTCCTGATTAGAAATTTAATAGAGAATATTTTTAAATATATAATATTTGTCACTAGGACCTACCGTTTAAGAGCAATATTTCTATGTATGAAACAGTCAAGTTTGAGACCCCCATTTTCTCTCAACTTTATTTATTTAATTGAGTTTAATTAATAATTTAAGTAATTTGATCCTTTCGGTTCTAAAATATCCAGTCTTCCGACCTACACCAAAATATAATACTTTGTTATAAATTATCAATAATATTGCTATGTACATTTTGCCAAAGTGTTTGGATTCTTAAATGAGGCTGTTAATACTCCAGAGTCGTCCTATTTGGTAGACTCCTCCCAGTGGGCGACCTCCGGACAGGATAGCTATCAGGAATTAGCCGCTGATCCGATGAAGGGTCCTGCCTGGAAGTGGTGGCTGGATTATAGCGCCTCGGCTTTTGAATAATTCATCCCGGGTGGGACACGGTGCTCAACCACTTGGCACAAATGACTTCCTTCGCCCAACTACTAATTTGCAAAGAATCTATTTAGTACATAAATTATTATGTTTTCTAGGAAAGCTCATTAATTACTTCTGCCTACCGCTAAAATATAAAATCTCTCTCTCTCTCTCTCTACATTCCTAAAGGAAAATAAAAAGAAGGCTCTGTGTATATTCGGTATCTTGATAGTAATTTTAACAGAAAAGTTTTTTAAGAGTTATTTCTATTAAAAAAAACACTTGTATATGAAAAATTACATCTATATAAAATTTTAAGGTAATCAACGCTTAAACAATATCATTTAGTGTGGAGCGTTGAAATAGTAATTTATTGGAGAGGGGAGCAAATATACTCCCCACTGATGCTAACCCAATTTTTGAAATTCATTGGCATTGTGGTTTTAATATAAATTTTAGTTACTCTTTAAAAACAGTTTTACAGAACATTTTTTCGCAGATTGAAGTAGGTTCTCAAATCTGGATTTTCAATTTTTTTTTTTTTCTAATCTATTTATTGATATTTAGAACTGTATACATTATATACAATAAGTAAATTTGAGGAAATGATTATAATGTCATGTCAACAACATCTAAAGTACTACTCACTAGTAGCACTTCAATAAAAGTTCTACATTAGAAGGTCTCTTGGTCATCTTCTTTTCAGACGCCTCGGAGGATTATCAGGAATTGAGTGTGAGGCAAGTTGGGAGACAAGTGGATTCGAGTGGGTATGGAGTTTGATATGAAAGGACAGGTATCTCATAATCAGCAACATATGGAACATTAACGTCTTTGTGTCTGGGTGTTTGTGACATAATAAGGAGCATTAAGGATTTTGAATTATAAGGATTGAATACGACTAGAATGGAAGACTTCAAATAATTTAGGTTTAGAAATTGGTGGGACGTAGAGGGATTCCACCTGATAGCTACGTACCTGCATCAAATTTATTTATTTAAATACAATTTTTGTATCCATTGTGTTATTAAAATCAGGTAGTTCTTTCACAATAAAATGTAGTTTCATTACTTTTGGAAATAATTATTATATGTGAGGCTTGCCAAATATTTGTATTTTTTTTCGGCTTCTTTAGGAATTATATAGATGGAAGGCTTTTAAACTAGTTATGTTTGAAATGGAGGTCTGTTTTATAATATCGACTCCACCTGCATATGCCAGTGGTATACATGTGTTTAATGACAAATGTATTTGTTTTAAATAATAACATTAAATTGAATTTGTATTTTATTAAATTGTATATATAATTATTACTTTTAATATGATAATTATATACATAATAAGAGCTCAAATTCCATTCGCTTACAAACTAGTGATGGAGGGGAACAGGGAAGCTCTAGGATTTGCTGCAGCTCTACTCTACCCCTCAGAATGTTAAGATTTGAATCAAGTATGAATGTTTTCGAAAGTGAATTTATTTATTTTTTTAATTTTTAAAAATGTGTTATTTTAGTTTTGTTACTATCATTATTTTTGTGAATTGAGTCAATACGACATGCTCCTAATCCTTGGCTTATTCGTAGCTTACCTTTCCCACACCTGCAATCTATTGAAATGTATGCTAACAAAATATTTTTTTTCAATTTTTTATCAAAATGGCCGCCGATATCCGATAAAATTACATCAGAGAAATTCACATATATCTTAAACACAAGCCGTTCTAGCAAATAATTTTAGAGGAAATACTTTTTTGCATTGAATAAATGCTAAAATAGAATATAAACATACATTTTTTTAAAAATATTATTGAGCTTTAATAAAAAGTCTACATTAGAAGGTTTTCTGAGGTTTTCTTATCTTAAGACGCCTCAGAGGGTTATCGAAAATCGAGTGTGAAGCAAGTTATGGTCAGTTCAGTGGCTACGGGGAAGATGACTTGCAAGATGATGGTCTGCAAAAAGCGAATTTTTGTGTTAGGGAAGCACCTACCATAATGCTTTTGTATTATTCTTCGGGGACTTTGTTTCCAGTACAAGCTTAATTTTTTATCCATTATATGGATGAATATACCTTATTAATTATTTCCCTTTATTGCCACAAATTTATTATTTTTCGTAAAATATAGAACACTTTAAAATATAATTGTTTCAAGGAAATATCTTTACACAAAGACAGTTAAAAAATCATACTACTTTTTTCCGATCATAATATTTATTATCGCTCGAAAATGTTACAAGCTGCTAATTTGTGTATATTGCTCTTCGTTACTAATATTACCATACAAATGAATTAATAAATGAGCAACGCTCGTGGATCCAATTCGACGAAAACGGTTGCAATTTCCTCGCTACTTCTGGAAACGAATTTGTTCGATTTAGAAGTTGCCCCTAGAGCAGCGGTTCGGAGAGATTTGGGTTGAGATAAGTTGTCCGGGGAGGACTGTTCATCAGCAGTTGGCAGTTCCACTGGAAAGTTAAGTCCTTGTCAGATCAAGTAGACGTTGAAGGCTCGAAGAAATATTTGATCCTTGCAGGCCCAGGCCTTCCAGTTCAAATGGATTCTGTGTTTCCAATATCTTCACGGCTATATTGTTTAAGTAACTGTTTCACAGAAGCTGAACTGAGGAGGACATGGATATATTCTAATAATGTTATATAAGTGAGTGTGTGTGTGTGTGTGTGATATATATATATATATATATATATATATATATATATATATATATATATATATATATATATATATATATATATATATATATATATATATATATATATATATATATATATATATATATATATATATATATATATATATATATATATAATAGAAAAAAAGAAAACTTTATTCTGGAACAAAGTCCCTTAATAATAACATTTCATAACAATAAAACCATATCTGACCGATTTTTATATTCTATTTTATTTTTTTTTTTTTTTTTTTTTATGAAAGAAGATAAATAAAAGTGAATACAGATTTACATTAGAACAAATAGGGGGGAGGGAATGGAATACTAGGTATTTGAAAAAAGGAAGACGAACTGGTTAATATAGGAATAAATATTGTAAACGAAATTTTATAATCGAGATAAAAAGAAAAATTATAATGAATACGAAAAAATAGAAATTTAAAAATTATATATACGAAAATTAAAACATTATAAGAAAGCTATAAATTTAGGCTAATGTGTTATGTCTTACATGCTAGAATGACATCCATATAATTAGAGAATGAGATTGGTGGGAAAGGAGTGTTTTGAATGTTCCGATCGTACAGCATTGTGAATACACGGAGGGAGAGAATTCAGAGAATAGAAGAACAGACACCGTTGGAATGCAGTACTTTTTTAGGATGGAGTATTGAGATCGGAAAGGCTTGTGTGCAGTGTTTGGATCGCAGACTTGAATTGTAAGATGCTGTAAAGAAAGGGAAGATGACGTGTGTTGATAACTAAGAATAAGTATGTGCCAAGGAAGTATTCTCTGTGGAAGGTAGAGGAATTTCGGTGTATGATGTAATGATAAACATAAAAACGTCTTATGAAACGAGGTTCCAAAGTCAAAACTGCAGCAATTTTTTTTATATTTATTGAAGTATCAGTAAGGTGAAATATTAATAAAGGTAAAATAATTACATAATTAGGTATATCAAAACCAACATCAATGTCAGTGCTTTCGATCGGTTTTGAAACGACTTTAGATTATCGATTTTATAGAAAGGGATCGGTATCGATAGATCGATATATCCCCAAATTATATGAACTGTATTGTAACTCATCTCAAAAAAATTAAGGGTTCTGGAAAGTAATGGAAGTTATGTTTTTGTTATGTATTGTTAAGTTTTAATTAAAATACGGTTCATTCCTCTCATTACATTTTTGCTAACGTTTAGATCCTCTGAATAGAATTTAGAATCCTTATTAACCATTTCTAATTTCTATCGATTTAATATCAATATTTTTTTTATTGTATAGAAAGTGGTCCAGGTCATAAAAACATTGTAGCTGGTAGGCGAGTGGTGTGGAAAGAAAAGCAGTTGAGGCAATGACTAAGCACCAATGATTTCATACCGACAAAACGTTACATTATCGTCATTTTTTTGTAAACGTTCCATACATGAGCTTTTTTAATAGCTTTGAGACGGTCAGCGTTTTTCTATTTGCTAACTGCTATTTTCTATGCAAATTTTCAGTTCTGGGATTTTCATCTTCCAAAGCTCGCAAAACATCGTCATCCTTGGAAGAAGTCCAGCCCCCACCTCGACCTCCTTGTCTTCTCGAATTTTTTCAAACCATTGTTCAACGGTGTACAAACTCACGCTATCGTCACCCCGCTTTATATTATGTTTCTGCCTCTTTAGGCCATGTTCTGACATAGTTTGAACTGTGAGAAACCAAATTCTGGTGTGCCTTATTATATAGTTGTTTACTAGTGCCAATTTTACTATATGAAGGTCAAATGCCTTTAATTATATAGGATAAATGTTCCATTTCATCAATTGGTGTAACTGTTTGTAATTTAATAGAAAATAAAAAAAGTATAGTAAATAAGTTTTTTTTTTTTAAATAAATGAAATTACATGATATATATTTTATCAATCATTATCATATAGCATTTACGGAAAAGTCTACCTGCTATCACTGCTCTTATGATAACTAACAAACTACATCCCCTCGCTTTAGCGAAGACAAAGGACGTAGTTCAATATTTCATCAGGAGAAGTTGGCCTAGAATAGAATTTAGTTAAGACACTGCTAGACTGCTCTAGGCAGCTAGACTGCTATAGAGGGGTTGAATATGGAAAGTGTGGTTTCAGACCTTCCCAATCCTACACCTATGAATTATTCAATGGGACGAAATCCTTAACAGAAAATCTCCCTTCCTGCCTCGTTTGCTGTTCATTCGAGCACTAAATGTGTGCTAAATTAATTAATTTCAATTAACCCTAGATACATTCCTGTGAAAGTTGTTAAGGAGCTGACATGAATGGCTAGAACAGGTCGTAGGGTCAATGCTACTACCCCGATAGAGCAGTTCAAAATCTATATTTATTTTAAATATGTTTTTATATTCCCTCGTAAATAAAATAAAATTGTTTAATTTTATTTTTCTGTGAATTAAAATCCGGCTTACTGAAGGGCTATACTGTAGGATAATCATCTCTTGTTTATATACAAGTAAAAATAAAAGATGTTTCTAAAAAAAAAAGAAAAAGAAAATTGTTTTCCTTCCGGCAAGTGAATGCCTAGTCTACACCCCGTATTATAGACGCTAAGACAATTAGGGAGAAAAATTATGAGAAAAATGTTAAGTCCTATAAGAAGTAAAAATGCCTGGAAACTAATGATAAAAATGATTTAAAAAACAAAAACAAATGGCACCATTACAATTCATGAAAGGCCGTGGGTGCAATACTTAGGTAAGTGTATACTATTACTGAGATGACAGTTGTGAAAGGAGCGGATATGCCCGAAATCACGCTCAGCCGCCAGGTTTCTCCCCAATTAAGGGTGCCCACTTTATAGAGGCTGCGTGTGACCACAGGAAAGCCTCCCAACCTCGAAGTCGAATCAAGGCCGAATTATCAGAAAATAAATATTATGCCTTCAGTCGGACTCGAACTCGGGCCCGGGGGAGCTTGTTAGTCTAGCGCCTTGCCCTCTAAGCTACCGGGGCTCCTGAATATTACGAAGCAATAATGAAATATATCAAAACATTGAAGAAATAACAGAAGCAACAAGGAAAAGAAGACTTTTTTAAAAAGTTATATATCAATGCATACAGATTGGCAAAACAGATAGCCAAATATCTCTGGAAAAAGACATTAACAAACTGGATCAGAGAAGTGTGTGTTTGTGTGTGTGTGTGTGTGTGTGTGTGTGTGTGTGTGTGTGTGTGTGTGTGTGTGTGTGTGTGTGTGTGTGTGGGTGTATTATGGAATAATTTTTTTATGGCCACATCATTGGTTAGTAAACTAGAGGAGATATAGTGAAAGCGCTAATGACGAAAATCTCAATGTATAATAATGTAGGCGTATTATCAAAATTGGAAATTAGATTCATACTTTTAAAACATTTCTTTTTTGTAGTAAGTAAATATTTCATTCTTGGTTATTTTCAAAAAACATAATTTTTAATAATTGACATCGGTATTACAAAACATATTATGTCCTATCTAATCACATCACATTAACACAACCCTCACATCTATAAATTTTGTAAAGTAGAAACAGTTTTTTTAAAAGAACTAAACAATTATCAATAAATTTTGAGGACACTGGCTTTACCAACTGCAAGGGAACTTATAGGAATTAGAAGTACGAGTCTGAACAACTTTAAACACTTTAATGATAATTTTTTATTTTCCCCTAATTTACAGTGTGTAATGCATTTAACTAATACCAAATTAATTAACAATAATAATAAATATTATGATATTATAATATTAATTATTATATTCAACACCTAAAAGTGAAAAGGGGCTGATTTTTCGGTGGGGTACCCAATTAGGATAAAGACTGTACTATAAGGGCCGACCTTCTTTTGTTAATTGTCGGAAAGGTAGCTAGTACAACCTCGAAGAAGTTGAGCAGATAAAGGATACCAACTTCAAGATAATAAATTCAAAGATTAGATGGAAGGGCGATACCCCATTTAAGACGAACCAGAAAAATAGGTGGAAGCCGTTTGGAAGGAGGTGAGTAAAGGCGAGGATGGTGCTGGACCAATAGGCAAAGAGAGGGTTTTTTGGGGGTTTTTTTTCTTATCCTCCATTTATTTATTTAGGCATGCAAGGAAAAAGGAAATATTTTTAGGGATAGGATCTTATTTTTCCTCTAGGCATTTGAAGATAGGTGTCCTCTGCTGCTGGTGGCCCTGTAGACGGATGGTCTTCTTCTTCTTGATGAGCGAGGAGTCACTCTGCTGGCGGTGGGCAAAGAGCGGGATGATACCGCGGAAGAAATAGAAGACAATGGACGAAGAAGGTATTCGAGACGGATTCGGAATATCTCAACCCTGCAGTAACACATAATACTTAAGATAAAAACCATATATTGTAAAAAGCCAGAGATAGGCTTAGAATGTAAACTATGTGCTGACCCATGAGAATAGTAATTGTAATATTATTCATAGATTCATGCTTTTTAATATTATCCAACTCATTCACAGAGAATATTATCGTACTACGAAATAAAATATATTTACCGTTATTTTTAATTAATCATTAGCTGATTGCCATTGATTAGAATAGAAATGGTTACATGGCATATAGAACTTTAATCAATCAAATAGATCAAACCCCATTAGCTGAGGCCATTATGTCACAAGGGACAAGACCTAAGTACAATGTTAATGTACAATAATCCTCCAAGATATATAACTACGTAGCAAGTGTAACCAACATTCTGTACTTAATTTATTAATTTATATTATTTTATCAATTGATGTTCACTTAAATTTATAACAGCGGGTATATGTTTGAATGTTAAACTCATATATTTCTGTTTGCAAATATTTTCAGTTCCTTTTTATAAGATTAAATTAAATTTTCTTACCGGGGTTTAAAATAAAAAAAAAAAAAATTCTTACTGGAAGTAACTTCCTAACAACTTCCGTTTCTGATCAGTTTCGTGAACCCGTTCCAGAAAACACTTAATTTAAAAGTTTGCCTTTCGTCCTTTTTATTAATTTCACCCCAAAGCCGATCCCTCCGGATAGGACTTTGAATCATTTCTTCTTTAAGATGCGGCCTTGAAACATCTGCTCTGAGGTAAATTAAATATAAAAACTTTAAACTAGAGGAAGACCAGTCTTAGATAAATTGGAACCCTTAGATAAAATTTATTTATAGACTATTTAAACTCTTAAGATAAGCACTTTTAGAAGAGATGGCCTTAAATGATTTTATTTTTCTACTTCAATTGGCTTTAGGTAAATAAAACAGGAAAGGACAACTAACAATAAGCACTTTGCGAGTGAAAACGCGAGAAACTGAAAATCAGGTGGATACACAAAACAAGCAATGATGGAAAATAGTTCCATGATAACCTTTCCTGCCCTCTGAACTCTCTGGCTCTATTATTATCCAGTTCTACACATCCTAAAAACCCACTTCAGAGATTAAAAGACCTTTTGTAAATATATGTTTAAGTATGTTGAACTTTTGGCAATGATTAGCTTCTCCACTCATGTCCTGAGCAATTGTACTATGGCGCAGTTGACAGAACAACTCTAGGAGCTATTTGTAGCTGACTTCCAAGTAAAAGTGGAGGGCATAGACTTGCTTTGGGGATCCTTAGACGGAGTATGTATTGTATAAATATGATGAATGTATTTTTTTCTCTATTAACAATATTTTTGTTATCAATTTATTTCTTTTAATTGTATATATTATATATTGAGAGGTTTTATTTATTTTTTCATTAATTTCTTATTGTACATATTGCATGGATTGATTCATAATCATCCATATAACTTATTGTCGCCCTTAAGTGAGGCAGATTGTAATATTAACTCAATTAAGTTTAGTAAAAAAAAAATTAAATATTATAATATACTACATTAACGATTTATAAGTAATAGAAGGATTACTGATAAAAAAAAACAAAAACACAAAAGCCATTATTGTATTTTTACATGTGCCAATGAGAAAATATGTATTTTTTACGTCATAAATAGGTATAATCGATACATTTACCAGAAGAAATATTTATTCTTGGTTAATAGACTAGAAAAAGCTGATTGCAATATTTTTGGTATTGCAATTTAATTCCAATATACATACAGTTTTTTACAGGAACCCATTTGGACTTATGCATCACAAATTTATGGTTCAGCCAAAAAAAAAAAAAAAAAATCACATGTTTTAGCTACAGACATTTCAATCACAAACACTGCGACAAATTGCACGATCGCCGTGTTACGTGAGTAATAAAATGCACACAGACTTGCACATAGCCACTGTACTAGACCACATCAAAACAAAATACAGAATATTTTACTACAAACTTTATGACTATCCCAACAGACTCACACAAAACATGACTGCAACATATATTTCTAACAATACGTAGGGAAGACTAAACAGGAACCAGATGATACTTTTCTTCTCAAGTAACAAAGAAGCTAAAATGATTTTAGGAGGAGGTAGCGATGGCTGCATGTCTCCCTCCTGTTCTGCATATCTTTTTTATTCACATTTGCTGATTGTTTTCAGCGTGGAGAGTGCTGTGAATAAATAAATAAATAAAATTCTAGATTGAAATTGTATTCATATGCTGAAGGAGGCAGTTTCAGATAATTATTGGGCGTTTTGAGTCTAGAGAATCCATTATGAGATCAGAGTGGGAACATCACTGTCACCTTATATATACATATTGTTGAACATCCTTCGTCCCCTAGACCCTATTTCTAAGTTAAAATATGACCTGTTTAAATGATTGTAAGCAAAACAGTTGAAAGGGTGTAATTAAAACTGTTTATATTTATATTTTAAATACCTTATTTAAACCATATTTCTCTATGTTTTCCTTATCACCAAAAAATTATCTTGATTGTAAATTTTAACGTATTAGAGATTGTTTTAAGATATTCTATTTTTTTTGTTAGTATGTGTAAATAATAAACTAAACCGGAACAATTATGAATTAACACAGTCTACAATTTTATGAATTTGATGTGCAGACATTTATTTGATCCCAGATGTCTTTTATTTTTTAAATAACTTAGATATTAAGAAATTAGTTTATTAAATTCTCCATACCATTAAGAAATTAGTTTATTAAATTCTCCATACCTTACTTCAAAAAGAAATTAACTAAAGCAGAGCTTCATAGGCTTATGTTTTACGTATTCTCCCTCCCTCCTCCGACTACCCAGACACGGTCTTTTTATTTCCCATGGGAAATTAACATTTCAAAAATTTAAGAAATGCCTCTAATTAATTTCAGTAATGCTTTACGGTCTGTTTGTGACGGTAGGCACGCTAAGAAACGGAGAAACCTCAGAGAGGAATAATTCTATGTATATGTTTAAAAAAACATCATATTGATGAAATTATTTAATCCACAAAATAAAGATCATCTTCTTAATGGTGGTGGGAAAATTATCCTTTTATCAGATTGTCACGACAAAATTAATATTGCTTCAACGCTTTTTGTTTTCCTTCAGCCCAATTAGTATAAGACTTCTAATATCTTCTATCACAAACAACGTAATGATAAACTAATTACAGTTCACAACTGAATCATTTCCTTTTGTTCTCAAAACCTGCAAAGGAAACAAATCAATAAGCTTCTTAATTCACGTTTTCAAAGTGGATTTCCTGCTTGTAAGAAGAATAACAGCGTCTCAAAATGGCTTTAGTGTCTTAAAATATATATATATCTTCTTCTTCTTCTTTATTGGCACGACAGACACCATGAAGCTGTCCTTGGCCTGCTCCACAGCTTTCCTCCAGTCGTCTCTATCAGCTGCTCGCCTTAGATATATTTTATATACATATATATATGCTTAAATGGCATACTCAATGATATTTTTAGATTATATATATTATATTATAAAAAAAATCTGGAGGGAGAATAGTTGATTGGGCTAGAGTTATAACATAGATTAATAACTGATTGTGAGTATATGCTGCTCGAACGTATTCCCAATTAAAATAAAAGTTTTTTTTTATACTTATAAATATTTCATACTGAAGGTCAGTAATTAGTTTTAAAAAAGTGTATTACTTTAACCTATGAAGGGTCATAGGTCCAAGAACTTGGTAAGCTATTAGTGTTATGAGAACTGTTGTACGAGGAAGAGAAGTTATCAGCGTCTACGGCAATTTTGCCTGATTCATGGTACCTTGTAGAGGCTTGTTGTGCCCAATTTATACAAATAATGTTCAACCAACAGCCAGATTTGAACTCGGGCACATGTTAGTTTGGAATCCACCTTCTGTCCCGCTGAGCTAACCTGCTCCATATACATATCAAATAAATTAACATAAATAAAATATAATACCAATAAAAAAATAAATAAATAAATGATCTTAGGTAAAGTAAGAAACATATTTATACTTATTTTTATCCTGGCTGAAAATTTCCTAACAATTATATGAGAGATAAAGCAGAGGTCGAGGAGATTCTATCGTTCTCCCTCCTGATACTAAAGCCAGGGTAGGTAGAGTAAGACCGCTTGAAACACAAACACTCAAGAGAAGGTCAAGAATTTTATAAAAAGTATATTTTAATTATTTTTTTTATGATAAATATGTGACCTTAGCGATTGTCTGCTTAGTGATATTAGTGAAAACTTTCTCTTGCAATAAATACCTCTTTTCTATTGTAGGCTACTTTATTATAATTGATACTTTATCTAGTGAGTCAAGTAATCTCGGAAACGAAAATATTGAATCCTCGGGTCCAATTATATACCAACCGAAACCAACACTTCTTTTATATGACCATTGATTTTTTCACCGCTCGATGCATGATGGTGTGACTGTAAAGCTAAACACACGGGAAAAACTGCAAGACCATTAAATCAAAACATTTTTATTGATATTTACAACTGTATAGTACATATACATCCAGTAAATGTGTTAGTAAATAACTACAGTAACATGACAATAACTTTTAAAGCAACCACCCATTGGTGGCACTTTAATATAAGTTCAATATTAGAAGATCTCGAGGCCATTTTCTTAACAGATACCTCGGAGGATTACAGGAACACAATGCGAAGCAAGTTGACAGACTATTGGAATTAAGTGGTGATGAAATTTACTATGAAAGCATTAAGATTAAGATCTTTATGGGTAAGTTTATTTGTGATAAAGTAAGGAGCGTTGAGGATGTTTCGAAGGATTTTGGATTGTAAGTATTGAATACGAGAAGAATCAGAATGTTTAGTTGAACCCCAGAGCTCAACTCCTTATGTCCAATATCAAGTCTTGAAGGAATACATAAGGACATACAATAATAAGACTGAGAATTTCAACTTTGCTGTACATTTAAATTTAAAAAAATCATAAATTCAAAAAATAATCGGGATTGAAACTAGTACATCATATAGAAAATAGTCTAAAATCGAATATGTCTTAATCATTAGAAATAATAAAATCGTTTAAACCAATCCAATGTATTGATTACATGGCCAGATAAATATTTCCATAGTTTGCAGTTGGAGAACCTAAGGGATGGTCTATTAATCTGATTATTTAGCTAAATACCCCACTCCCATTTCTTTCTGTTACATCCCAGTTTAATCTAGATACTGATAGCTTCAAGGAGCCCTTCCGCTTTTTGCCTGTATCATTTTTGATTTCTTGCCTTATATTTTTTTAAAAAATATTATATATACTCTATGTACCAAAGTGCTCATGTTTTAAATTTTTTTTAGGCTACAGAACTGATGATGAATTTTTAAAATTCGAAACTGGTCTTTGAATAGATAAAATTCCCAATGGAAATAGCAAATAATTCATCAATCCTAATCAATTATTTCTTTTTTCTGTATGTTTTGTTGAATTTTAACTATGCCCAAGTGCTTTACAGGATTAAAATTTATCACAGTTTCATATGATTATCACCACTTTTTTAAATATGTTTTCCATTATTATTCCTGTTTCATGATTTAATTTGTTAGTTAATCCTAGTTATTTAGCCAACAAATAATTAAATTTGATGTTTGTTTAAGAATAACGAAAAGGATAAGGAGGGCAGATAATCGAAGGGAAGTTAATTGTAGGGGCGATAATGCGGTCTGTGCTGGTCAGGTTTACTAAACCGCTCACGTCCGCCTCCCACCCCTCCCACCCCTCTCCACCATTTCCCATTATCTCTCTTATTTTTAATAATTGTCACAATATTAATAGGAATTTTTTGCAAAGGCTATTTATTTAATCTTCTTCATGGAGATTAATTAAATACTTTATTAATTTATTATTCAAATATTTAATTGGCAGTGAAGAAGTCACGTACCAAAGCCTTAAAAAATTACCTCTAGGCGCATCCAGCTTTAATAATATGGATACCTTTACTAATTAATCTGTTCGTTTTTTGTGTGTTTTTAATTGTTTGATTGAATAAGTATTAAGTCAAATTATTTAATACTTAAGGGTAATAAGTGATATGGATAGCAAAGAATTTATGCAATATGTACAATAAAAAAATGAAATAAAAAAGCTTAACTATACAAAATATAAATAAAATGTAATAAATGATAGTATAAAATAAATCAGAATGAGATAGAGAAACAATAAAGAAAAAAAAATCGAATAGAATCACACTGTATATATAGACTGAATCGAATTATGGACTGCTTTATCACATTTGTTTATGATACTCCATGTTTTACAATCTTCTACCGAAATTTACTGGTTTTTCCCCTCCTTCCATAAACATTATTTCCTTGATACATTTCTTTACCTAGTCATTACCAATCATCGTTCGTCCTATATTTACAACCTCCTGGTATTCAAGAGTCATCAACCCCCGATCGTTCTACCCCTTTCCCTAGAACTGAATCATTCCAGCATTCCTTCCTTGCCCGTTCCACCACCCTCTGGGATTCCCTCTCTCCGGAAAACAGAGATGCTTCTAACCTAGGCTTATTGAAAACTCACCTATTCCAACAACCGCTAACAATCCAAACAGGCGCTTACTCACTGTCTTTAAATTACTCTTTAAGTCGTGGAGGTAAAAAGTAAAAAAGTAAGTAGGATTGAAGTAAGTATTGAATAAAATAAATATATAATAGAAAAGTTTTTGATTTCACAAGGCCTCGGCCGTCTTATTTTTAAAATGGTTATTTGCCACTCCAAGCACGGAATGATGCTTCAGGTCATAAAGAAATTTTATGATTCTTGGCTCATATCGATTATTGCAATTTATTTTATAAAAATATTATACCCGTAACGAAATGTGATAGTTGCATGGTACAAACAAATGAATAATGATACTTAACCACAGTAAGATAATGTAAAACGCCGGATAACGGAAATCATTGATAATAATAAGGAAAAGTATTTTTTAGAAAAAAAAATTGTTTTTAGATTTTTTTCCGTGAAAAATATGAGGTGTACGATATTTACCAGGTAAGAAAGAATGTTCATCACCGTAGTAGCTTCGTTTTCTATTTTTAGAAGTATTTTTTTAAACAATTTATTCTTAATTAAAAATTCTTGATTTGATATTATTATATAAATATATATGTATGTAATAAAATATTGTATTAGGATCTTTATATATGAGTCTTTACCAATACAGTAAGGGACATTGAGGATTTTTCTATGGATTTTGGATTGGATAGGACTTCGATGGCTTAGTGGAGACCCAAAGCTCAACTCCGTATGTACTGATAGTTCTGATTACTGTCAAATAAATCTTTTGTAATTTATTAGGAGCTTTGAACGCTTGTCTAGTAAATGTAGTAAATAGAAAACGTAGAGCAGTTTTCATGGATTCCAAAAAACATGTTTATTTGTCCAGTTTGAGTTTGTGGAATTATTACATTCGCAGCCGATGTACAAATAAAAAAATGTAGCTTGAAAGGTAGAAAAAAAAGTTTTAACAGAGCTAGATTCTCAAGAATAATAAATTAAACAACACACTTCCCTCATCAGTTGGCTAGCGATTTATATTTTTTTAGTTTAGTGGACCAAGTTCCAAAATATAATCTTAATAGAGTTTTCAAATAAAATTTTTTTAAACATGTGTGAAACTTTAATATTTTATTTCTAGCATTTGGGCAGAGTCCTTTGACCAGTCAGATTTACTTACACCATCGAAACATACATTAATTAACGAAAATTCCGTGTGGAGAATTTGTTCAGGGGCTGGATACATGTTATAAAATGCTGTTTCAGCATACTCAAACGACTATGGTCTTATCGCTTTCGTAGAAGGCGAAACGAGCAGAAATTAGAGAAGTTGAGGAATATTTTTCTTTCACTTTTAAAATATTTTGTTACATTATTCTTTAAATAGTTACAAATTTATTAAAACAACTTGAATGTCACATCCAAGTGACAAAGACAAACTGAACAGCAGAAGACCAAAATGTTTTAGGTGTTTACGTACCCATATACTTTAACCTGGGCACATAAAACGTGTTTTAATTATTATAAAATTATTTTAATAAAAGAAAGCAGTATTTGAAAAAATTACCAAGCAACCTTAAATATATTTTTAACTAGCAAGGTATACGTATACGTATAGGTATACTTATTGCCCAAATTGAGGCAGATTGTAATACTTTCTTTCAATAAATGTTTTTTATAGAAAAAATAGTTATAGGTAGAACATTAAAGTTATTCTATCTCTTCCTGACCCTTTTGTCTCTTTCAACTCAGTCTGTTCTTGGCCAGAATTTAATTGATGGATTAATTTCGATAATATCGTTTAAAAGCCTATTGATTTGTCTCTTCGTCCCAGGCCATGCCATCGACATACCGATACCAGTATATAATGTGAAGGATCAATCTCAGAGCTTTCTGGAATTTGGCCTAAATAAATATTTCCAATAGTCACATCTTAACATTGTTTTCAGTAAGAACAGAAAAAACCTACCTGTAATAGGGGAAACCTAAAGGACTGATTACTCAATTACCTGACCCTTCCGACTCTTTCGACTAACAATCAGTCTGCTCTAGGTCTTTCTGAAGCCCTTTTAATTTTGCCTCCTTAGCTGAGTATCTGCATGTTTAAATTCTTGTCTTACATTGATTATATAGGAGTGCCTACCTTGAACTGATAGTGAATACATCGATCCTCAATTACAATTTGGTTTCAAGTGGTTATAGTTGTTAGTTTGTAATGTTTTTTTACATACATAAAGATTAATAGCTTTATTTTAATACTGTGAAGTTTCATTAAATTCTATGCAGCCGTTTTTCTAAAAATTGTGAGTTTTTTATAACAAAGTTAGCAGTGGCTAGGAGTGTGCGGTGAGTGGTGGGGAGATTGCTTTGTTGTTATAGAAAGTTTATTGTTGATGTTTACAATTTTATGGGCATTTAAATGTTGCAGTGAGTTTATTGAGGACAGTTATTTTATAACATATTTATAATTTGTAAAATATTATTAACCCATTGATTGACAATTCAGAATATATTTATTTTAATGCTTAAATCAATAAAAGATTTTTTATCAGTAAAACCTGAGACACCGAATAAGTCAAAGATAGAAAGAATCAAGAGGTCACGTCCATCACCAGAATTTTCAGAGGATACCGTAAAGGTTAAAAAAACAAGTTTTGTCAGGAGTTTAGAACAAGAGATGGGAGGCGAACAGGAAGTTGGTAAAATGACAATGAAAGATCTATTAGCACAGTTTAGTGCATTGATAGATTCGAAAGAGTTAGCAAGAAAAGAAGATATTTTTGAACTAAAATTACAAGTTGAAGATTTGCGGAATGAGAATAAGAATCTAAAAGTTGCGATGGAAGATTTAAGAACTAAGAATGAAGTACTAGAAAATCGAATAGAATATTTGGAAAACTACACCAAGAGGAATAATTTATTATTTTTTGGACTTGACTCTTTGAATGGATCAAATCATGATAAAATAATAAAATTTTGTTGTAATGTCTTGGGAGTTGAAATATCACTTAGTGATATTGTTAGTATTGTCAGTTTTGGGTTGCCCAATAAATTGAAGAAACTAATTAAGGTAACTTTTGCTAATAATTATCTTACTGGGATGATTCTGAGAAATACCAAAAAACTGAAGGGGACTGGTTTTTATATTAATAAAGATTTTTCGTATGCAGTTAGACAGCGGAGGAGAATGCTTTTCCAATTTCGTAAGGAAATATACCAAAAAGATAAAAATAAAAGGGTTTTTATCAAAAATGATACTTTATTTATGGATGATAAAGCATATTACTGGGACTGGGACACTAAGGAAAATTGTGTAAAAGAAAGAGTGTCAAGACATTCAAGATCGAAAACACAGTCTCAAAGAGAAGACTGCTCTAGTTCTAAACCGGATGCTTCAACACCCACAGAAGTAAATGAGAACAAATAGCAGGCAACGGCTGTCTGTCAAACTAAATTAAAAAATAGTTACTCTAGTATAAGTTTCAAAAATTTGAATATTTTAAGTTATAACATTTGTGGCCTTAGAAATAAAATTAAAGATAAGTTTTTCCTTGATTTTTTAAATAATTATGATATATTTTGTTTGTTAGAAACATTTATTGAAGAAAGTCATGAAGTGGTTTTCTCAAATTATTTTCAAAATTATAAACTATTATGGGTCTCAGCCACTAGAATGGCAAAATTTGGAAGGGCGGTAGGTGGTATATTGATTTGTTGTCGAACCGAATTAATAACTAAAGGTATTTGTAAATTTGTAGCTATAAATAATGTTGATTTGCTTCAGATTAAGGTAAGCTCAAATTTTTGTTTGCATGTATTACCAATTTATTTGGGGCCAAGTAGATGGAAAGAAAATTTTCGTTTGCTTGAGACTCTTGTAAATAATAAAAATGACTTGCAGTTTCTATTGTTAGGAGATTGGAATGGTAGATTGGGTGATGGTCAGGCTATTGAGGAAAATACATTGGATCTCGGATGTTTCTCAGAATCTAGATGCTCTAAAGATAATATTGTAAATTCAGAAGGAAAATTAATTTTGGATTTTTGTGATGATCATGGGTTTTTGATTTTAAATGGGAGATCTCCAAGCGACATGTTGGGGGAATTTACATATCTGGGCCCTAGGGGTAGCTCAGTCATAGACTTTGCTTTTATATCTGTTAGCAGTATCAAGTTAGTTAAAGATTTCTCTGTAAGAAACGTAATTTGGTCAGATCATATGGCAATTGATGTCATTGTACAACTAGAACTAGAAGGAAGAAAAGAAGATCTTGTGCCGAATAATAGAAAAAACTAATTTGGAACGTTTCTAAATGCATCGAATATAAGAATAATCTAGAAAAGAGAATTGAAACGTGTGAAAATATAGATTTGGAGGACCTGAAAGAGATAATAAGAGATAGTGCTAAGTGTATGCAGAGTTATGACAAACCATTCGAATCACTCCAACCTTGGTTTGATCGTCATTGTTTTAAAAAGAGATCCAGAGTATTTGGGTTATTAAATCTTTTCAGGAAAACTAGAGCAAAGATTGTACAGGAGAAATATATAACGGAGAGGAGAAAATATTTTGACCTTTGTGAACAGAAGCGTAAGAGCTATTATCTGAATGTGGCCAATGCAATTAAAAATTCTAAAAATTCGAGTGAATTTTGGACTCTGGTGAATAAGTTTAAAAAGAGAGGTTATAAATGTGGAGATAATATTGAAATGAATGTTTGGGTCAATCATTTTAGTGAGCTTTTTAATCCTAGTCAAACTGTATCTCATATCCATTATGCTGCTCCATTACAGGAAGACGTTAATCTTGACTGTCCTTTCAATACCAATGAACTCCTTTCCACCTTGGATAAATTTAAAAATGGTAAAGCACCTGGTCTGGATGGTATTATGTATGAGTTCTACAAGTTTGCTCCTAAAACATTCCTAGAACTGCTGCTAGAACTGATTAATAATTATTTTAATAAAGGGTCCATTCCCGATAGCATGAACGAGGCTGTTGTACTACCATTGTTTAAGAAAGGAGACCCAAATCAGGCTAGTAACTATAGAGGAATAGTGTTACAGGATACCATTAAAAAAGTCTATATGAGTTTACTAGCTGGAAGGCTAAAGTCGTGGGTAAAAGAGAAAAAGCTATTATGTGAGGAGCAGGCTGGATTTAGGGAAGGTTATTCTACAATGGATAATATTTTTGTCCTTACTAACTTGATTCAATTGAAATGGAATGAAGGAATCAAGAAAATCTATTGCTTCTTTATAGATTTCAAATCGGCCTTTCATTCAGTGGATAGGCATGCTCTCCTGTTTAAACTGTCACAATTGGGGGTTTCAACAAAATTTATCAGAGCTATTGCAAGTCTATATTCTAGCACCAACTTGTCAGTGTGCAGTAAACGTGGCCGATCAACAACTTTTCCAACAATATCTGGAGTCCAGCAAGGTTGCAACTTAAGCCCTCTATTATTTACCTTATTCGTAAATGATATTAAGGATTGCCTGAGCGGAGGAATATGGCTTAGAGGGTACAGAATAAAACTCCTACTATTTGCAGACGATATAGTGTTTTTTTCCGATAATGCCTCGGGTTTGCAAAATATGATAAAAGAGCTTGAACAGTATGTTAAAGAGTGGAATTTGTTAGTGAATTTATCCAAGTCAAATATCATGGTTTTTAGGAAAAGCGGAGGAAAGCTTAGTGAGCGTGACTCTTGGATATTTAATAAACAACCAGTCAAGGTAGTCAACCGATATAAGTATTTAGGGATTACATTGTCTCCAAGTTTGACGCTCACTGATCACTTTAATCAAACGGCTCGCCATGCTTTGCTTGGTCTTAATAGTATTTGGAATAATTTATTTCTGACAAAACATATTCCTCTTTTAGCAAAAAATGAAGTTTTTAAGTCTGTAACCAGATCAATTCTTACATATGGGAGTCAGGTTTGGGGCTATCGATATGCTGATAAAATAGAAGGTGTCCAGAGGACCTTCATTAAAAAAATATTTAAATTGCCAAAAAATACTCCAAATTACATGATATACTTAGAAGCCAAAATTTCACCAATTCATGTTTTTACCTTTCAATTACAATATAAATACATATTAAAGACCCTAGATCTAGATGGAGGTCGTTTAACGAAATTGGTTGCTGAAGAAGTGATCAAAAGAAAACTATTATGGTTTAAGGAATGGATAAATTGGTCCGAGAAAGTCAAAAGCAACTTTAACACATCTTTCAATACTGCAGAACAATTGGGGAAAGATTTAAAAGTCTTGAAAGCTAGCCTAATTATCTATTATGAAACGTGTTATAGGGAAAGAGCTTTTAAACGGCCAATATCACCAAATCTATAAACAACTATCTTTTGACATTGATTATATTAATTCAAATTTACCAATATCTGATATAGGAGTCATAATTAAAATTAGAGGCGAACTGCTCAACTTGAACTACAGACCATTCATCCAGGGGCAAAATTACATTTGTTCTATGTGTAATATTGGAGAAAATGAAGATGTATTCCATTATTTAGGACGCTGTAAAGTCTTGGAGGGAATGAGGAAAAAATATTTCGGTGTAGTTACTATGACTGAAATTGATATGGTCAAATACCTAAATGGTGAAGACTGGGTAGCTCTAGTGAGTTACTTGAAAGAAGCCTATTTCTACCGTTCCTTTCTTGTTCAAAATTTTAATTATTAATAACCTGATAATTCTTTGGATGTCATTGATTGATAGTATATGTTATAAATAAAAATGATAATAATTAGATATTATTGAATTGTATAATAATGGGTGGATATATATTATTATTTGAGATATAATGGAGATATTGTTATAGGATATATGATAATTATGATATTGTTGTGTAAGATATAATTAATGATAAATAATTGATTATATAATAGGTAATTAGATTGTATTATATTTTTTTTTTTTTTTTGGATTTTATTGTTTGTGAATAGATTATTTAATAAATCAATAAATATTTACATATTTAAAAATAAATAAACAATAATGATATAAAATCATTTTCAAATTAAAAGCGCTCCTGACAGACAGCCGTAGCTATGTCAGTAACATTACTTTGAACACTTTTGTAAATACAAAATTCTGTAAATATTATTAATAAAAGTATTTTCTATCTATCTATCTATCATTGATTATATATATATAATCTATATAGCAATGTGCTGATGTTTCCAACTGTGTTGTATGTTTTTGTATATTTTTGTGTTTCAAATAGAAAAGGCAAATGATTCATGAAGCTTATTGTATTGGCTTGTTAAAGAAGAATTGTGGCTGTATTAACCTAATATCGATTTAGTCAAAGCCTTTGATTCCTGTAAATAAGCTATGGAGAAATCATTGAACGTCTAATAAATGAGAAATTAAAATTTCAGAGTCTGGGATGAGCGGGCTGCATCAGAGGATTTTGAACTGGAGTTTTATAGTAAAAGAAACTCCTATAGTACTAAAAAAAAAGGTCGAAAATAAACCTAAAGAAAACAGAGAAAAAAAAGATTATTGCGTTTTCAAACTTCGTCCTATGAAATACGAATATTTCTTTCGAAACCAAACAAAAAGTTTATTATTGTATAGTAGGGACGCTTCTTATTGCGATGGAACTGTACGATATAGCAGGCCCGGAACTAGGGAGGGGCAGGAGGGGCACGTACCCCGGGCGGCAGATTTCAGGGGGCGGCAAAATTTAAGAAGTTAAAAAAAAATAAAAATAAATAATAAGTCATTAAAAAGTTTTTTAAATTATAATATCAATTCTCTTTGATTTTTTGCATAATTTATAAACCCTATTATATTGGATACCAAGTTAATTCTTACGTCTTATAAGAATTAACTGCTTAATATAAATTAGTAGCCTGAGCGCTAGTAGCGGGCTCGGGGGCGCGAAACTGTGCGATGCCACCCCCTACCCCTTAAAATGACATTGGACTATCTGTTGCCAGTGACTACAGTTGTCTGCGTTTATTGCAAAAGCCGAAAGTTTTTTTTTATTTTATTTACATTTTGGTTTTAGTGTACGTAGTTTTAGAGAGTTATTAGTGTTACAGAGTATCAGCATTTAGAAAACGTATTTGTTTTTTACATTTTGAACTGCGTTAAAATTTCCGAATTATGGATGACCAAAAGCGACTCAGTGGAGCCGAGTATAGAAAACTTGCTAAAGAAAAAAGGAAGAATAAAAGCGGCGTGCTTTCACTAACACCAAAATTTCACTAATTTTAAATGGGAGTTTGCTAATGTTTATATACATCTTCGCCAGCTTTTTATCTTGCAGACCATCTAGTCTTGCTAAGCTACAAAGAAAGAATACATACTATCCAAAGCTCCAAAAAAAGTCTGAGCCTGAATAGTTGCACTGGCCGCATTAGCACCAACTAAATTGAGTGAGCGAGCAGCTCATGGGACAAAATATGTTGAATTGTTCTCCTGAAATAATCAGGATTGAACACCTTTATATTTCCCCGCCATATTTGTCCCGTTGTCGTAGGGTTGGCGTCTACAGTCCTCTATGTTAAGTCCATCTTTGACTAATTTTTTAAGACTTGGCTAAGACCTTCAGTTCAGTTCTGTTTTGTCACTAACTAGAAAAAAATCGATAAAACTTTCTTCTACCTCCGATGTACTTACTTTGACGTAGCGAACTACTTAAGTCATTTGATCTCTGTAGCTGATATCCGGAGTGCAGTCAAATGATAAGGAAAAATATTTCGCATCCATGATGTCATGTATTAACTTTTGCTTTATGTTATTGCCAATAATTTTAAGAACCTCATCTTGTATTTTATATGAGAAATACGAGATTTACCCTGTCTTATGCCGCACAATATGTTGTTGAAGAGTGACACTGTAATGCGATATAAGTTCAATTGTGTTAAAGAAATTTTCCACTGGACGGGTCGCTGAAATCACAGTCTTCTTTTGTTCCTCGTAATGGACTCCCTTACTTTGCCAGGAATAGAATAGCATCAATAATCCAGCGCAACACTGCCTTCCAGGGAGACTCTTCTTGATGGGTCTGGTTTTGAAATACTGCATCAATACCTTGCTTTAGCAAACAAGATTCTAAAACTTTTCACGAACAAAAGTTTGTGATTGGATGAATCTTCATGTTCGGGCAATTTTTCACAGATTTTTTTCCAATTTTTTGACTTTTTAAGACCACACTACAACTTATATATATATATATATATATATATATATATATATATATATATATATATATATATATATATATATATATATATTGTTAGAATATTTATATAATTTAAATTTAATATTTTCTATATTTTTTTCTCTCATAATTTTATATTTAAATTTTTAACGACTACGTCTAAATATTAAACATTAATATTAAATAATGTCTTCTGATATTAATTATATTAATTATTTTTATAGTAACCAATTTTATCTATCTTTATAAATTAAATTTCAATTAAAAATTAAATCAACTTTTAACTTAATAAGATTTTTCCTTTATAAGTCTTTAAGAATCCAATGAACTCATAGTGATTAATAATTTTAACGCTTAAGTAATTGAGAAAGGGGGACGCAATTTTTTTTTTCTGTCCCCGATAATAATTCAAGAAATAAGCGAGACCGTTCCCACTTCATTTGTATGCAACAAGTTCCAAGCGACAGGATTTTTAATTAATTTTTCACCCCTGTGGTCCAGCTGGGGAAAATGTTTTCATTCCGTTGATAAAATTTTATTCTAAAATTGATTTGTATTCATCCCTGTCGCGCAACACAACAGGTAGGGCAGTCAAATTTAGCTGAACTATTCATATGAGCAGCTATATGTTTATAAATGGGAACCAAATTCAATTTTTTTCCTTCCAGTATTATGCAAAA
Source organism: Euschistus heros (assembly GCA_003667255.2). Classification (NCBI taxonomy): domain Eukaryota; kingdom Metazoa; phylum Arthropoda; class Insecta; order Hemiptera; family Pentatomidae; genus Euschistus; species Euschistus heros. Next base: position 64,893 of record RCWM02000512.1, read on the forward strand.
AAAAAGTTGAATGAACCGAATTTTTCTCTGAATACACGGAGAATATTTTTCCTCACATAGTTTAAATTATAAATAATTCAAAGTGTTATTAACTTCTTTTCAATCCATCAAGATTCTGGTATAACTTTTTAAGTATGGAAATCTATTTTTCGAGTATCTGTGAAAAAGTTTTTTCTATACAAAAAAAAAATAATGACCTACAAATGATTGGCATAGGCGTATGGGTAAGTTAGTTCTAGAACTATTATACATTCCTTATATTCACCGTAGAAGGCTGAATGCAAGATCTTTATTGCGATTAATTAATTCAATATTAAGTAATGGCATGAAACAGCTGATTGTATTGCTTTTCTTCAAGCCCACATCCCATAATAAATAATCTATTGTTAAAGAAAAAAATAAACTCCGAAAAATAGAGATTCATATTTTTATTTTTAGAATACCAAAGCAAGCGTTTAAAGCTTCCAATAAATTACCAAAGACTTATTTACATGGAGGACTCAATGGAGTTGAGCTTTGGGATCCACTAAACCTTCCAACTCTTCTCATATCCAATCTTTATAATCCAAATTCCTTCGTAAAATCCACATTGACTCTTATTATTTCACAAAATATTATCCATAAAGATCTCAATGTTCCATATGTTGCTGTTTTTGGCCCATACCAGATACCTTCCCTTTCATACTCAACTCCATACCCACTCGAATCCATTAGGCATCTGAAAAGAAGATGGCCGAGAAACCACCTTATGAACAATTTTTTATTGAAGTGTTACTAGTGGTGGTTTTTTACTTGTTATTGATAAGTCATTGTAATAATTGCCTCATATGTACTTATTAATTTATACGTGTGTATATATATATATATATATATATATATATATATATATATATATATATATATATATATATATATATATATATAATTCCACCAAAGTCAAACTTAAAAATTATAGATAGACACGGCGTTGCAGCACAACAAGCAGCTTGTATCCGTCCTTGTAGCAAATAAATATTTTTTTAATGAACATTACTCACGAACCATTTTAAACGTACTACAGCGCACGGTTCTTCTATACAAAATTTAACGCTAATGTAGATGCATCTAAATTATTTCCCACACCAAAACTCCCTGAAATTTGGCATTTTGACTTCCATCCTAAATTTTCGATTTATTGGTTGGAACAGACAGTCTTAAATTATTAGGTGCAAATTGATTTAGTAAATGATATACTATCACAACACACTTTTTGGAGGAATTTAACAATTCATTATGACAACACACCCCCTCAAATCGAAATATACTTACATCTTAAAACAACGAGGCCCTGAAACCGTAATCAAATTCCAATCAAAAATATCTCAAATTGGCGAAGGAAGACTGTTCGCAGTAACCGATTTTCAATATTGTCGCTTTAAATGCATGAGGGTTATTGCAGACAAAATACGAGCTAGAGGGACGGTAAAAAATAACGTCGAGCGGTATGGAGATTACCATTACCACCCCCAAGCCTGGGGAAACCATGCAATTGGAAAAAGAACAAAGCTCATAATAGAAAGTATAATTAACACACAAGAATCAATTGCCATCAGTGCACAAACTTCTTCGCACTAATCCGGACCATGGAACGAGAAGAAAAAAAGAAATGTCACATTGTAATAAAACCATATGCGGTAGCTGGGAGGGAAAGGACCGCACGAACGGCAAATACGCAAATCAACACATAGAAAAGCCCAAACTCACAGACGAACGGATCCCAGTCCGAGACTAAATAATGACCGAGATCCTCAAAGAGGCAACACGAAGGTGAAAAGACAAACTTGACGAAAGGCTAGAGCAACAAATCATTCGGCCCGTCTTGTTCACCTACAATAGTCCAATTTGGGTAGGTCCAAAAAAAGGGAAAGACCAATCGGGAATACAAAAAGTGGAGAATAGTAATTGATTATAGGAAATTAAATGAGGGAGGGGGGAAAAACGGTGACGATGATCAGTATGACCTATTCCGCATATAACCGAACTGCGTGGATACAATTAGGCAAAAGCAGTTACTTTTCAACATCGACCCTAACAAGTTCGTTTCATCAAATTTATTGGATGAAGAGAGTATCCCTAAAAACAGCATTCTTCAACCGGGTAAACGGGCATTACGAGTTCCTAAGGTTACCTTTTGGATTAAAAAATAGTCCCACCAAACAGGATGAGCGGTGATACCAACAACATACGCTCATGGGCGTTCCAAATGGTGTGGTTCTATTTAGATTGATATAATCAATTTACAGTACGTCCCTTCAGGAGACATTTTATCAAGTTTTAAAGCAAGTTTTTAAAAAAACTAAGAGAATCTAACTTAAAAATTCAGCCCGATAAAACCGAATTTCTAAAAAAGGAAATAGAATATTTAGGACATCTCGTCACATCAAACGGAGTAAAACCAAACCTAATAAAATCCTTGCTATAAAAAATTATCCCATACCGAAGACTACTAAACAAATTACAGCTTTCCTTGGACTACTAGGATATTATCGCCGTTTTATTCCAAATTTTGCACACCTCACAAAACCTTTGACCCAAGTGTTAAAAAAAAGGATCGAAAATTAACATCGCGGATAAAAATTATTAGATAGTTTGAAAACCAGTAAAAATATTTTGATTAATAATCCCATCCTGCACATATCCGGACTTCAACAAAAACATTTTGTTTAACGACAGATGCACAAACGTCCTTAGCCTTGGGCGCTGTATTGTTCACAGACGCACCGGAGGGACGAGATCTTTCGATAGCTTACGCGAAGCGTACTTTTAAACGACGGAGACATCAAAAACTGCGCCACTATTGAACGCGAAATAAACTTTATGCTATGTTGTTTGGGCTGTACCAATATTTCCGACCACATCATTTATCTTCTTTTTTATGGCAGAAAATTTTATCATTCAACAAACGGATCACGAACCACGTTCAGTGAAGTTACAATCAATTAAAAAAAGATCCCAACACCTTCAAAATTATATCGTTGTTTTTGTGAAATACACACCTAACAACTCGAAAAAGAAATTTTGTTTTTTTTTTTTTTTAAATTTTTGAACACAAAATAAAATATAGAAGGGGGCCCCCCCCCCCCCCTTGATACCATAGTCCCCCCCGCTGGACTCAACTAAGCCTGCGAGTAGAAGTTAGCACATTTCACAGAATTTTTCACGAATCTGATACGATTTTTAACCCGCCTTGAATAGAACAATTTTACCGCGAAGATGAAACTTCGGAACATGCCATCCTCTTTATCGTAATGTTTTTGAATGAAAAAATGAAAATTTTAGAAGTATATTAACCAGAAGAATCCTGAAACAACATTCCGTTTTGGAACTCTAATACTTTGTTAGGAAATACAATTAATCGCCGAAAATACCACTCGCAGGACCTCAACTCCCCCGTAAATTTAGAGAAAAAAATCCATATTATTTTTAAAATTTTTTGTTGATATTTAATTCCCGCCGAAACCAACCCAACATCCCGAAAACCGTTGTTTTTAACTTCCTACACAAAAAAACAGAAAAATTTAATCTGTTCTTCCAAGTATTAGCACAAGGAAATTTTTTTTTCCCGAACCAAGATTATCATATAAAATTTCAGTAAAAGAAATTGTTTACGTTTTTGACCACCCAAAAAGTTACCAGGTAAATTATTATTGTATTCGCTTGATAACCTGATTTGTTGTATACCCGTATTTTTTTTATGAAACCCTTGAAAATTTATTTTCTTTAAACTATTCGGAATTAAATTTTTTTTTGTAAAACTGACAAGCTCGATTTGCCCAAGTCCGATTTGACGTGTCCAAGATACTGATGAACAAAATAGTTTGATGTTAACTAACTGGATGTTTTAAACCTGCCCAGTCGTGCCCAAAAACAAAACCACGCCGCGGTTTTTTCTGGCGTACCGCAGGGGACAACAATTTTATGTCGAAATAAACAATGAATTCTAATTATTTTGGTCCCCTCAACTCATATTAACATGAACACCTGGTTTTAAAAATTTCGACATTCTCCAATTTGTTAATAATTGCGCAAATTTTTTTTTGGAGTACTTTTCATCGCAAAATCTTAAAAAAATTCGGAATCCTTTTAAAAACCTCAACTATAACTTTTGACTCAAAACCCCATTCGAAAAACCATTTTTTTGAAAATAGTTTTACGTTTGTCCACATGGATACAATCACACACTAGAAACACAAACCAAACAAATATGTTAATCCTCCCCCTAATCGAAACCCTCCTTTGTTCAAAATTTTTTGCGGCCCAGTTTTGAGTAAATTAAATATAAAATGGTCCCAAGCATACTGAAGTCGGTGAAATGTATTTCGAATTTTTCTCAATATTTTTTTTCTCAATCATTCTTTTCACGTTTCACGGTTACCAATCCCCAAATAACACCAGACTAACGGTTTTTAGTAAGTTTGGAAAGAACCTCATTATTTGATCCCGATTTAATTTCTAAATTACACAGACTCCCACTTAACATTTATACAAGCTCACTTCCAATCACCTTCTAAATCCAACGGGACTCATTGAAAGATTTCATAGCAACCATGAATAGAAACAGTTACGGGTTATAAATAATAGAGGACCGAATTCAAAAAAGACGCAATGGAAAAAAAAATTGACATATGCCGTACTCGCGTATAACCACACGAGGCATTCCATCCACACAACTAAAGCCAAATTCGAAATAGATATCTGGACATTGAGAGAATAGGACAGCGCTCCGTTTCAAGTACGGAGCTCAATAAGCAAAGCATGAAATGAGTATTGTTGCAAAACCGAAAGGCAAGAGTAAAAAGGATTTTGCAGGAACAAATAAATCATAGAAAAACAGGTAGCAAAAGAATAAGTATATAACCAGGATGAATTAAAAATCGACGGCAGAGTGGCCCCCAAACCCCCGAAAGCCCGGACAACAGTACTTGGGGAGCGAGAGGCAAAAACAAGCACAAAGTAAAAAAGAAAGTTTAAAAAGGAAAGGAACAGAGTTAAAAAAATAATATAAAAATAGGAAAACCGACTGGAATTGATCATAAAACACATTATAACCCGCGAAAAAAATGCATTTCACAAAATATAAAGAGACCGCAGAAGAAAGACAAACATACCAGGCAGGTAGGCCTCCAGAGGACAGAGGCTGGGACCGAGTCAGCATCTTAGAATGAGATAAGGCACTCGCACGGGGACACATTCTTTCGCGTAAGACAAAAGCTATAATGACAAGCCTATAATAATGATGTTAGGGAAACCTAGACTGGTTTTGGGAAGAGGAGGCCACAATGAAGGGTGGGTGGGGTGCTTTAAAATAATTTGGATGTTTTTCTTCAAACACAAAAAGCATACGAAATAATTGAATATAAATAACCAATTTATTCTACACAATAAGGTCGCTGGATACGACTTTATATTGATGTGAAAAGATTGCAGTACTATGAAACTGCCCAAAACTCAGATAACAATAAGAAAAACAAATAAAAAAAAAAGTATAAGAATGATTAAAACGAATAATTATTGTTGATCAACAACATAACGGAGTTACAGGCGGAATCCGGAAAATATTATCGTTTAAGATTTTTTTGTGCATGATACGCAAATTACGGAAATATTGTATACAATAAAAATCGTTATAAATGAAAGGATACGACTTTAATTTTTATAATTTAATTTTAATTTAATAATTGATAATTTAATAAGTTAAGGTGTGTAAGGGAATAATATACATCTTAATCCTTAAATATAATCCCAAACAACCAGAGATTGTATATAAAGAAGATTAGAGAACAATAAAGGCAGTCTAATACCAGTACCCGTGTGAGTTATTTCGTTCTCTATTTTCCTTTTTTTTTTTATTGTTTTCATTCCAAGGAACTTAACTGGCGGAACTTAAACCCGGTATCATTCAAGCATATTTCTGGGTAAGCAAATCATTTTTATTTTCCCGCCAAACATTTCGTATCCGTTTTAATCATCGTAGTTTTGTTTTGAACCCCTTGTATTTTTATATATCATTTCGGTTTGCTTAAAATAAGCGGGATTGTACCGGTTGAAGTTTCACCAAAATCGCGTAATTCATTCAAAAGGAAAACTTACGCAATAATTAATAATACAGATCAAGAATTTTAAAAAGATTGTAATCTGGTTTATTCATAAAGTATTGGTTACTGAATTAGAAATTTTGTTTTGTCTTTTTTAGAGTTTTAATACCAGACCACAATCAGTAAGTCAATCTATTTTCATTTCTCATATTTCCTCAACCTCTTCCTTCTTTTATTTTTATGCCAACTTCATTTTCTTTCTTATCTTTCTATCTTACCCTTCTCCTTTTCATATATTTTCCTTATACTTATTTTTAAATTCTCATTTATACCTTTTATTTATTTAAAAAAACATCTGTTAATAAAATTGTATTATTATATCAGTTTAAAATTTGTATATCCAATGGAATTTATTTTGTTACAACTCTAAACCTTCTACTGGACCTTGCTACTATTTCGTATTCAACTATGTAATTAACTTCAGATATTCTTCTAATTATGTAAAAAAAAAAACCTGTACCACTTACAACCCATGAAGGGTCTCGGGTTCAGTACTTAGGTAGGCTGTACTGTTTCTAAGCCAACGGTTGTGAAAGGAGGTGATTTGGCCAGAATTCACGCTCAACCGCCAAGTTTTTCCCCCAATTAAGGGTACCCACATTTTAGGAGGCTGGGTGTGCCCCAGGAGGGTCTCCCGACCTAGAATTCGATCCACGGCCGAAATAACAGAAAATAAATTTTCTGCCTTCAGTGGGGCTCGAACTCGGGCCCGGGAGCGTGGTAGTCAAGTGCCTTACCCACTGAGCTACCGCGCCTCCTAATTATGTAAACAACTACTTATTCTTAGGCAAACTAATTTACTTTGTATTATTTTATTTTTTTTTTTTTTATCATCTTGGTCACATCCAATTTTTGTTTGTTTTTTTTTTGCCCTGAAGAAGACCTGCAAGGCAGGTCAAAACGTCGGCACTCCAAATATAAAGTTTTTTTTTTGAAAAACTTGGACATGTTTATTTACTTGACTGGACTCCTAACCATTCCTCTACTTACATTACGTCCTACAGTCAACCAGATAATCCTCAAAATAAATAAATTTACAAAAGAAATCGAAAAAGTTGTCACTTCTGCTGCTGATGGGCCTCAGGTGAGGACGGCCCCATTCGCCTCTCCCATTCGCTTCGTTGCTTCCCAAGTAGCTGGTAGGAATTCGCTGTAATGACCCCAGGCAGTAACTAAATACTTAGGCCCTTTTTTCACTTTAAAACCTTGAAGACCGTTATTAAATCTTTCAATTTCGAGAAATACTTCTACTATAAAACGATATTATTGTTTAACTATTTATATTTTAAGTAATACCGTATTTTTTTGCAGTTTTTGTGAAGGTTTTTATGGCAATTAATTAATATCTATTATTTTATTATAACTAAACTTTCGATTTGTGTACTTAAATTTATCTATTTTTATTTCTACGCTTATTTTGTTTTGTTTTTTAATCTTATTGGAAAAGTATTTTTAAAATTTTCCTACTATAAATAACTCATAAATATAAACATGCATAAAGGTGTTTCACATGTAAGTATATGTATATAATAGCCTGTTGGCAATATTTGTTAAATAATATCAATCAATGTTTATATAAAAAAACAAATAAATAAATAATAATGATTATGACTTGAATGTTCAGGAGATGTAGATCATTACTAATCTTACCGATTTCTTCAGTATTTCTTTTATTTTATTTTTTTGTTTATTATATGCACACACACATGTATATATATTAGCGATGATGACTTAAAATGTATCTTGGTACAATCGAATAATTACATACTAGTGTGTTTCTTCTGACCACATCATCAACACTCACACAGATTTTCAGAATCGTAATCATTGCCGCTCGTATTTGTACCACACAATATTTGTAGACTCAGAAGACGATAGAGTAGTCAACATTTAGCTAGGATTAATTACAAAGCAGATATTGCAAGGATTCATAAAAAAAAAATTCTAGGAACATATAATTTATTTTTGAAATATTATAAAACGTTTTAAAGAATGAAAAATTATAGTCTTCTTCTTTCTCTTCCTCCTTGATGCCTTTCAGCGTGGAGGTGCTCCTGTCCAGGCAAACCAATCCTCTCTATGCCGAGCCAGCGCCCTCAGGGCATTCCAGTCTTTGCCTCTCTTCTCTCCTACCTTGGAGATGTAGTCCGTCCATGGAGTTCTGGATCTCCCTCTGGGACGTTTTCCTGTTGGTCTGGCCTCAAAGTACTTTTTCGGGTCCCGGTCCTCATTCATCCAGCAGGGATGTCCGAACAATCTAAAGGATACCCTTGGAAAGAGGCAACTTTTCAAGGGTATCCTTTAGAGAGATAACCCCTAGATCCTCTCTAGTCCTATCATTCCTGTTAGGACCCCTTCTGGTTCGGCCCGCTACTTTCCGGAGGTACCTCATTTCCGCTGCAGTATCTCTGCTTAGGTGCTTAGCTAATGGTAGCCAGCTTTCACTTTCATATAGTAGAGTAGGCAGGTAAACAGCTTTGAAGATATGTAACTTAAGATTTTTCTCCACCTCCCTTTTCCCTATAACCGTGTTGCAGAGGTGGTCGTAGCTTGAGTTAGCCTTCTTTATTCTATTGGATATCACTGTTCCTAGGTAAGAAAAATTAAAGTAAATTTATTAATTTTTTAAAAATTAAAGTATTATTTATGAAGCAGAATAAACACTAAATTATTTACTTTTATGATAAATTAGTTTTTAAAAATGAAATAATAGTACGGTAATAAAAACTGAAATTCCAAATCACATTAACCTAAATAAAGTTTCCTCAATATATATATATATATATATATATATATATATATATATATATATATATATATATATATATATAAAATTTTTCAGTACAGGTATTAGAAGCCAAAGTATTACACACATTGCCATCAACCACGGTTGATTGTCCACCCGCTCACTTCCACATCAGTTGGAACTAGTTGAGAAATTGAGAAAGAACTTTCAATATGTAAAATTTGTTCCGTCTAACTCATCAGTGGTTTCCCTCACATATCGCATTTGTATGGGACGACAATATTTGGAAGAAAATGTAAGCTGGTTTAACCACATGATTTGTCCATGTTTGTCCTCTTCACTTACGGTACATAACTATAATGGAACGAAGAATGAAGAATGCTGCTAGAACACTGGAATTATCTAAAGTTGAATTTTCAGTACTACTACACTCTGCTTGTACCGCGACCATCATCGACTACATCTTAAACTTTTATTTTTCGTGAAGTTTGACTTGAGATTTCAAAAGATTTTTTGGGTCTTCCGGGGAGAACGGCTTATTTTATACTCGAACTGTGAATTCGAGGTCCGACCCTTCTTTTCGCTTTAATATGAAGTTACAATAACTGTAACGGCTTGTCTTTCTAATATGACATCAGTTTTTTTTTTTTAAAAACGTTTCACCTCGAGATGGTAATTCATTTCTTTCTCACTTAGAAAACCCCAATTGAGTTTTAGAATTACTCATATTTCGGTCTTAAGTTAGCCCGGCCTGGATAAAATATTCCAGTCTAAAGAAATAACAATCCAGACATATTTAAGGCTGGCAATCAGACTTGCACTACGCCGTAAGATTCATATGCTTCCCAAACAGTTACTGTTATTTCTGGAAATAATAAATAATAAGTTTTCCAGCTGCTGATGCTTGCGCTGTCTAACTTTATCTCTAAAGCCCGGGGAAAGAGTAAGTAATAGGAAGAATAAGTGCTTACACTGTTTCAGGAAAAATTGAGCCGGCCATTACAGTAAACGTTAATATCCTAACGACTGAGCCGTAACTCAGGCCCCTTAAGGCGACAATAAATCCTCGCTGTAATCTTCCATTGCGCTTTATTAATTGTTCGTAATTGAGGCATTTTTTCCAGCCTTTCAGTCCAGCAATGCCTCTCTCTCAGGAACCCAATTTAATTCTATATTGCGATTTCCTAGTTATCAAACCTTGGAATCGTTTATTATAATTGACTATTCACAAAGGTTCACTGAAATTCACAAATCGTTTATAGTTGCTATAAGAACTTTCTCTCATAAAACTATGGGTGGGCAAAATAGAATATGATGAAATGAAATAAAATACATTTTATTCTGGAGCCATTGCTCCTAAATAATAATTATAATGAACTAGATTTTCTGCAGTATATACAATTAATTAAATAATACCAAGAAAGGAAACCATTATAAAATTAATATACATACACGATAAAAATATTAATTGAAAATGAAAATAAACCTTATAATAAAGATATTAAAATAAAGTAAGAAAGCAGGAAACGAAGATAAACAAAATATAGTAAATGCTAAAAATATATCTTATCTGAAGATAATAAATGAGATCTGAGTTAATAATGAAAGTTACAATAAAATAATCTCAAAAACAAAATTACAATTTTATTGTGAACATTCACATCTTATTGTGATTAATATTTTCTTCTTCTAAATGACTGTCAGATTGAATACCTAATGTGTAAAAGAAGAGTAGGGAAAGCTATTGGGAGTGGAGGAATGGCGAATGTTGGATGGGCGAGAGTTCCAAAAATTTATTTATTTAGGTAAAGGTCAAAAGGACGGGATCTGGTTTTGCGGGAGCTCACTGATGACTTTATTGTTAATGCTTTGACTATGTAGGAAGTTGACTTAGAGGAAAAGGATTTGTAAAGGAACGAACCAAGGACGAATTGTCGTTGAAAGGAGGGGAATAACCATTTTAATTTGGCGTAGTGGTGAGAAATATGCTCATGACGGGGGAAATATGCCTTGAACGAATCTCAGGCAAAAGATCATTCATTATCTTTTTCATCCTTGCGTCCTGAAATTCAGAGAGACCACCGTACATCACAATACGATGATCAAAACCGGAGAATATATGGGAAGAAATTAACAGTTGGCGAATTGATGATCGTGCTACGATCAAAAGTGATCATGATAAATGAGCTTTGTGCTTGTATGACTTGAGTTAAAAAGTAGCATTTATCCAGGTGAAATATTTTCCGAAAAAATCTCAATTATTTTTATGTTTCATTATCTTTAGGTGTTTACAGTCCTCAGATACTTTAATCAGGGTATATGAAGCGTATTAGCATTTTAGCATTTCCTTCCGTATTTTTAAAGCATCACATTATTGATATTCTGTCTATTTACTGGATGTGGAAGTAATCGTTAATAATGTTTTTTTTTTCATTATTTGTTCAAAGTTGTCTTCAACTTAAACTTAAACAAGAAATAAGGGTTACCTCTAAAGTTAAAAATTATTGCTGAAATTTTGCACCTCTGCGATCTAATGAATTCTTCTTGGAACATCTCAAAGAGGGAACTGACCCCGGGGAAGAGAGGAAAGCTCATTTAGAGGGTAGTTTTCCCAGGGGCCAAGTCTTCAAAGGACAAACCATTCCTTTTCCCGCAAACAGTCCGTATTGAATACTGCTCTTTTATCCGGTCTCGGCCAATACTTTAAAATGCGCAGGTTGCTCTTCTCTGATAAAGGCGAAACTTGTTTTTTTAAGTAGTGTTGTTAAATAAATTCAAATAGAAAATCCAGTGTACAAAACAATAAAAATTGATCAAAGGGTTGAAACATTCACCTCACATTGATTAATTGACAATAGCAATCCTTAGTACCTTACATAATGACCTCAATATACACTTTGTCATTGATCTTATACCTCTTAAATTTTCCTAATTCTATCAAATCCTTTCTGACCACCATAACCCTCTAGCTCATTCATTATCCAGTTTCATACAGTTATAACTCTCCCCCAGTTTAAAACAGCAATGGCTCCTAGGCCTATTGTAAAAGATGTATATTACTAGAGTTCTGGTATAGGCCAGCTTCCATTGGATTTTGACAATAGTGAAGCGACTAAGAGAACAACGTTGGGATTATTGTGTCCTTGGCTTGCCCTCCCATAAGTAAGGAGACAAGCTTGGTCCGGGATTTCCCTGGGATGTTTATGTACATTGTACATGGATATATATACTTTGTGTGTATATACTTATATATATTTACTTTTTATATATATATATATATATATATATATATATATATATATATATATATATATAGCTAAATAAAATGATCGCGGTTTGGAGTTTTTAAAAAGAAGCTTTATTGAGTGACATACATTGATACAAGAAAAAGCACAATTTATAGCCTATTACAATACTTCGATCATAGTATGACCGCACTTATCAACGGTCACGTACAGAATGTCTGATGAGGACGAGGTGGGGGTGGCCTTTTGTAGGGTTTTTTGGGAGAGGGGATATCATACTTTGTTTATTACCCTTAATACCATTGAGGTTCACATAACTCCTCCCCCCCCCCCGAGTTCCGAGGTCTCCAATGGAACAAATATCTTAGTGTAAATAGGTTAGATTCTATACAATAAAATAAAAGGTTTGAACCTTATACATTTCTTAATACCTTTTACACTAAGTCATAACATTCTATGAACAAAAGGGATTGGACCTTATTCTCTAAGCTTATACAAAAATAAAGGGATTAGACCTTGTACGTCTCTTGATACTCTAGTGGCTTTTATAAAAACCAAAGGATTAGACTCTGAGTTTCCTGTTTACTAAGTAAGGATTTGTACATTTAAAAAATAAAAAGATTAAACCTTGTACGTCTTAGATTAAAATAGGATTTTATACAATTGTAAAAAACAAAAGGATTAGACCTTGTCCATTTCTTAATATTAACAATAAGCTTAGGCTATTTACAAAAATAAAATGCTTATACATCACAGAATTCCTTGCATGCTAAAGTACAAAAAGATAAAATGATATTTCTTAGTACTAAACAATACATTATTTAAACAAAAGGAAAGTAAAATAAGAGTCTTTGAATTAATTTCTTCTATTACAAATAATACTTCTAAATTCAAAATTACTCAATTAAAACAATAATATTTTGAATCAAAATAATAATTCAAATACTCTTTTAATTACAGTTTATAATAATTTCAAACTAAAATACATACTGTTCTTAATGATCAATCAAAATAATATTTCAAGACAGAATAATAGTATCCTAACATTTATTATAGTGACTACAAAATATTAATTACAAAATAAATTAAACAGAATATTACTGTGAAATAAAATAATAATTTGAATGATCTTTTACATTATTAACATTGAATATAATATTTTACAGCAAAATACAAAATTCCGACTTTATTAAAAATAAACTACAGCATTGTCAGTTTAATACAGATAATTCTTTTAGTACAAAACAAACACTTCTTCTTAATACCATTAAATTTATTATATTTTATTAAAATAAAAGGTTTTTAGACATTGTAATATTTTTTAAATAAAATTAAGTATTTTTAATCAGAACCATTATCCGGTTCATAATTATCCGAAGCATCCGAAATATTAACGCGAAGAGATTCACTATCGTCGTCTGAAATATATTGTTTCTTTTTCCTCTTTTTTCTAGTTGGCCTTTTAATATTGTCAATATGGGTTTTAATCGGTCTTTTGTCCTTTACTAGAATATTTACTTTTTTAAACTTATTTTTACTTTATATTTTTGATTGAGTATTTTTTAAGTATTCGATATCTCCTAACTGTTTTTGAATATCTACGGGGTCTTCTCTATTTTCATTTAGTTTTCCGTTCTCTTTTCTTTTTCATTATTTATTTTAGTCCTAATTAATTTATGTAGTAGTTCTTGGTCTCTATGGTATTTTAGTACATATTTTTATCTGATTCTAATTTGGTGGTTCCAAAGGTAATTTCGTTTGGTGTTAGTTTTAATTTATTGTTTAACGTATTATTATAAGCTATTACTGCTAGTCTTAATTTTTGCTGCATTGAATATTTATTTCTCTCCTGTCCTATTATTCTTAATAATTCGTTTAAGGTAGAATGGACTCTGTTCAATAATCCTAAAGAGTTTGAATGATTAGCAGAAGTGTAATGTAAGATAATATTATTTTCTTCACAAAACTGTCTAACTAAGTTATTCTTCATCTCAGTTCCTTGATAATAATATGAGAGATAAGGAAAATTAAAAGATTACGAAACGTTTGGCGGGGAAATTCAAAAATATCGCTAACCCACAATCACGCTCTGCTGCTCCCGGGTCTCGGCACCAGTTAAGTTCCTTCGAGGAAAAACAGTAAAAAAAAAGAAAATAAGGAACTAAATGAACGGGTACTGGTAATAGACTGATTTTATTGCTCAGAAATCCTCTTTATATACATTTGGTGATTGTTTGGGATTAAGTTTAAGGATTAGGATGTATATTATTCCCCTATACACCTTAACTTATATATATATATATATATATATATATATATATATATATATATATATATATATATAGTTATATGAACCTCAATGGTATTAAGGGTAATAAACAAAGTATGATATCCCCTCTCCCAAAAAACCCTATAAAAGGCCACCCCCACCCAGGCCTCATCAGACATTCCGTTGATGCGTGCGGTCATACTATGATCGAAGTATTATAATAGGCTATAAAAGGTCTTCGAGACCTCTTTCCACTGGCATGAGAAGATTTGGAGCTGATTATTGGCAGAATACATCAGTAGATCTTCAAGTCTTTGGGAGCGCTTTGGTATTCCAATACCTTGACCAAAAGGACCTACAACCTCTTGTTGAAGAATCGACGGTAAAGAGCTGAAGGCCGCTTCCTTCAAGAAGGCATCGAGAAGACGTCGAAGACATCGTTGTATCAAGAAAAAGTATAATTAATTAATTTTATTTTTATTTTTAAGTAATTTTGTAATTTAAATATAATTAGTAATAAGGATAATAATTTAAAATATTAATTTAGCATTTATCTTTATGAATGGTTTAGAAGAAAAATTGAGTAATTTAAAAATAACAGGTTCAACATTAATTAAAAAAGATAATAATCTGGCTTTAGAAATAAAAAATCACGACTTAGCATTAATCCCGGAGTATGACGTAAAAATCTATAAGTTAAGGTGTTTAGGGGAATAATATACATCCTAATCCCTAAACTTAATCCCGAACAATCACCAAATGTATATAAAGAGGATTTCTGAACAATAAAATCAGTTTATTACCAGTACCCGTTCATTTAGTTCCTTATTTTCCTTTTTTTTTTACTGTTTTTCCTCGAAGGAACTTAACTGGTGCCGAAACCCGGGAGCAGCAGAGCGTAATTCTGGGTTAGCGATATTTTTGAATTTCCCCGCCAAACGTTTCGTAATCTTTTAATTTTCGTTATCTCTCATATTTTTCATAATCTCAAGTTCAAATATTGGACAGCAGGAATGGAGGGAAATACTATTCTTAAACCTGCGTCTTTTGAAGTTCAATCGGAAATGCCGCCTTTACCACCAGAAACAATAGTAGCCTATGCGAATTTGGCAGCGGCACAAGCGAATGCGCTGGAGTTGATGAAGATAAATAAAGATGGCAACATCGCAAAACTTAAGGAGAGCGGTAGCTGACATAGAGAGATACGACGGAGTGATTGGTGAGTTAAACCACTTCCTTAAAGGAGGAGATCGAGTGTTGGCTCTAATCGAAGCAAAGGCGAGGGAGAACCTTTTGGATCCGATCGATGCATGTGCATTGAGAGCAGCGTTAGTATGCCGAGTTAAACGCGGCGTACTCAATGTTATTCAGGCGAACGAAGATACCCCCTGGGCGGTAGTCAAGCACCGTCTCAAGAAGGCATTCGGAGGCGGGTGATGGACTCCGGAAGAGGATATCTTCCGCATGTTTCGTGAGGTGAGGAAACCGCATCAGTCTAGTGGGCAATACGCAGTGTCTTTGTTGGCTCATTACAACAAGATCACCGAAAAAATAAGAGAGACAACCGAAGCTCCGGAAGTAGAAGCGATAATGGCCTTCCTGTCAACCATCCTTAAATTCCAGCTCGCAAAGGAAACAGGAAAGAAGGATGGACTACCAAGGGACCGAACCTTTCTAGAATGCGCCCGGGAAATGATAGACTCGAGCGCACGAGATGAAGAAGTCCGGAAGGAGGATGGATGGAGCAGGGTGACCTACAAGCGGACGGAGAGCGGAAGAAACGCACAGCCTAGAATGGACTCGTGGAGACAGGAGGCAGGGAACGGAGAGGAAGATGTGGAGGAGAGAGGACAGGAAATGTCACGGATGCAGAGGGGCACATTGCAAGGCAGTGTCCCTACATAAGCAAACACAGAGGAGAGAACCAGGCAGAGCTTATTGAGGTGAACACGCAGCGCCTGTGGAGGAGAAGTAGACAACCATGAGAAATGACGGGATCTTCAGGAGGATCGGAGACGGAAGAAAAAAAGGGCGGAGGGTAGTAAGCACCCCGGAAATCGAACAGAGTATTCGAATGTGTACGGACAAACTTCAGACAGAACCAGTACTGACTTTCCCGGATTTTCCCAAGACATTTACAATCACGACAGACGCGAGCGAGTATGCACTGGGGGCCTTACTATCCCAGGAAGATGACAAAGGGGAACAACCCATTGCATATGCGAGCAGGCGTCTCACAGAGACGGATTTGCGGTATAGTGCTTTAGAGAGGGAGTTATTAGGGGTGGTATGGGCTATTGAGCACTTCAGGCCGTATGTGTTCGGACAGAAGTTTAAGGTACATACCATATAAAGTTGTAGGAGTCTTCAGCATGCGTTACACGTTGGAAGGAATTCTTGAACCAGTATAATATGGAAGTAGTATACAAACCGGGGAGAGAGAATATCGTAACCGGTTGGCTTTCAAGAGCCTTACAGGTAAATGCGATAGAGCCGGAAGCTGGGGAATATTCAGGAGGAATCCAACGTTTCATTCGGGAGTGGACACCGGAGGGAGAAGGGGAACGGGATTCGGAAGTAGCAGAGGAGGAGAGTTCGGAGGGGGAAAGATCGGAGGAGATAAAGGAAATAGAGGACACCATTAACGAAAAGCACAGACAGATCATTTGGAAGACGAAAACGATAGGACTGACGAAGGCAGAATGTTCAAAGTACGGAAAATTCCGTATAACTACTGTTCGATCAGAACCAGGAGTAGGGGAGGAAATGATTAGGAAAATTCTGATAGAGGAGTCCCGACCGGGAGAAACTTTTTACTTATATGTCGGTAATGCAGTTGTGTGGGACAAGATAAAACGATTGTGGAGAACGGAAAGGATAGGGCTGGATCGAACATTTATTCGGTGTAAACTGTTGGTAGAGACGGTGAAGGAGACGGATCGGCAGAAGGAAGTCACGATAGCATGTCATGAGGGTAAAACAAACCACCGAGGAGTCCAGGAGACCTTGCAGGCTCTGAAGCGGTGGTATTTTTGGATCAAAATGCGGGAGAACATTGAGGAGGTGATCCGATCGTGTAAAATTTGTAACACAACAAAGTATGACAGACACCCTGCAACCGGAAGACAGGAAGAGACAGAGACACCCATAGGACCACTGACAGACTTACAAATAGACACGTTTACCTGAAAAGGGGTCAAATGGATAACAGTCATCGATATTTTTAGCAAAATAGCGAAGGTATACTCCTTCGAAGACAGGTCAGCCGAAGCGGTACTTATGGCCCTCCGAATTTGGTTCCAGCTCTATGGGGTACCGGAGAGGATAAAATTTGTTTTGGATGGGGGCAGGGAGTTCGATAATGCGCGGATCAGGACGGAGATGCGAGGATGGGGGTGGCATGGCATCTGAATACTCAAGGGCACCCAAAAGGCCGGGGAGCGGTCGAACGCCTACATAGGAGGCTGGGTGACCACCTTCGCGTCTTTTATGCAGAAAAGGGTTTAGAGGCGAGTATGGCAATGCCTAAGGCGATTGTTGCGTACAACCACTCAATCCATGCAGCGACAGGATTTTCAATTTTGAATCGTATAGGGTTGATCATCGTTATTTCACGTATTTCATTTTTGCCGTTTTTTCTTTTCACTGAAAATACCTTACCTCCAAAATATCCTCATAGTCAACAGTATACCTTACCACAGCATATTCGCTCCTTAATGACAGAAAAACGCAGATCGAGGGCGAAATGGCACCGTACAAGATAACAACATAATTACAACAACTTAACGAACAAACTAAAGACAGAAATCAAAAAGTTTAAAATCCAAACCCTACATAACCATACTCAAAACCTCAATACTTCAGACAAGTCATTATGGATAACAACGAAAAAAACTCCTGTGTTACAAAAATTTTAATCACCCACTCCTAACAGACTTCACCTCTTTAAAACGTTTAACCCCCATCCTGACGTCATCAATCCTGCTCACGTTGAATGTATTGAAGCAGAACTAAACATTCCGCTCCAAATGTCTCTTCCTCCTAAAGCATTCCATCCTTCAGAAGTACTAAACATTATCCTCAGATTACCTTCCAACAAAGCTCCTGGACATGACCTTATTACAGCCCACATCCTAAAACTCCTTCCTCGAAAAACAATCCTATTTCTTACATATATATATAATTCTGTACTCCACACCACATATTTCCCTGATCCTTGGAAATTATCTATAATAAAGATGATTCCTAAGCCCAAAAAGCCACCTGAACTCCCATCCATATATCGTCCAATATCACTCTTGGCCATAATGGGCAAAATCCTGGAAAAACTCATTCTGAAACGCTTGTATCCCATCCTAGATTCCAATCATATTATCCCAGACAACCAGTTTGGTTTCCGAACGTCACACTCCACTATCCAGCAATGCCATCGTGTGGTGGACGTTGTCTCGTCTGCATTGGAGCGCGGAATGTACTGCACTGGAGTCTTTCTCGACGTAGAACAAGCTTTTGACCGAGTCTGGCACCAGGGACTGCTTTACAAACTCCGTAAATTTCTTCCTCGTACATACTTCCTTATTATCCGCTCCTATCTCAGTGACAGACAGTTCAAAGTTAACCATAACTTTTCCCATTCTTCCCTCTTTGTCCAAACTGCCGGTGTTCCTCAAGGTAGTATCCTAGGTCCCATCCTCTACACGGTGTATACAGCAGATATCCCGATCCATCCTTGCACCGTCCTCACCACGTATGCTGATGACACATGTGTGTTATCAGTAAATAATGATCCCTTCAATGCTTCACAAACACTCCAATTTCATCTCACCAACCTTCAAGAATGGTGTCAAAATTGGAGAATTAAAATAAATCCAAGCAAATCCCACCAAATAACCTTTACCCTTCGCCGTACACCTACGTCTTGTCCTACAATATCCTTTAATGATATCCCACTAATCCCTGTTGAACAGATCCGCTATCTTGGACTCCAACTGGACAAACGTTTAACCTGGAATCCACATACGAGACTAAAATGGCAGGAAACTGCTCGTCGTTTTCGACTTCTTCAACATTTACTAGACAAACGTTCAAACCTTCCGATTTATTACAAAAGACTCATTTACATGACAGTTATCAGACCTATTTGGACAAATGGAGTTGAGCTTTGGGGCTCAACTAAACCTTCTAATTTTTCCCGTATCCAATCCTTACAATCCGAGATCCTTCGAAAAATCCTTAATGCTCCTTACTTTGTTACAAATAAACTTATCCATAAAGATCTTAATGTCTCATATGTTTCTGATTTAGCCCAAACTAGATACCTATCCTTTCATAGTAAACTCCATAACCACTCAAATCCACTAGTCCTTCAACTTGCTTCCCATTCTATTCCCGATAACCCTCCTAGGTATCTGAAAAGAAGATGGCCTAGAGACCTTTTAGTGTAAAGTTTTTTTTAGTTGTTTTTTTTAGGGCTACTGATGAGTAGTTCTCTTCAAGTTTCGCATGCTATTGTAATCATAATTAACTCATTTGCTAGATGTATATATTTTATACAGCTGTAAATTTCAATAAATGGATATAAAAAATAAAAATTTCTTTTCACTCGTGTTGTTCGTTTCTTATATTATTATTTCCTGTTGTCATTAGACGGATTTCGAGGGGTATCCTCTTTTCTATGCAAGGGAATTTATGTAAATAACAGATAATATAAGGATTAGAAGAAGTGTAACAGTTCTTTTTTTTATTTATTTTAGTATTGTACTGAATAAGATATGGAAAGACCTGTCAAAGTATGGTGAAAGTTTTAAGTTAAGTACAGAAGTGTTTTTTTTATTTTTATTAATTTGTAACATTGATTTTTGTATGTTTGAATATGGTTGATTGTTTGGCCTGTGTAGGAGTTTACGAGGACTGTTCGTAAACTGGTGGGGGGGGAGGGGAGTTAAGGTGTATAGGGGAATAATATACATCCTAATCCCTAAACTTAATCCCAAACAATCACCAACTGTATATAAACAGGATTTCTGAGCAATAAAACCAGTCTATTACCAGTACCCGTGTAAGTCATTTAGTTCCTTATTTTCCTTTTTTTTACTGTTTTTCCTCGAAGGAACTTAACTTATATATATTATATATATATATATATATATATATATATATATATATATATATGTAAATTTGTGTGTTTGTGTGTTTGCTTTTTTCAATGGATTCTTGGATTTACTGGAATGGACTCTTTGTCAGCTATATTATTCAATGCCTTTTAGAGAATCAGTTTGTAATATTTATTCAATAAAAAAATAATTATAAATAAAAAATAAAAATAGAAAAGCCATCCCCATGTTTGCCAATAGGAAAATAGGTGGTCACGCTTTCGCCTACCAATACCAGTATCAATCCTTCTTCACACTATTAGTACACCATGAACTCAACCAATAGTTTTACTACCAATCAGCCTTAGTGAAGGGCAATAATTAATAGAGGTAATAATATATACATTTATTCAATAAAAACACATACAATAAAAAAATAAACGAATAATACAAATTATAATTGCATTAAGAAGTTATTAACTAATAATCTCTGTGAAGGAAAATAATAGTAAAATATTAATAATAATAATCACAATATTCACAAATGAAAAATTAACGAAATAATAACAAAAATTAAAATATGTTTATACTAAAAATATTATGTATATGTATATGTATATATATATATATATATATATATATATATATATATATATATATATATATATATATATATATATATATGTATATATATATATATATATATTTATTTTTTTTTTTATGACGCGCAACAGCCCTTGAGGACTACGCGACTACAATGTAGGTTCTTTATTTATTTTTTAGTTCTTTTCTTTTTGCCCACTTTTGCTTCAGTAAACTAGGATTTCACTAAACTTTTTTCTCCTTTCTTCTATCCATCTCTTAGACGGAAATTTCTTCTTGTCCACCATAAGCACCGCATTTTTCAGGAACTTTTTTAATTCGGCTCTATCCTCGAACATCTCTCGTGTAATCCCGAGTCTTTGTGCTTCAGATTTAATTTGGAATGTATAGCCCTGGTTAAATTTGTATCCCATAATTTTGCTAAAAATTTGTCTGTTCAATCTTTGTTCGTCCATCCTGTGCATATGTCCATAAAACCTGAGTCTTCTAACTCTCATCTCTGTCTCCAGATCAGGGATTTCACAGTAAATTTCTCTGTTGGATTTTAGCCTGTATCCTTCCGGTGTTATTTTGGGCCCGTGGATTCTCCTAGGAATCCTTCTTTCTATTTTTAGCAGTTTGTCCATACTGGGGAAGCACATGGTTTCTGTTCCGTACAATATCACTGGTTTTACCACTGTATTGTAGTGTCTGATTTTGGCATATTTGGAGAGTTATTTTTTATTATACATGTTACTCGTTAGGTAGTATAAATTCTCCAATCTTTTAATCCTATACTCCATGCTTTCTTTCTCTGATAAATTTCTGCTGATTATTTAGCCCAAATATTAAAAACTCTTAACCACGTGGATTTTACCAAATTCCGTTTTCACTTCCTTCTTACTAAAGTGAGTGACTGTTGTCATAAATTTGGTTTTCTGGATATATATATATATATATATATATATATATATATATATATATAGTATAAGTTAATGTCTGGAGTAAGACAATATCACTGTTAATACCTAAAGCTTCAGTGTAAACAAACCAAAGTGTATAAAAAGAGAATTACTAAGAGGAATAAATCAGTTATATAGTAAGCGTTATTACGTGTGTTCTTGTTACCTTTTTCCTTTTTTTTTATTTTCTAAACCGGCCGTACGTAACTGGTGCCGAAACCCGGGAACGAGCGCGAAGGCCTATTTTTTTTTTGGAAGTTAATTTTATAGGCATTAGTACACCTTAAGAAAAAGTTTCCAATGGAGAACCAAGCTATGCCACCGTTACCGGAAGGAACACTAGCAGCGGCCCACGCAAATGTTCTGGAATGGATGAAGATCAGAACAGCGACTTCGCAGGATCTCAGGAAAGCCATCTCGGACTTGGAAAAATTTTCTGGGGAAATAGGTGAGCTAAACCATTTCTTAAAAGGTGGTGACCGCCTAATGACACGTATAGAGGCGAAGAGGGCCGATAATTTGTTAGACACTAAAGATGCCGATTCCTTGAAGGCAGCATTGGTGTGTCGAGTAAGGCGCAGCGTATTAAACCAAATACAGGCGGACGAAGAAACTCCATGGCCGGTGGTGAAAGAAAGGTTAAAAAAGGCATTTGGAGGAGGAAGATGGACTCCTGAAGAGGACATCTTTCAGATGTTCAGAGAAACCAGAAGACCGAAGCAATCTAGTGGCCAATATGCAGCGGCGCTCTTAGCAAGATTTAACCGGATCACGGAAACGTTGAGAGAAACAATCAGCGTAGCAGAAGCAGAAGCAAGGATGGCGTTCCTGTCCACCATCCTTAAGGTACAGTTGGCCAGAGAGACCGGGAAGAAAGATGGGCTGCCAAAGGAGCGCACCTTTGTCGAGTGTGCTCAGGAGATGGGTAGACACCAGTGCGAGAGAGGAGGAAACCCGCATGGATATTGACGAACCAGGTTGGAGCAGAGTGTCGTATAGACGTTCTGGACCGACGCCTATGGGCAACAGGAGACGAGAACCCGAGTACAAAGGGAAAGAAGGAGCGAAAGGAAGACCGGGGCGGGCAAGACCACGAAATAGCAGGAAAGAAGATAGAAAATGCCACGGGTGTGGGAAAGCAGGACACCTCGTAGCGCAATGTCCCCGCACGAAATGTTTTGAGTGCGGTACGGAGGGGCACATAGCCAGGCAATGCCCATATTTGTACCGGAGGGACAATCGGGGTGAACCAATGGAAGTTAACGCCCAGAAGATATGGCAAAACAGACGCAGGACGATAAAGAGGAGAGACTCGGCGTCAGAGACCACTGATGTAGCTGGAACATCTGACTCAGAGGAGGAGGCAACTGAACCACGAGGCGGAAGCAGTGCGAGGACCGGGCAACAACGGCCAGCAGAGGAGAGAGGATCACGGGACAGCAGCTGAGGAGGAGGTCAGCAGAGAAGCAACCGTATATTGGTGAGTAATAATGTGAAGGAAGGAGATGGCGGTTTGCCTTTAATTAGAGTTGGGGGGGTGAAGTGTCTAGTAGATACGGGGAGTTCTAATACTATTTTGTGTAAAGGGGCGTTAGAGAAGTGGTACGGGAAGAGGGCATTCCAGATCAAGGGATGTAATTGTAAATTGATTACACTAGGGGGCCCATGTAGAGTAGAGGGGGAAGCATTGATGGAACTCAAAAGGTGGGTCAAGGGGAGGGATAATTTAAAGGTTCATGTGGTAGAGGAGATGCCGAGGGAATACCAAGCGATTATCGGGTGCGATCTTTTAAGTAGGACCGGAGCATCAATCAAATGTAATAACGGGAGGTGGAACATTCGTATAGGGGGGAAGAAGTATAGATGGTGGGAATTTCCGAAAGACGGGAAAACAAGGGTTGGAGCAATCGGGCGAGTAGAGGACTGGGGATACGCCTTAAAAGGGGAATATGAAGATATATTCTTCAAAGAGGGCGAGACACTCGGAATAACAGGTAGAACGGTCCACGAAATTTTATTAAAACAAGAAAGGGTTACTTATGTGAAAGAGAGGAGGTATCCTCAGGCCCTGAGGCAGCACATCAGAGAAGAGTTGGATAGCCTTAAGAAACAGGGGATTATAGTGGACAGCACGTCGCCCTATAATAGCCCCTTATGGGCCGTGAAAAAGAAATGCGCACCCGGTGAGAATAAAGAAAAGTATAGAGTCGTGGTCGACTACAGAAAATTGAATGACAACACCGTGGATGAAAAGTACCCGATCCCCAGGTTTGAGGATATAATAGATAGGCTGAGTGGGACGTCAATATTCAGCACACTGGATTTGAAAGCTGGATATCACCAAATAAAGATGCACCCTCGAGACCAGCACAAGACAGCCTTCACATTTGAGAGGGGGCATTATGAATTCACTCGGATGCCGTTCGGACTGAAAAACGCTCCCATAACCTTTCAGAGGCTGATGGATGAGTTCCTAAGGGGTATAGATGAATCAATGTGCCAAGTGTACATGGATGATCTGTTGGTATTCAGTAAAATGGAAGCCCAGCATGTGGAACACCTACGCAAGGTCTTTGACAGAATTAGAGAATTCGGGCTAAAACTATCAGAAGAAAAATCAATCCTAGGGCAGGAGCGAATAAATTTTTTAGGGCACATAATATCAAGAGAAGGGGTCAAACTGGATAGTAACAAGGTAGAAGCACTTCAAAGAATGTCGGTCCCCAGAGATGTGCAAGGGGTTAGAAGACTACTGGGGGCGATAAATTACTATAGGAGATTCGTACCAGAAATAGCGGAGTACCTAGTACCCCTAAACAACCTTCTAAAGAAAGGGCAGAAGGTGGTTGTGACGCCGGAAATGGAGGATAACATCCAGAAATGCATGAAACGGCTTCAGGCAGAGCCGGTCTTAGCGATCCCGGACTTCACGAAGCAATTCACTATCACAACCGATGCCAGTGAATATGCATTGGGGGAAGTGCTATCTCAAGACGGGGAAAAGGGAGAACGTCCGGTAGCTTATGCCAGCAGAAGGCTCACAGACGCAGAAACCCGATATAGTGCATTGGAGAGAGAATTGCTCGGGATCGTGTGGGCCATCGATCACTTTAGACCGTACGTTTTTGGTAGAACCTTTCGGGTACATACTGATCATAGGCCGCTACAATGGGTAGGAAAACTGAAGGAGTCCTCGGCGAGAATTACTCGATGGAAAGAGTTCTTAAGCCAATATAATATGGTCATAAAGTACAAACCGGGCAAAGAAAACGTTGTAGCTGACTGGCTATCGCGTGCGCTTATGGTTAATGCAATCGAAGAAGACAGAGGCCATACGTCAAGAGATGTGAGGCAATTTCTGAGTGAGTGGACACCGGATGAAGAGGAATCCCTAGAAGCGTCGGGAAGGCAATCATCAGAAGGCGAAGTAAGGATTGAAGAAAGAGGGTCGGAGATGGAAGAAATAGGGGAAATTATCAACGATAAGCGTCGGCAGATAATTTGGAAAACCAGAACCTCAGGCCTAATGAAAGCGGAATTTACCAGCTATGGTGGATGCCATATCACCACAATTTGGTCGCAACCCGGGGCTACAGAGGATCAAATCTATAAAGTACTGAAAGAATCGTCCAAACCTGGAAAAGTACATCATTTGTACGTGGGGAACGCTACGATCTGGGAAAAGATTAAGAGACTGTGGCGTACAGAAAGGCTGGGAATAGATAGAACGTTTATTCGTTGTTCTTTGATGGTCGAGACCCTGAGGGACGAGGAGCGTCAGAAAGAGGTGACTTTAGCTTACCATCAGGGTAAGACTAATCATCGAGGAATCCAAGAAACTTTACAGGCGATACGACGACGGTACTTCTGGAAAGGCATGCGAAAGACCATAGAGGAGGTAATAGGAGGCTGCGAAGTATGCCTGACCACTAAATATGATAGGCACCCGCCGAAAGGGAAGCAGGAGGAAACGCCAACAGTAGAGTCACCACTTAGTGATCTACAAATTGACACCTTCACTTGGAGAGGTTATAAGTGGGTAACCATGATAGATCTCTTCAGCAAAATTGCTATGGCATACCAGATTCAAGAGAGGTCATCAGAGGCAGTACTAGGGGCACTAAGGATGTGGTTCCACTTTTATGGCGTGCCGGATCGGATATCATCAGATAGTGGTAGAGAGTTTGATAACGCGGATGTACGAGCGGAAATGAAGACATTAGGCGTAACCTGGCACCTCAACACCCCGGGTCATCCCAAGAGCAGAGGTAGGATTGAGAGGCTCCATAGCACGTTAAGCGACCATTTAAGGGTCTATCAGGTGGAGAAGGGACTGGAGCCGAAAACGGCGATGACAAAGGCGGTTGCGGCCTACAACCACTCAATACATTCTACCACGGGCTTCTCACCATTCGAAATCCTCTTTGGGCTTCGGGGACGTCGTCGGAATTGGGAAGACACATCGGTGGAAGGGGATGCAACAGGGGCAATAGTGAATAACCATTTACAATTGGGAAAATTGTGGGTGGATGTTCGGGGGGAAAAATAGAAAAGGAGAAACAAAGGAGGGTAGCCCGAGAAAATTTAAAAGTCAAGGAGGGTATGGGGGACCTTAAAATTGGGACTATGGTCTATAGGAAGTTATCATCTAATAGAAATAAGGAGCTGCGGAGATATGAGGGACCGTTCAAAGTAGTAGTTATCAGGGAACATAACGTAGTCACTATTGAGAGCTTAAAAGAACCCATTAAGCGGAGAACAGTGCATATCGAGCAACTTAAAATCCCAGAAAGTCCCTGATTTGGTCTGGAGTGTCCTCACTTTCGAGCATCAGATGTTTTATGTTTATATATTATGCTAAGTGCAACAAGTGCTGCTATTGTATTCTTTTGTTAGTGTTTTTTTTCTCTCTAGTTTAAGTCCAATGTATATAGCTTGTAAGGTTCTTATGTCATTATTTTTGTGAAGTATCATGTATTTTTGTTTTATTTTGTATCATTCATTATAATTACTGTATATATATCGTAAACTGGCAGGGGGGAGTTAATGTCTGGAGTAAGACAATATCACTGTTAATACCTAAAGCTTCAGTGTAAACAAACCAAAGTGTATATAAAGAGAATTACTAAGAGGAATAAATCAGTTATATAGTAAGCGTTATTACGTGTTGTTCTTGTTACCTTTTTCCTTTTTTTTTATTTTCTAAACAACTTATATATATATATATATATATATATATATATATATATATATATATATATATATATATATATATATATATATATATATATGTTCGGAAGATCGTTGACCAAAATCGTTGGTATTTCGGGTAGGGAGGTTCATTTTGAACCTATTTAAGGTAACTTACCTATGTACAAAGTCTTACGGTTTTTTTTTTTGTAAAAATGGTTAAATCCAAACATTTATGCCTTATAACTCCGTTGTTTACTGATATTATATGATTTTTGCACCATTATCAGTAATTTTTTTTGCAGTAATTACTAATACATTTTCCATGTAAAATAAAAAAAAATTGATGTAAAAAACAAATACCAAAAAAACGGGTGATTGTTAAATCTTGTTAAAGACAAAAAAAAAAAAAAACAGAATTAAGAACTAATTGTAAGTAGCAAAGCCCTTTTGTGCTGTGGTTTGGTATGGTGGCCCCTGCGTGCCTGCAAATGGTATTTTTCTAAAGAGTATTAACTAGAGATGTTTTTAAAATAATTTGAATTTGGCTGTTGCGCTTGCTTTTTTTTTTTTTTTGAACCTAAACTTGAAGTTCTTATACATATATATATATATATATATATATATATATATATATATATATATATATATATATATATATATATATATATATATATATAGTTATGAGATTTCAGATGATATAAAAAATAAAAAAAGAAAAAGGATTGATATATGAACGCCTGGATAGTTGAAATATATCTGATTTATTCCTCAAATAATTCTACTTATTACATTTGGTCTTATTTACATCTTTAAGGAGGATTAAGTTAGGTATTAAGTATATTATTCTTATTCCCTATACCTTAACTCCCCCCCACCAGTTTACGAACACCTCTTGTAAACTCCAAAAAATAAAATAAAATAGATCACTTATTACTAGATACATATCTTAAAAGAAAAGAACATAGCAATATTATACAATTTCACATTCACTTATTACTATATACAGAACTCAGAAATGAATAAAAATACTAAAAAACACGTAACAAAACTATGCACCATATTCACAATCACTTCCATTACATCACCTATATACCTATAATCGTTACGAAAAATACAAAAAACAATATATATATACTTCTACTGAACATAAATTCCCTCTTGTCTAGCATAACCATTGTACAATAAAAGAAGTAATGACATAAAGGAAAAATTAAAAAAAAAACAATAATAACTTGTTGATCCTGGATACTATACCCGTTTATATTTGGGTTTCTCTGGATTCCCTAATTGGAATTTTTAACTGCTCAATGTGAGCCGTCCTCCTTTTCTTGGGGTCGTGGACGCTTTGTATGGTTACCACATTATGCTCCCGAATTACAATGACCCTGTAAGGCCCCTCATAGCGCCTAACCTCCTTGCTCCTGTTGGACCCTACTTTCTTGTACACTATTGTACCAATTCGCAACCTTTCCGTCACGTCCCGAACCCTTAGGTTTTCTCTTTCCACCCTTTTACTCTTCTCAGTTACCATCCGTTTTCTAACCTTATCCCACCGGCTAATCAATGCAATTCGGTTCGCTGCTAACTGTTCCGCCAGATCCTCATCTACTACCGTATTTCGCTCGTCCCTTCTTCTATCACGGAGCCCAAAAAGTATTTCAAATGGAGAGAACCCAGTTGTCATGTGAATAGAATGGTTATAGGCTGCAACCGCCCTAGGCATCGCTATGTCCGCCTCTAACCCTTTATCTACGTGAAATACACGAAGATGATCCCCTAGTGTGCTATGGAGCCGCTCTACGTCCCCTCTACTCTTGGGGTGCCCCGGGGTATTAATATGCCATTCTACTTCCAATGTTTTCATCTCCGTCCTGATGTTGGCATTATCGAACTCCCGCCCTCCGTCTGATGACACCCTGTTCGGTACCCCGTAAAACTGGAACCACGTCCTTAGAGCCGTAACAACTGCTTCCGCCGACCGTTCCCTTATCGGATATGCCATGGCCGCTTTGCTAAAGACGTCGATCACCGTTACCCACTTGAATCCTTTCCACGTGAATGTGTCCACTTAAAGGTCACTTAGTGGCCCCATGGGTGTCTCCGACTCTTCCTGCCGTCCCGTGGGCGGATCCCGGTCATATTTCGTAGTATGGCAAACCTCACACGCCCCCAGTACTTCATCTACCGTCTTCCTCATCCGGATCCAATAGTACTTTCGCTTTAACGCCTGAAGTGTCTCATTCTCGCCCCGGTGGTTCGTCTTGCCTTGGTGGTAGGCGAGCGTAACTTCCCGCTGTCTATCAGCCTCCGTTATCGTTTCTACCATCAACCGGCATCGCACAAACGTTCTATCCAACCCAATCTTCTCAGTTTGCCATAACCGCCGTATCTTCCCCCAAACAGTCGCGTTACCCACATACAAGTATGACGTTTTCCCTGGTTTCGATGCGTCTTTCGATGCGTCATTCAATGCCCTCACCAGCTGTTCCTCTCTTATTCCTGGTTCCGACCAGACGGTCGCAATACGCAATTTGCCATACCGAGTGTGTTCGATTTTCGTACGCCCTGTGGTTTTTGTTTTCCAAACGATCTGATTGGGTTTATCATTGACAATTTCCTCCCTTTCTTCCATATTCACCGCTCTCTCACTTACCGAGCTTCTTCCCCCCGATGACTCCCGGTCGTTATCGGTTCCGCGTGGCTCTTGCTCTCCTTTTCCATCCAGCGACCATTCCTGAAGAAACTGCCCAACGTCTCGCGAGGGTCCTGCAGCCGCGTCCTCGATCGCATTCACAGTAATCGCCCTCGATAACCAGTCGGCAACTACATTCTCCTTACCTGGTTTGTAAATAATTTCCATAGAATACTGGCTCAGTTGCTCTTTCCATCTAGAAACCCTCGCCGACGACTCTTTTAGTTTCCCCACCCATTGGAGTGGCCTATGGTCAGTCTGCACCCTAAACCGCCTGCCAAACAAGTATGGTCTGAAGTGGTCTATTGCCCAGACGATTCCTAGTAGTTCGCGCACTATATCGTGCCTCTGCTTCTGTCAAGCGTCTACTCCCATAAGCTACCGGACGATCTCCTTTCTCTCCCTCCTGAGACAGAACCGCACCAACCGCGTATTCGCTTGCATCGGTCGTTAATGTAAAACGGACGCGTGAAGTCCGGGAATGCTAGTATAGGTTCCTCCTTCAATCGTGCCATGCATCGACGAATATTGTCTTCCATGATCGCAGTGACAACTATTTTCGCACCCTTTTTTAGCAAATTGTTAACAGGCACCAAATATTGAGCCATATCCGGTACAAACCGACGGTAATAATTTAGAGCCCCTAAAAGTCGTCGGATCCCTTTTACATCCCGGGGTATTTCCATCCTCGTAATCGCACTCACTTTGGATGCATCCGGTTTTACTCCCTCCTTCGACACAGTATGGCCCAAAAAATTAATTTCGGTGTTCTCCAGTACGGACTTCTCTGGTGACAGTCGCAACCCAAATTCACGTACCCGTTCAAACACCTGTTTGAGATGTTTGATATGTTCCTCTTCCGACCTGCTAAACACTAGCAAGTCGTCCATATAGATTTGGCATATCCCTTCATCTATATCCCGTAAAAATTCGTCCATAAGGCGCTGAAATGTGAGGGGTGCATTCATTAATCCGAACGGCATACGGGTGAACTCATAATGCCCCCTCTCAAACGTGAATGCTGTTTTCGCCTGATCCCTTGGATGAATCTTAATTTGATGATAACCAGCTTTGAGATCCAGTGTACTAAATACCTCAGCCCCACTTAACCTGTCTATAATATCATCAAACCGAGGAATAGGGTATACTTCGTCCACGGTATTCTCATTCAACTTCCGGAAGTCGACTACGACTCTATATGATTCTCTATTATCCCCAGGTACGCTTTTCTTCCTCACCGCCCATAAGGGACTGTTGAATGGGGACGAACTGTTAACTATTATTCCCTGTTTCAACAAGTTTTCCAATTCGGCCCGGATATGTTTTCTTAGGGCGTGCGGATACCGGCGCTCCTTAACATATGAAATCCTTTCCTGCTTAAGAGGAATTTCATGTACGGTTCTCCCCGTCGCGCTCAAAACATCCCCTTCTTTGAAAAAAATATCATCATATTCTCTCCTCAAATCTTCCCTCCAATCAGTCACCCTACTCACCGCCCCAATGCGCGACCCATTCACCACTTGCTGGCATTGATATACTCTCTTTCCCAAACGTATATGCCACCTCCCTTTTTGATTCTGTACGCTCGCGCCTACTTTTCCCAGCAAGTCACAACCGACGATCGCCTGGTATTCGCGAGGCATCTGCTCCACAACATGTACCCGCAAGCTGTTTCCCGTTTCCGACCATTTCCTTAGGGCAACCTCTATCTCCCCTAGCACGCTACAGGGCCCCCCAAGGTGACCAATCTACATCCACATACCTTTAACTGAGATGTCTTCTCCTTACCACATAGCATCTCTTGACATCAGAGTATTGGAACTCCGGTGTCCACCAGGCACCTGACTCCACTCTTCAACTTAATTATTGGCAACCAGCTACCGCGTTTACTCCTTACATTGTTGCACCAGAACGCGTGGCCGCCTCTCCTCCTGCACCCTCCTCATGTCCTGTTTTGCTTCCTCCTCTCGGCTGCTGCTTGGCGATGCTCTCTATTCTGCGTGGTTCTCCGCCGCTGGCTGCTCCAAGCACCTTCTTCACCACTGCTCCCCGGCTCCTCTTCTGTTCCGGAAACTCCAGACACATCCAATACCTCTTCAGATGATGAGCTCCTCCGCATTGCTCGGGTTCTTCTCCGTAACTCCTGAGCGTTCACCTCCATTGGCTCACCCTGTTGACCATCCTTTCGGCGAAAGATGTAGGGACATTGGCGAGCTATGTGACCTTCCATTCCACACTCAAAGCATTTGGTCAGGGGACAATGTGCTACGAGATGCCCGGTTTTTCCGCACCCATGGCATCTTCTCTCTTCCTTTCTTGGCCCACCTTTCTGTTTGGATGGTCCCGACTTTCGCTCGTTCCAAACTGGTCTATCCCTTGCTGGACCCTTGGAGACTTTCGCCACACCGCTGGGGCAATCCTTGGTCGACTGAAAGGAACCCTGTTCCACTCAAAGTCAGCTCCTTCCATACGTGCTTCTTCCTCCCGGGCGCCCGAATCTACTAACTCCTGGGCACATTCCACGAATGTCCGGTCTGACTGAAAGCCTTCTTTCTTTCCAGTCTCTCTGGCTAACTGCACCTTCCAGACCGT
The DNA here is from genome assembly GCA_003667255.2 of Euschistus heros. Lineage (NCBI taxonomy): Eukaryota > Metazoa > Arthropoda > Insecta > Hemiptera > Pentatomidae > Euschistus > Euschistus heros. The sequence continues at coordinate 97,400 of RCWM02000512.1, forward strand.
ACCCAAAAACGCCATTCGAGCCGCTGTTTCCTCTGCAGATACGGTCTCTCGCATCTTCTCCATAAGTTTATTGTAGCGAGCCAACATCTCTGCCGCGTATTGACCCGGAGTTTGATGCTGTTGCTTTCTCTCCCGAAACAACTGATATATATCTTCCTCAATGGACCATCTTCCTCCACCAAACGCCTTCTTCAAGCGACTTTTCACGACCTCCCATGAAGTCCCCTCATCCGCTTGAATCTGGTTCAAAATGTTTCTTTTCACTCGACAGATCAAGTCCGCCTTTAAAGACTCAGCGTCTCGTGAATCCACCAAATTATCAGCCGCCTTGGCTTCAATTCGGGCCAACAGCCTATCTCCACCCTTAATAAAGTGATTCAGTTCACCTATCTCTCCAGTGAACTTCTCCAAGTCCGATATTGCCCTCCGCAGCTCCTGCGCAGTGGCCACCCTTACTTTCATCCAGGCTAACATGTTCGCATGTGCTTCAGCTAGAACCAGCTGTCTTAATACTCCTTCTGATCCCTCTGGCATTTTTATTTTTCAATCACAGAAGATTAAACACGAAAAAAAAAAAAGGTTTTTTTTTTTTTTTTTTTTGGTTTTTTATTTTAAAGAATTTTTTTTTTTAAAGATTTTTTTTTTTTTAAATTAAAAATTTCACTGACCTTCCGGTTCCTCCACACACGCTAACTCCCGGGTTTCGGCACCAGTTATGAGATTTCAGATGATATAAAATAAAAAAAGAAAAAGGATTGATATATGAACGCCTGGATAGTTGAAATATATCTGATTTATTCCTCAAATAATTCTACTTATTACATTTGGTCTTACAGACACTCATCCAGAGGAACCCTAAATCAAGGCTGTCTCCCACCCCACTTATTGAGAGGCAAGACTTGAGCCGAAGACATACCAGCGCTGCTCTCTCAGTTCTGTCACTCGTATTGATATCAAGTGGAGGCTGAGAGGGATTGCTACAGCCACAGATAATCTTCCCTTACTTTGTGAGCACTAATGATAGAGTGTAAACCTTTAATTCGAACGTCCTAGTTGCGCAGAGGAGATAACCAATGATAACACATAACATAACCAATGAAGGTCTACTGATTATTGTCAGTTGATAAGTTATACGAATAACAGTTACTTATATATAATTTAATGATTTATCATTATTTTCTAGGGCCAGAAATAGAGATCTCTGACAATGAGTAGATGTAGCATTCTGCTGAGATCGATATCCTTCAGTCCTCGCCCTACTAATTTGGTAGCGACAGTAAGACCACTTAAAAGGAGTCCTGTAGAGGATTGAGCTGTACTGTCCTGAGGGTGGGGGGGAGTACGCTTGTGGGGACAGGCCCCCGTTAATTACCCCTCCTTTTCATCAGCCCTGGTCTTGAGGGCAAGGGTTAGTCAGCTATCGAATTACCTATCCATGTTATCTCCGCTAATTGGCTCTTGTTTTCAGTAGGGCCAACGGGTCAAGAACCTTCGGTTCAATTCGCGCCAATGATGTTGTTAATTACTTTGAAATATTTCCAGATATCACGCGATGGTGGTTGGTTTTATTGCAATCACTTCTGATTGAACTATTACGCTGAATAGAGGAAATGAAAAACCCAACATTAAAATTTTAACCAAGATTAAGGATTGAAAAAAAAAAAAAAAAAAAAAAAAACTAAAACCGAAAACATACAACGTTTTTGGTTTTTCTATACCAATAGAAAGTGGCGGAATGAAAAATTGCACTAGTTTAAGTAAACACGTAGATATGGGAATGCAAATACATTTCACTTAATCTTTAAAATAACGACGTTTTTATGTTTGTTTGTTTTGTTTTTAATATTTCGATCCATATTACTTATTGCCCTCATCGAGACAAATTGTAATACTTTCTTTAAACAAATGTTTTAAAAAAAAAAATATTTCAATGTTTTTAATAAGTCAAATTACCATTCAAAGCAATACAAGTCATAGTGAAATATTAATTACTCTACTTTTATCAAAAATCGTAAATCAATATAATAAAAAAATAAGTAAATGGACAAAAAGGAGAAGAGAAATGAACTATGAAAACCTAAATAAAATAATGTATATATAAATTATATATGCTGAGATAAAATCCTTACCAAACTTGTTCTCCTACGAACAATGGAGGAAATAAAATCTGAGAGAATAATGTATTTCTATTTTAACCATGACATTTGTATTAGAAGATATTGGAGTTTAGTGGTATTTGAAATAACCGAATTCATTGACTGACTGATGGCTAGAAAAAGGGAAACAGTGGCAATGAACTGGCTTATGTTCATTGTTGAATGTGATTCTGATCCCTCGTAGATTGAGCAACCAGCAAATATAAATTGGATACTGACGACATTTCTTAAAATTAAAAAAAATGTTTATATTTTATTAGTTTTTAAATAAAACATTTGCGTACTTCGAAATTTCCCTCTATTGTACCTATAACTAATTTCTTCGATTACGTCGAAATAAACAATCAGACACGCCTTAATCTTTATTCAGGTGGACAAAAAATTCACAAATAATTGTTATCGGTTTTTTCTTCAGTTTTACTATTTTGGACCAATTATCCATGTATTTCCCCAGCGGAACATGTTTTCGGAAAATAAAACTAGAGTTAAATAATTATCGACAATGCTGTCAGACAAGCGTTAGTGCAGGGACGACCACAGGCGATAACTCAGTCAGTGACTGAAAATCGGTGACCGTTATTTGATTAGCGGCCAAGCGAGCGCTGCCAATGGCGTCCGTCCTTTCATTATTTATCACTTAGCTTGCCCGAATGGTTGTCACTCCGTAGTGTCTGTGTCCTTAGGACGTTCGAGCATCGAGTTTCTGCCTGTTACCTGGTTCAATGCTTCCATAGGGTGCGTGGGAATCGACGAATTTGCATACAGTAGTGTCAACACTAAAAAAAATAAATGATAATAAAAAAAACGAAAGACTTATCCATGTCCGATCCCATCGATTATTTGACAAAAGAAGAAACAGTGCACTGCCCTTATTATCTTGTCCGGAAAGTAATGTAGGTTTTCTTGGTTTCTTTAAATTCATCATATTTACTTTTAAAACCGGACAAACATGGTGTTTTCATATGGTATACAAATCTGTTACTTACGTAAATAAGACATTATGATAATCGCTCAATGGAAATATGTATTATAAACATAATAAACTCTTCATAGGAATAAAAAGCAAAGAAAAAAATTATTGCTTAATAGAAAATAAAGAAAATCTGTCGATATTTAGGATTTATTTTATCAGATTTTCAATCTAAGGTTTAAAACACAATGATAATGAACATACACCAATTTCGACGCTGGGCTCTGAATGCAGATGATATTGAAAAATACCACTTTTTGAGGTGAATTTTATGGTCGGATAAGTTTGTTTTTACAAATCAGTTACTTGCGTGAATAAGACATTATGATGATCGCTTAATGGAAATATGTATTTTCAACATAATAAACTCTTCATTAGAATAAAAATAAAAGAAAAAATTTGTTGTTTAATAGAAAATAAAGGAAAACTGTCTATAAAGCAACACCAGTACTGTTGTCGAATAGTGTTAGAAAAAACATAGTTTGACCAACAGATTGTATGGTGAAAATTACTAGGATTTGTTATGAAATATACTAACCACAACTTCATCACGATATTCCACCTGAAGATATGTCACCACATTATTCGAAAGCAGTACAAAATTGAATAAATCAACGATACCCCACATGGGTAGGTAGAAATGCCTTCCCCTCTGAAAACACTCATCCGTCCATATAATTCCCCTCAAAAAGCAGTATTGTTCCAAATTATCTGCATTCAGAGGTCAAAGAAAAAATTGAGGTGTAAGTTCATTATCATTAAGATTTCAACCTTACATTGAAAATCTGATAAAATACATCTTAATTAATGATAACGTAATAACACAGAATCCTTTGATCTGATGTCACTTTATCGACACCTTATCATTTTTATCGAACTTGTCTTACCATTTTTATCACTTTATCGACATTTTTATCATTCCTTTATTTTCTATTGAACAATAATTTTATTCATTATTTTTTTTTTTTATTCCAATGGAGAGTTTATTACGTTTAAAATACATATATTTCCGCTAAGCGATTATCATAATGTATTATTTACGTAAGTAGCTGATTTTTATGCCAAATGAAAACACATGAAATCGATACAGAATCATTAATTTGATCATACCATTTGGAAGCTGGTTAAATTTGCAAGTTTTTTTCAGATTTACAGTTTTGTTGATAGTTTTCTGAGTAGTATTATAAGTAAGTATTATTAGACAATGTAACTTAGCTAGATAAGGTCAAGATCAAGCTGTTCTTTAGGTCCCAAGCTAGTAAAATTCAAAGATACTTTGTTAGGATATTTTGTAACAAAATCCTAGTAATTCTCACCATGCAGTCTGTTGGACCAACTATTATTTTCCAACACTATTCGACAGCAGTAAAATATTGAATAAACCAACGATACCCCACATGCAAATTTTTGTGAGATTGGCAGTTTTGAGGTGATATTTTATGAAAAACAGTGAGCGTTGAAGTAATATAAGACATTGTAACTTCCCTAAATAAGGTGAAGATCAAGCTGTTCTTAGATTCTTTGAAAATATTACACCTTTTATGGTAAAAAAACCTGGTTTCCTCAAAATAGTCTATGAATTATCGTATATTTGCAACGGATTGGAATAGAAAGGTAAGGTCAGTGGCATTTTTCTTAATTTTTTATCTAGTTTCACCCATTTTTTTTTTTTTTTTTTTTTTACAATAACAGGGACTCGCTTAGTATATATATATATGTACTTTGGAGTTTCTTAATCACTTAAAATTCCAAACAAATCGAAAGACCAACAGCTCGTCCTACTAACGTCGTGCTCTTGAGCTCTAAAAAAAAAAAAAAAAATCAACTTATTTATTTTTTCTTATTTTCCTGTAAACAGTCCTGAGGGAGTTAAAATTTATGTAAACTTTTTAATATTTCAAATTTCTTTCTATTTTTAGATAAAAGCATGATAGAGCTAATTCGTTTTGTACCAGACTCCGTTTTCGTTTGGCTTTTCACTCTCCAACCACGCGAAACTTTTATATAATTCAATGACAGCCGTAAGAAAATCAAGAAAACATTGAGGAAGTTTTGCCAATATGGTAAACGCGTGGGTTCGTGCACGAAAAAAGCGGTAGACTGAATGAGATTTGTGGCAATGTTTGAACGGAAAGTCCACACCACGCGCCGTGACTAATTAACGTAGATCTATCATTTGGATATCTTACAACACAACTTCCCCCGATGAAAAATTCATTTAATATAAGTTCATGTATATACAGCTCATATTAGATGAAGTGATAATTTTTAATAAACAAATAATTAAAAATATTATTTACTGATCACACAGATGTGAGAGTGCTTTAACAAATCAAATGAAATAAATAAAATTAAATTAAACTTACTAACTCAATATGTTAAGTACTACATTAATGGAAGAAGACACTAGCAAATTTTTAATAATGTATTGAAAATTAAATTTTAAAAAAATTTCAATATGGTAAGTTGTTTAATTAATTCACTGTCAACTTCGTATTCAAATAGTGACTGTTAAAAAATTAATATTTAGAATGAGCTCCAAAATTATTCGTAACTCGAGATTTAAAATAAGTAAAAGTTTTCGTGGGCACCTAAAAGTTGGTCTCATACCAGTTGCAAACCCATCATCAACTATACTTCAAACCTCACACCACGAGCTGAATTTTGAAATGAACCAAGTTCGGCTTACAGACCACCCAATTGTTTTTATACCATAGAAGTAGAGAAACGAACTATAGTGGAAATACTGAATATGAACAATATTTTACTTTTTTTCCTAGATAAGAAAATTATAGAAGTTTCCTATACCCTTAATTGGGGAAAAACCTGACGGTTATGCCCAAATCACCTCCCTTCACAACCGTTGGCTCAGAAGCAGCACAGCCTATTTAAATACTGAACCAAAGACCCTTCATGGGTTGTAACTTACAGGTTTTTTTTTTTTTTTCTTTTTGTATATATATCTACAAATAGGTAAACTAAGAAGGAGAAAAAAAAGGAAAGAAAAACGTTATTTACAAGCTTCTGTAACAAGCATAAGGAAACACCTTTCACATGTTAACTTATGAATATATTCTCTTGACGCTATTTGTCAAGTATTATTAAAATTTTTAAATAAAAATAGTGATAAATATAATTTTAAGTTATGTGATTGTAAACACTCATTTCCATAGGTATTATGATTTTTGTATCTTCCTAAAAACATTATTTTATTTTATTTTTTGTTTCTTCGCACTAAAAAAAATATGACTTGAACTCACATACTTCCGTTGATAGTTCGTCAGGCTCACAAAAATTCTGGTTGAAAAAATGAAAAGTTATAAGGGAATAGAAGAAAGTTAAAAAAATCTTTAGTTCGCATTTGGATCCAACCTTTTTAGGTTAGGAAGTAATTTCAAATTATATTTTGTCTAGTCTTCCTTCTTGAAAATATAACCATTTTTTATCAATGATTCGAAATGTACTAAATAGCAGTTGGAGAGCGATATTGATATGACGTATTGTTGCAAAACATTTTATATTTATAAAAATTCTCTTTTTTAATCTCGTTACATATCTGCCAGCGAGTTGATAGCCCTTCTATGCCCTGAAATAAAGGTTTTAAGCCTTCGATTCTAAAAATTTTTTTTAATAAAACCTTTTATTGAGTAATTATTACAATCTGCCACAAATATGGGCAATACGTAATATAGATGGCGTATGATTACATTGTCTCATTATGCACATTGAGGGAAAAAAAGAAGTAAATAACGATAAATAAATAAAAAGACAAAAGAAAAGAACTATGCTATACATAAACAATATAAATCATACTATATACGAAATGAAATAGTAAAATATAAAAATATATGTTTTCCTCCATAGACAGAAACTACTCAAAGTTTTCTGAACACTCAAGGTCGGAAGACGCAGATCTTAAATCAGGAACAGTCATATATAAGACGTAAACAATTCTATGATTGAACTGTTGGCAATGGCGAACAAGAGATCCACTCAGTACATCCTTCTGACAGGTGTGGACCAACCCCGCGGATATCGGCGACTACATGTCAAGTCCCTACCTCATGGAAATTCTCGAGGAGGGTGTTCGAATCTGAAAAATAGGAGACGCTCATCCCCCATTTATCAGGAGAATGTGACGTGAGACATATCTTCCTTCATATCTGGATCATCTTTCACCCCTGGATTGACTTTTTTGTCAAAGTATCTAAGAGACCTTCACAAAACACACATGTAAAGCATAGATCAGCTAGCCTTTTAAAGAATAACATATTTATACAAAGAAAAATTAATTGTTCTATTCAAAGTCTGGAAAAAACCTTTTTCGAACAAGTCAAATTCTTCGACGAAATTCGTCGGCTATTGTATTTTGTTAGCAATGATTGTGGTTTATCTAGTAGTTTAAAACTGTACATTTATAACCAATTTTAACATATATTATTACTTAATTGACACAAAAGGTTACTCAGAACTGATATAAATTTTTTTTAAAAAATTGTTTTGTGATAGAATTTTAAAATTAGTTCTAATCGTTACTATAAGGTGCAGAAAAAAAAAAGTCAAACGCATTCAATCCTTCAAATGCAAAATCCTCCAAACTATAGTGAATTTTCCTTATTATAAATCTTACAAAACCCTACGCAATGATCTCAATATACCATACGTCCTCGACCTCATACCCATTATTACGGGTTGAAAATCAATCGCAACCTTTCCTACATTCCCAACCGCCTGGCTCAATCATTATCATTAAATGCAACACTTTCTCAAAAAAAGCTTATACAAAAAAAAAAAAAAATTTTAACCGTTATATATGTGTGTTTGTATGTGTGTAAGTTAAAAGTTTTTCTTTGAGCTTAAGACTATCCATTAATTAACATTCAGTTTTTTATATTATATTTAAATGTTGATAGATATAATAGACGGTATTTCTAACATAATGAAACGCTTATCCCCGCATACCCTCGATCCTGTCACTTTCCTAACAATGCTCGATAATCTCCCTGAAAAGAAAGTGGCCTCGTAATCTTCTTAGCTACAGAACAATGGCCACAGTAGCCATTGGACGAAGTCCCTTTCAGCACAGCACTCACCGGTTTCTTTCTCAATCAATAGTCAGATTTAGGAAAAAAATAATTAAAAGCAGTTGCTTTCAAGTTACTGAATATACTAATATCATATGCATGCCTTGTCTGGGATATAATATAATGGGATAATGTCTTTTATTATTAATTTGCTAACTGATGTTGATATCTTGTATGTTTTTCTTCATTGATCTACATCTGCTTCGGTCATTAACGTTAATTATTAATTTTTATTTTTATATAAACTTCTGTTTCATTATCTACTAATATTTTCTGTAATTTCTCCTTTAAAAATTTTATGATTTTAGGAATAATAATTCTATAGTTACAAAATTATCTCCAAGGGCTCTTGGAGTATCAGGATTTGATCCAAAACTTTTCAGACATAACGTAAAAAAATCGACATTTCTGTAAAATATGGCTTATTGTCATCGTGGCAGTTTGTTGAAACTTTTTATTATTGTTTATTCGTTTCACATCTCAATCAAGCAAATAATTTAAAAAATAATAAAGCTTTTACCATTTTAAGTTCTGATAACAAAAGACTCCGACTATATAAGAGCTATTCTTCAACCCAAGATTAAATGAAAGAATGGAATACATACAAAATGCAATGATTTTGATAATTAATTTGAATGACAAACAAATGAACCGCAACGTAATTATCATTTTAGTAGATACAAGGGTTAGAAGAGAAAATTTTATGAAAAAGCTAAGATACCACGACGAAATAATTCTTTTAAACCAAGACCTCAGTTGACAGAATCTCTTTCTCAGCTATTCAACCGGAATTCTCAAAATTCCTACAAGTTTAAATCAGTTCACATATAGGACGACCTTATAACTTGTATTTTATAGAAGAGAAATAAGAGTTAAAACAAAAATTGACAAACTGTCGAAATAATTTTTTTTTTTCGTAATGATTTTAATATGTATTCAGTTAGATAATCTGAAGGCATAATGATCTATCTGTATATCCCAGAACCTTTGGACAAAATATTTTTTAAAAGAATTTTTTAATTAATCAAATTAAGCTTCATTCCTCTCAATACATTTCTGCCAACGGCTCCTCTCGATAAAATTTTGAATCCTTATTATCAAACATATACGATTTGTATCGCATTATGATCAAAGAATTTATACTTTAAAAAGATGTGGTAAATGGTAGGTTAGAGGACTGGAGAGAAGGGCAGTTGTATTAGAGACATAACTTTTTTTTTTTTTTTTAATTTTTATTTTATTGAGAAAGTATTACAATCTGCCTCAATGTGGGCAATAAGTAATACGGATGACTAAATGGATCCATTCACACACTATGTACAATAACAAATAAATACAAAGAATAGATAAAAAAATAAAAGAAAAAAAAATGAACAAAGTACCTCAAACTATACAATACATAAAGCTAAGAAAAATAAAAAATAAATAATCTATAAAATAAGTAACAAGACATAAATAAACAAAACGAATAAAAACAATAATAAGAGTAAAAAATAAAAAATAATAATAATAAAAAATTTAAATTAAATTAAATCGTAAAGTACATTCATACTTTATTTACACTATATTCAAATCTGAGGGATCCCCCAACAAGATTTGTCCCTCCACTTATGGAGGGACAAGCCAGGCCCCAAGAGATCCCAGCGCTTCTCTCTCAGCTGCGTCACTAGTATAATATAACACCAGCGGAGGCTGTGTGAGAGCGCTAAACTACAGTCACTCAGAGCATGAGCGGAGAAGCTGGCCATTGCCAGGACTCCATGTCGAAATTTATAATAGGCCACGAGGCCACAGCCTTTTTAACCTGCGAGGAGGATTATAGGGGTGAGTGGATTAGATGATGAGAAAGTTTTAGATGAAATTTTGAAAATTTGACAGGTATGGTTCTAGGACGAAAGGTATATTAAGATCGTTATGTAAGGTTTAGTTGCATGGGGCATTGGTTATGGTTCTTAGGAATTTGGATTGGAAGGATTGGATACATTTGATGTTCGAGTGCTTTGCTGTCTCCCAAATTTCTAGTCCGTAGGTCCAGATAGGCTTTAGGATAGTCATATAAATCAGAACCTGGCTGTCTATTGAAAGTTTTGAAGTCTTGCATAGAATGTGGTATAGTTGGCTGAATCTTCTGTTTAGTTCTTGTCTTTTAAGTCTAGTATGTGGGTTCCAAGTGAGTCTTTTGTCTTAGATGAAATCAAGATATCGCACTGTATCAGATCTGGGTAACGGGATCTTATTGAATAGAACAGCTGGGCAGGAACTACGGCGTAGAGCAAAAGTCATGTGTGTGCATTTGGATGGAGACATAACTAAACTCAAACAATTTCATAGACACTAAATCATTCATAATCTTTTTGTTTTTTTGTTTTTTTAATGTTCTTTACATGAGCTTTTTCAATTGCTTTGTTGTGAGCAGCATCATTCGATTTGCTAACTGCTATTTTTCTTAAAATTTTTGAACAGTTCCAGGATTTTCATCCACTAATTCTAGCAGAATATCCTCATCCAGGGAAGAAGTCCTGCCACGAACCTCCTTGTCTTCAAGGCTCAAGTCTCTCTCTCAATTATCCACCTTTCTTTAATATCGGTAGGATAGTGTTTCGATACTTGGTCCCAGAATGAAATTATTTTTCTATACTTTAATCTATTTTACTGAAAGGTAATTTAGAGAAAACAATAAAGCCTGCATTATTTTCAGGACAAACCTCAACTATTCTATGCTTTTCGTGAACTAGTATTATTTTGACTTTATATACCTAACCATGTATTATTATTTTGCCAAGATAATGATAAAACTTTTATATATTTATAATTTCTTTTAGTATAAAAAATTAAAAGTTTTTACAAGGTCTAGTTGTGCATTGTTAGACCCTTAATCCTTGGCAACAGTTTTCCTCCAGTGGTTCAGAAGCTGTAAAGCATTTTTAATTAACTAAAGACGAACAGTCTCAAGCAGACATTTCAGCAGCTTACGAAATCCTGTAAGCAGTTTCATTCGACCCGGCCAATTTAAGCACTTCATTAAAAGTTAAATCAACTTTTCTAAACGATCCAACTCCTGTTTGTGTTTGCGGTTAATTATCTCATTATCGCGAGGTGCTTTCCGAGGACTTTGGGAATAGCACTTAACTCCTGTTATTATTTCAGTGATAAATATCATGAATATTTAAAGGTATTATTGTTAACATTTATTAAAAGTAACAGAAAATAATATCTTCATATGGCATGGATCTGTCAGAGCTAGAGAAATGGTTCCATATACGATATTTCGAAATAACGATGTTTTTCTTCCAACAATCCGATATTTTTTCTTGCGTTATATCAACATATCAATATGTACGTTACGATATATCCTTTTATCTATATTATAAAGATGCAAGATAAAACAGTATATATTTAAAAAATGTAGCAAAGCCTCATAAAATTGGTTTAAATTAGCGAAGGTTTTTAATGTTTAATGTTTTTAATACCCGTTTTTCATTTTTATACAGGGTGTCCCAAATTTAAATGGCAAAACTTCAGGAACATACAGGGGACAGAAAAATTAAGACAAAAAGTTCTTTAGAGTTTTGCTCGTTTTTGCTTGGTTTAAGAGAAAATCGCAAAAAAAAAAAAAAAAAAAAAAAAACAAGTTTTCATTTTTATACTTATTTATTTACATTTATATTTATGTTATGTCTTTTTAATGTAAATATTGCTCAAAATGTTGTCCTCTTGCTCCAATGCAAGCATTACATCTAGCACTCACTTGATAAATTGCAGCTAAACATTGTTCTGATGATATTTGGTGCACTGCATCTATGATTCGGTCTCTTAATTGGTCTCTTGAGTTGATTGACACCGAATAAACTTTCTGCTTTAAGGTTCCCCATACGAAGAAATCCATGGGTGTCATATTAGGTGATCTGGGTGGCCAAGGTACTACTCCTCCACGTCCAATCCATCCTTGTGGATAATTTATATCCAGCCAACCTCGAGCAACTCTGCTATAATGAGCTGGACATCCATCGAGTTGGAACCACATTTCAATCCGCTGCTGTAAGGGAATGTCATCTAAATAATTAGAAAAGTCGTTCTCCAAAAAAAATGTGTAAATGTGATACGATTCAATCTTCCAGGTAAAAAATATGGTCCCACCAGTAATCCGTTCCAATTTCCAAGCCAAACGTTAATAGCAAATTCATGCTGAAACCTATTCCCTCTAATAACTCTGGGATTTTCAAGAGTCCATACATGATAATTTCTTTGATTAACGATTCCTCCTCTTGTAAAAGTAGCTTCATCGGTCCATATAATATTATAATGTATATTACATAGATATTCATGTTTTACATTAGCTCGGAAGATTGAAAATTAAGGAGGTAAAGAAATAAATGATGTTTAAAGGAAGTAAGAGTGGAACTTTTTCGAAATGTGATGGGCAATGAATTCCATAAAGAGGAAGCACGGATAATAAAGGATTTCTCGAAGGATGCAGTTCGATGCGCCGGAGTGTATAGGTTGACGGGTTGGGTTCTAGTATTTAAGAGGTGAACGAAGGAGCGCAGAGTAAGGAGGTCATGGATATAGGCGGGTTTTTTTGGTTTTTAAGGTTTCGAATATGAGAGCACCCAGAAAGTATCGACGTCGAAAACTGGGGTAAAGCCAACCAATTTCAGAATACTAATGAGATATGCGAGAACTTCTGGAGATCCCGAAAATAAATCTAATGAAACAGTTCATTACTCTTTTACATCTCATTTCGAGCTCATCAGACAGTGCTCCATATACTATGCATCCGTAGTCAAAGTTAGGAAAAATGAGTAATAATACTAAAAGTTTTCGAGTACTTAATGGTAATAAATCACGGTAATGTAAGAGTTGCTTAAGAATAAAAATAGATTTCCTCGTGATTTGAGAGATATGGTTATTCCAAGCAAGATGTTGATCGAAAATTATTCCCAGATTTTTAATGGAATTTTGGTAGTGAATTGGACGGTTTTTGAGGGAAAGCAGTGGATAGTAGGGAAGAGCTTTTAGGTAAGGTTTTGACCCAATGAGGATAGCCTTTTTTTTTCTGGATTCAGACTTAATTTATTCTCTTCTGCCCAAAAGTCAATGCTATCTATGTCTTTCTGTAGCTTACAAGTCGCCTCTAGCATATTTGATGGATGAAAGGATAAATATATTTGTAAGTCGTCAGCATAAAGATGATATTTGGAGTAGTGGATGCGATTCGGTAAGTCATTAACATAAATAGAAAATAGGGTAGGTGAAAGAGAAGATCCCTGGGGGACTCCTCGCGAGAGTGGTAGTGAAGATGAGTGAGGTTTTCCAGGTATAATCACTGTTTGGGAACGGTTGGATAAAAAGGAATGAAGCCAGCTTAACGCACTATTAGATATTGAGAGGTTATGGAGTTTGGAGAGGAGGATTGTATGGTCATCAGAATCAAAAGCTGTTATAGATAAAAAAACAAAAATAACGGGTTTTTTTGGCGGTTTTTTTTGCTATTTTGAATATGAAGCCGATGGTTGCCGTGGAAGCAAACTTCAGTACCGGATTCAGCACCCCAAAAAACATAAAGATCCGTTGAGAATAAAAGTTCCGCAGTTTTTTCTTGAAAACGTTCTTTTGAAGCCTTATTTTACTGGACTATAGCGATTATCACCTTTTAAAGTTCGCCATATTGCTTGCCGCGATATTGCTAATGCAGCAGATGCTCTTCGGATGCTAGTCTCAGGATTGTTATCGAAGTGGCGTTGGACACGATTTCTTCTGCGATAATCTGCTCTTATTGCTGCCTGGAATTGGTAGCCTTTATTACGTATCAAGAATGACCCAGTCTCTCATAGTCTATTAAAAGTTAACGAAAAGACTGGTCGATTAGGCACTCTTCTATTTATAAATCGGCGCGCATACTCCCGCACCGCTTTTAAAGCATTACCGTGACAGAAACCATACACAAAAATCATATCAGCGTATTCAACATTAGAATATATATGCGGCATTGTGGCTGATATTATTCACACAAAAATATCTGAGTAACTGATTAAAGACTGATTTAGGAATTATAATCCTAGAAGGAAGCCAAAATGTAAACAAATAGCAGAATGTAAAGGATAACATTAAGTGTTTACATATCTCACTGCCTAGCCTGACGAAATTTGAAAGCTGATAATCGCTACCTGTAACATTTTTGTTATGTTTTTTTTCTTGCGATTTTCTCTAAAACTAAGCAAAAACGGGCAAATCTCTAAAGGACTTTTTGTCTTTGTTTTTCGGTCCCCTATAAGTTCCTGAAGTTTTGCCATTTAAATTGAAAAGGAGAGGAGAAATACTGGATCCCTGAGCAATACCTGAGGTAAGAGTGAGAAAAGAAGATAGGGGTTGGTTTGGTATTTTAACTGCTTGGGAACGGTGAGAAAAGAAAGATTGAAACCAGCGGATGGAACTGTAGGAAAAGTTTAATGATTTTAATTTGGAGAATATGAAAGAGTGATCAAGGGAATCAAAGGCTTTAGAAAAGTCAAGGAGTAACAGGACGGTTAATTTTTTATCATTTATTGCGGCAAATATGTCATTAGTGATTTTTAGGAGAGCAGACTGGGTGGAGCAGCCGGGACGAAAACCAGATTGAAGGGAGTCGAGGAGGTTGGATTCTTCAAGGAATTTGGAAATTTGGGATTAAACTAATCTTTCCAAGGGTTTAGAAAGATTAGACAAAATGGAGATAGGGCGATAGTCGTTTGGAGGAAAGGTTTGAGCCAAGTTTCAAACAATGCGATTAAATGGTAGGAATTCCGGGTAAAGTACTGTAGGAATTCGTCATAATTGAGGATACGGATTGGGCATTTATGTGACAGGTAGTTAGGACATCGGTCATTTTGAGGATATGGGGAGAAGGAAGGAATATGATAGGAAGACGCAGTCTTTCAGATAATTGGTAAGACTCCAATTAAGCGATCTAGTATGAAAGATAAATAACATTAGGGAACAATTAGATACTAATAAAATATGAAAGAAAGTAATAAATCTAAAAATAAGAATGTAAAAGTATAAAAATAAAAATGAATAAGAATATAAACAACAAAAGATATTTACATTTTCTAGAATCAAAGAAAAATAATAAGAAATAATTGAAAAATGATAATACTAAGTGATATAACGAGAACCGTAGAGCAAAGCCTGTTGATATAGACCGAAGAAGGCAGATAAGTCGACAGGTTCCGGAAAGTCAGAAGGCGTCGAGGTCTTGAGACTGGTCTATGATAACAACTGGGTGGCCATCATCTTTTCGACATCGAACCCTCCCGGCAGAAAACTAGACATATTTAATTTTTTCCGCCAACCTCTTCTGGCGGGCGAGCCAATATAAATGTCTGTTTGTAGGAGTCATTTCTTCGCTGAGATATGTGCGGCGGGCGTATTTATCCTGCCATCCCATATCTCTCGTCGAAAAGTCTCTCTTCACTTTTCTTTTTTGTAGAAGATCGTCCCTTAGTGTCTGTCTCAGGAAGCGTACTATGACAGGTGGTGCTCGTGGATCTTCTTTTCGTGGTCTGCGACGCTCGACGAGGTCTATATCTTCAATGTTCAACCTCACTCCCAGGCCAGCCCCGACACTTGTCACTAAGGCCGCAGGAGTTTCGGCAGAGCGAAGAGGGATGCCCCGTATCTCTAAAGATTTATGGGGCAAGGCCTGCTCAGCCCTATTCAGGCGAACTCCTAGCTTTCCGATTTTAGTCTTTAGCGCAGTATTTTCATTCATTAGCTCCTCCATACGTTTTCCTTGGCTCTCTAGGTGTTTTGATTTTAGCCAGTGTCGAGGCCGACACTTTAGTATTTAGTACAGATTTATACTTAGTACTTAAATTATTTTATTAATATATTAATCACATGGCCTTATAATGGTTTAACCTGAAACTGTACGCGGCTCCTAATCATATAACTTCGTTGATCTTCGCGCAACTACGTGAGTCACGTGATATGCAACGAGGCCTGGAGTATCAGTGTGCCACAAGACAGTGAAGGGAAAAGTATACCTCCAATGAAATAAGGTTATGGCAGACGAGAAAGCTCTCTCACCACATGTTTTGCACTCGGAGCGCAAGGCCCGACATTTCCAGCTTTGATAGTAAGAGACTATACAGCTTCGTTACTTAGTAAGAGCCTGTGAACGGTATTTACTAATATATATTTGGACGCAAGGTTAAGCCATAGTTAGGCCATACTCTATTGAACTTTATTTTGATTATGTATTAATGGTTATTTGGTTATAAGAAGGAAAATTGAATTGCATGTAATGTTAAATTATTATTATGTTATAATTGTTGAATATTGTCATTATAGCTTATAAGATTTACTTGTTTATAAAATATAAAAGGGAGGCTGCATGTTATTTGAATTGATTTTGTTAATAATGAAATATAGTTCCAGGAAAATTGTTTATTGGGTTATATTATATTAAACTAACAGCTTCATAAAAAAGTGGACGGTTTCGGCTGAGTTCATCAAGAACCCCTAGCCGCCGCTACAGCCAGTCTATCATTTAGCTCAAAGCTCAGCTCGCCATATTTTTCGAGTAAACTTTTCATGGTTTTGATATCCTCGTTGAAGTCAGCTCTGAGCTGATTAACGGCTGTGAGTATGTCAGAGACAGATGGTTCATTTGATGGCTGATTGACTGATTTTTCATTAGTTGGTCTGTTATTAGTTTCTTTACAGTTTGAACATAAGTAAACTTTTTTCAATGATTTTATAAACTCTATCTCTTTGTCATTTAATTGGCAGCATTTGCCATGGAAAATAACACGGCACTTCCCACACGCCACGATATTTTTATTATTGCTTGAAATTAGCGATTCACAAATAGTACAAATAGCCATTTTAAAATACAAATAGAAATAGCTGCTTGCTCTACAATATAAATATTGATGCGGGCGAGAGCGCCTGTTTGAATACAATGTCCTAAATGCCTAACGGATTAAATATAAACACTCACCGCTCTGCAGATGGGTAATGAATTAAATGTTTTCTTGATGATTCTTCGGTAATACGGAGAAAATAACTAATAACAATTCACATTAATAAGATGATAATTATATAGTTCTGATTAAGGTAAAAAAAATAATAACTAATTTGAACAAAAAACACTTTTAGATGAGTTGATATATAAAGCTGATGTTCATGGGTTGCGGTCTCTAGCCAGACTATGTATGTAACTTTAATATCAAATTTTATTAATGTTGTTTTTATGTCCGAAGAGACAAAAGTCCGCGCCACGTCTCCGCTACGTCCGTTCTGTGTGAATTGGGCCTTATAGAAGCGCAGTTGCAAGAAATTGAAGACGCTTTAAAACAATGTAAAATCGGTATGACTCATCCCAGTATTTTATCTTATGATGTCATTAAAAATATAAGAATCCCTTACAACACGTTATTAACGAGAGATGTAGAAAGTACTTAGAATTTCACAAAAACCATTTATTAAACTTATACCAACTCTTAATCAATATCTTACTTTTAATATATCTACTATAGAAACTAACACTACGCAAGCCATGTTATATCATTTACCAATGACTAGTTTAATAAGTCCTGAAAAAAATGAAATCTTTGTAAATCCTTAGCTTTAAGATATCAATACCTATTATATCTCTATATAGTATTAAGAATGTTATTAATACAAATTATACCTTTAATGAGTTAAATACATTAGATTTAGGGACTTTAAACATAGAAGCATTAGAAGATTACTCTGTAACTACTTATCCAGGAATTATGATCTATATAACAATGTCATTATGTGCATATCTATTTGTTCACCATGTATTATTTTATCATGTTAAATTTAAGGAGTATTTTGTAAACAAAACTAGTATCCCCATACCTTTTACAAAAATTGTAACCCCTGACCTAAACCCAATCTCAGGTCCTACTGAATCATCCTCTTGCGACGCTAGATCCAGAGCGTGGTATTCCTACCTCACCGAAAAACAAAAATCGTAGTTCGGAGGACCTCACTTTTTAAGGAGGGAAGAGTTATGGCGACGGACTCTGCTGAGTTAACATTTTGTACCACCTCCCACTCCTCTCCCTATATATACCTAGGCAAGTCAGAGATTTGTACCAGTAGTAATTAGCTAGTCGTAATGTCAGTAGTAACTTTTGTTTACCAATAAAGATTTTTTTTCACTTCTCCGAGACGGAATTTCTTAATTTATATATGTGTATATGAGTGTATGTATATATATGTGTATGGGTGTGTGCGCGTGCGTGGATGTGTGTGCGTATGTGTGTGCGTATGTGTGTGCGTGAGTGTGTGTGTGTGTGTGTGTGTGTGTGTGTGTGTGTGTGTGCGTGCGTGCGTGCGTGCGTGCGTGCGTGTGTGTGTGTGTGTGTGTGTGTGTGTGTGTGTGTGTGTGTGTGTGTGTGTGTGTGTGTGTGTGTGTGTGTGTGTGTGTATGTATAATTTTTTTTTCCATCTTAAATCGTGATTAAAACAATAAATGAACTTCAGGCGTTGATGACCCAGGGGTTTTACGCCTTTAAGTTCTAATAAACAAACAAACACTAAGTTCATGTTAAATAAGAAATTGGTAATAAAATAAACTAAAGCATTCAATCCAAATCAAAATTATAGAAACGGAAGTTTATTGGTGAAGTTATAGGAAAGAACTATCGATAAATGTAAAACTCAAAGTGAAGCGTCGGAATCGAACTGCAAATGTGATGCGGGTTTGACTAATTTGTTGGAGCAGTAGTCAGTTCCATGTCGTCTTTACCTAAATTAATCAAAACGATAAAATAAACAGGAATATTTAATGGAATATTTAAAATGGTATTTCATAAGACGAATAAGATGAATAGGCTCATTTTAATAGAATGAGCTCCCACAGAATGCTAAAAATCATGTTGAATGGACATCCCAAAGTAGAGAAGACGGAGAGAGGGAGGCCCAGGTTGCTCTGGAAGAAAGACGTTGAAGCGGATCTAAAGACACGTGGTGTGAAGTATTGAAAGAGAGCAGCTGGTGACCGAAAGGAATGGAGGGGAATCGTGGAAGAGGCCAATGTTCTGCATGGTAGTATAGAGCCATTGTTGTTGTTGTTGTTGTTATATTTGAAACATTTAATTGAGTTCAAACCAGGAAACCTCATTTAGAGAAATTTCACTTTATTAGTCGAATATAGTAGTAATTTATACTGGAAATAATTAAACTCTGGCCAATAAAATATCCGTGGAAGCCTTAGTCATTTATGAGTTATTGATGCTCGTAATATGATGCTATTAAATTATACATAGCGTTAAATGAAGCTAGTCGCAAGTGAGATCTCGATAATAATACAACTGAATGAAATCTTGGCTTGTTCCTAGACAAAGCACCTACTTGAAACCCAAACTAGACTCAAAAGGGTGGAACTGAAAAGACCGCTGCTATTTCGACGACAAAATAGGACATCTCACCTTTCCACTGAAAACAAAATTCACATATACAAGACCATCCTGAAAAATGGAACAAGTATAGACTGGTACTGTTGGGGACGACAAAACAATCTTACATCGATCATATTCAGTCCTTCCTATCTAAATTCTCCATATTATGTCTCACACACACACACACACACACACACACACATATATATATATATAACGTTAAAGTGAATAGGGTGGTAATATACATCTTAATCCTTAAACTTAATCCCAAACAGGGAAATAATATGACTGAATTTGGAGAAGTGAAATGGTCATGTAGGGATGCGTCTTTTGGGTTTTCCCTGTGACTGGTTGGTTTTATCTGTTCCTACTGGAAAAAAAAATTAAAATGGGTCTATGGAAATACGAGTAATTATCTGGTCAACTAAACAAAAATCTGAATTTGTTCTGAATGATTTTATTTCAAAATATATTTCTTCGAGGTAGCTTTGGCATCTTGTGTTAAATATTGTCGATCGTGATTTTAATGTATCCGTTATCGCTGGCTATAGTGTATATGGTCTGAATTTATTTATTACAATTTTGTCTAATTTTCCTGTGCATAGAGCTTCACATTCATTACATTTTAGTTCATGTACACAGCTTATATGGAGAGGGTCTGTTTTGTATTTAGGGGAAGGGAAATGACATGACAATGGTTTATATATTTTAAATGGGGATTAGTTCTTATGATATGAGAAATGGTTAATCATAAGGATTCGAAATCCTTTTCAGAGTAGCCAACAGGTTGGCTGGAATGTATTGAGAGGAATGAAGTATATTTTGATTAATAATAATGTTTTATATTAATTTATTTTAAAAATATAAACCTGCAATAATTATCGGACAACCCACTAGTAATTTAATCTTTGAGACACGTTATATTTTCTTCTTTCATTATTTCTATTATAAGGCCTTGGTGTATATTTTCTATTTTTGTTTTGCATCCTTATCTTTGTCCAGTAAAAGCCAGTATATCTTCAAAACAACACATCGATTCGGTTAATTCAAGCCGAGAAGAGAATAGGACTGGCCAACAAATAACTGTCAGTGGAAATAGATATCTGCTAGTGAAGTGGCGATAGTAAACAACAGGGAAAAAATACGTTCATAACCGGAGAAGGGAAAACAAACAGTTTTCTATCTCCCCTGTCTCTTCCCTTCTTCCACATCAGATGTCACCGACTGGGGGGAAAAAAGCGGCCTTATATTAAGGGCGAAGGATATTTCTTATGTTAGTGTGGCCACGACGTGGAAGGAAATTCCAAGCCATATAGATATAAGATCGTGGAATGATGGCGACAAGCGACAAGTTGTTAGCGCGTAATGTGGCGTACGTTTACATCAGAATAATATTAATTTTAAAAAAATTGCTAATACGACAATTACATGAACAAAATATAAAAATTGGAGTTGGATTTATAATTAATAACTTACATGTTTATTAATTACCCATTAACTTTGGGTACTCGTGATGGTATAAAAGGTTTATTAAAATTGATTAGTGTTAGGATTGATGAATTAATTGTCACTTATTTTATTTTAACTAGTTTCGAATGTTTAACTTTCATCATAAGTAAATAATAAAGTTTTCAAATATGTAAGACAAGAAATCAAATATATTGCTACTTACTTGACGAGACAAAACGGACTTCTTAACGGTATTAAGAGTGAAAGGGGAAGTAGAAAGTGCCAGATAGGTTAAATTATTATAAGGTAAGTATGGGGTATAATATATGTTTAGAATTTCAATAATGCCAGGAGATCACTAGTAAATAAACTCGCAGCCTTTAACCGCATGATTTGCCGCTGTTTAAACATACCGCTAAATGGAAAATATTGTAATAAAGAAATCCAAACCATATACACTATAGCCATTGATAGCGGATACAGCAAAATCACAAAGAAATATATTTTGAAATAATAAAATCATTCAGAACCAATTCACGTTTTTGTTTAGTTGACTAGATAATTACGCGTATTTCCATAGGCCCGTTTTAATTTTTTTTTTTTTTTTTTTTAAGGACAGGATAAAACCAACCGGTCATAGGGAAAACCCAAAAGACCCAAATAGACCCCTTTCGTAAAAGCGATGTATATGAACTCTGCATATATGTATATATATATATATATATATATATATATATATATATATATATATATATATATATATATATATATATATATATATATATATATATACAGGGTGAGTCCCTCTTAGTGTAAAAAAAAAAATGGGTGATACTAAATCAAAAATAGAGGAAATTCCAATGTCTTATAATACTTCAACGCTCACTTTTTTTCATAAAATCTCATCACAAAAACTTGCATTTCTAGGTATCCATGTGGGATATCGTTGGTTTATTCATCATTTTACTCCTGTCGAATAGTGTTGGAAAATCATAGTTTGTCCAACAGATTGCATGGTGAGAATTACATGAATTTTGTTATAAAATATCCTACCACAACTTCATCACGATATTCCACCTGAAGGTAGGCAAAATATGATTTTCCAACACCATGGTACTCCTCCACATTATCCAATACCAGTATAAAACTTAATAAACCAACGACACACCATATGGATAGGTAGAAATGCCTGCCCCTCTAAAAACACTCATCTGTCCAAAAAATTACCTCAAAAAGCAGTATTGTTCCAAATTATCTGCATTCAGAGGTCAACGACAAAATTGAGGTATATTTTCATTATCATTAGGTTTTAAATCTTACATTGAAAATCTAATAAAATAAATACTAAATAATCATAATAAATAAATGTAATAACATGAAATCCTCTGATCTGGTGTCGCTTTATTGGCAGTTTTCCTTTATTATCTATTAATCAACCTTTACTTTGCTTTTTATTCTAATGAAGAGTTTATTATGTTTAAAATACATATATTCATTAATCGATTATCATAATGTCTTATTTACACAAATAACTGATTTGTATTCCAAATGAAAACACCATGTTTTTTCTCCATGAAATCGATACGGAATCATTAATTTGATCATACCATTTGAAAGCTGATTAAATTAGCAATTTTTTGTGAGATTTGCAGTTTTGTGGTTAGAACGAAAAACAGTGACCGTTGAAGCATTATAAAACATTGTAACTTCCCTAAATAAGGAGAAGATCAAGCTGTTGAAGATTAGCTGTTCTTTGATTCTTTGAAAACATTGTGAAGATATTACAGCTTTTATGGTAAAAAACCTGGTTTCCTCAAAAATTCTTTGAGGATATTGGAATAAAAAGATAAGGTCAGCGGAATTTTTGATCTAGTTTTACCCAACTTTTTTTTTTTTACACCAAGAGGTACTCACCCTGTATATAATGTGTGTAGCAAAGTAGTTGATGTTTTGAAATTTTTTCTATGTTTTTTAGAACTGTTGATGGTATTTAAAACAAGTTTTTAAATGAACTAATTCTAACAGAAGTGGAAGTTTTAGTACTTTAAATTGAATAGATATGTTTTAATTTTAATTAAAATGGTAAGTTGGTATTGTATCTCAAATTTAATAATTTAAAAAAAAAGTTCATTAACTAATAAAATTAAAAGGAAGAAAACTTTTAGTCATCAGATGTGAATCTTATATTTAAGAATTAAGTTATTTTGAATAGTTTATTATTGTATAATATTATATAGATAAATGTATGATAACTTATAATGTAATATTTGTTCTAACAGTAATTTTATTTATGTTTTATAAGCCATTAATTTGTGCTCAAATATACATTTTTCTGTTTTATTATTTAATTTCATTTAGGTAATAAATAGAAAATAAATAAAATTTAATTTTTAATTTTTTTTTTTTTTTTTTTTTTTTTTTTTTTTTTATATCCATTTATTGAAATTTACAACTGTATAAAATATATACATCTAGTAAATGGGTTGATTATGATTACAATAACATGCGAAACTTGATGAGAACTACTCATCAGTAGCCCTCAAAAAAAAAAAAAAAAAAAAAAAACTTTACACTAGAAGGTCTCTAGGCCATCTTCTTATCGGGAATAGAATGGGAAGCAAGTTGAAGGACTAGTGGATTTGTGTGGTTATGGAGTTTACTATGAAAGGATAGGTATCTGGTTTGGGCTAAATCAGAAACATATGGGACATTAAGATCTTTATGGATAAGTTTGTTTGTGACAAAGTAAGGAGCATTAAGTATTTTTCGAAGGATTTTGGATTGTAAGGATTGGATACGGGAAGAATTAGAAGGTTTAGTTGAGCCCCAAAGCTCAACTCCATATGTCCAAATAGGTCTGATAACTGTCATGTAAATGAGTCTTTTGTAATAAATCGGAAGGTTTGAACGTTTGTCTAGTAAATGTTGAAGAAGTCGAAAACGACGAGCAGTTTCCTGCCTTTTTAGTCTCGTATGTGGATTCCAGGTTAAACGTTTGTCTAGTTGGAGTCCAAGATAGCGGATCTGTTCAACAGGGCTCAGTGGGATTTTTTAAATATAAATTTTTTTTATACACACTAACCTTTTTTTTTTAAACTTATTTTTTCTCTATTTATGATTTATATTTGTGATCTATATTAGGCTTTGGAAATTTCATATACCAACTGAACAACAACAATTATTTTCTATATACTTTATTATTTTTAATATGATTATTATTAATATGAGTATTATTTTAATATTTTATTTCTTTTTTTCTTATCGAAAATGACAATTTACAGTCCGATTTAATATTTTAAGTGCGATTTTTTTTTTGGAGCTTAACTTTTTATAATTTATAGCTTAGAGGCAATTGACCCCCTCTTCTCCTCCCTTCCTCTCTCTCCCACTACCCACAAGTCTTAAAGTCATTAATTTTTATCAGAGTGCGTTCTTGTGTATCTGAGGCTTTAAAAATAAATAATAATTAATCACATAATGTATTAGCAGTATCAAATCTTTATTTGAGTCAGGTTAATACCTCAATTCCCAGACACTTTTAGCTATTTCGTTTTCATTGTATGCCCATTTATTAAAACTGAAATGTTTAGAGAATCTATGTTAAACATAGAGTATTACGTCGTAAGCATCACTTTTACGCTTATGTCGTTACCTCGACATTTTGTGTGTCGTTATATCGAGAAAATCGATGCATCGTCGAGAATATTTTTTTCCCTTCCCTGAGGTTGGTAGCCTTGATTCTGCCCGTTAAAGGGCAAGTGGCTGACGACATTTCTCAGCAACAAGGTAGTAAACCTCAGTCTTGGCGCCCGTCGCTAAAACAAGGCTAACATTGCCTAAATAAGGATAAAAGACGAAAAGTTTTGTTCTGTGAACTCACAGTAATCGTCCAAATAAATTAAGCCATGAAGTTACTGAGCTCACTAAGAGCCATATTTCGTTCTTTCAAACAGAAGAATTATTACTCTCGCCGTCCTTGTTTTAAGATTAAAGAGAAACCTAGACAGAGGTTCGTTGAGAAAGGTTCATTATTCCCCAAAAGTACTCACCATTCCCCCATTATTTGAAGGGGAATGGGCAAAAACGGCGTAATATGTAAGGGTTACTATGTTGTTGGCTTAATTTGTAAGTGATTTTCATCTTTTTCTTTGACTTGGGCATTGAATATGGTTAAACGTTTCTACATGGTTACTTATATAGATGCAAACAACGCGACTACACTACTTTCAAGTTAAAAAGATATTTTAGGCACTGCTGAAAAATATCGCATATGTAGGTAACTCCGTTGTTGAGGTGACCCATTCAATTTTAAAGTTACATCTTTAATAAATAAGGTTTATATCCGTCCCTTGCGTTCATTACGTTTTGTATTCGATGGGGTATAGGTCTAATGTAATTTCAAATAAATTGTTGAGGAATATTCTCCATCTAACCCAAAACTATAATAAATCATATTTAAATTTCTCGTGAACTCAGGTCCCAACCTTTTAAATTGTATACCCCCTCACATTGAACTGCTTTCTTTGAAAATTCCTTCATCATTCGTGCTAGCCCCTTTCTTTGGAATTTCTTATCCATTCCTACTCGTAAACTTCTTCCCTTACGTCTTTTAAAAATCATTTAGTTTTACAGCTTCTAGGCAATGTTCCGCAAATATGCAAATAGCCAAAGTAAATATTTAGATTTTTTCTATATATTCATACATGATTGTATTATTTTTTTTATTTTTTGTCCTTTCGACAATATGTGCCGTACTTACTGTTGCATTTAATTTTAAGTAATGTGGCCAGACAATTGTGGCAATAATTGTACATTATAGTTATTCCTATGGGACAGCATGCCCAAGAATCAACTTTATTTTTTCTTCATTCATTCATTTTTTTTAACTTTATGTAGGTAGTGAAAAAAATTGTGGTATTCATCGTTTACTACTGGTATACATTACCTCCTTATCCTCGTAAGAAGAAAAAAATATTATAATAACGTTTTTTTTTATCCAATAAATGGAATTATTTTCCGAACTTCTTATTTTAATGAAGGTATAATTTTACCGCATTAAATAACTACCGCCCCTAAGAGAAAGTTTAATTACTGGAGTGATGTCATAAATTTATAATTATTGTTACTGCGGGAGGGGAGTGGGGTAAGGGGGCATCGATGTCGGGATCGCTCATTGGCTGACAGCTGATGGAGGGGGAAACATCTCCTCACGGCTAATTGCCTCCCCTCATTAAAGTTTAATTAAATCCAAACTGTCACATACCCCGCCTCGATTGAGAGATTAATTTCTGCCTGACGTCAAGGCTCCTTAGGATCACGAATTTTGCAGTCCAAAATGCCTTGAACCCCAGCAACTTTAAAACAGGAGGATTTTGATTGACTTTTATTAATTGGACAACTTGAAGGACCTGTTGATTTCTTCTTCTTCTTTTTTTTTTTTTCTTTTTTAATTTATTTTTTTAAAGTGAACTTACTTCTTTTAGGTCTATAAACGTAATATTTTAAAAAGTTTCTGTTGTTTCTCTACTCTTGTTTTGAGCCCATGTTTGAAAAATACATGTATTATTTATTAATAATTAATCTAGAAGTATTCAAATGGCTATACGTTCCTGGAGTTATGCGCTTGCGCCATCTTTAAATAGTTCGTGTTCACATCGAATAAACAATTCTGTTATTAGTGTGTCCGTTATTTTTTTTTTTTTTTTTTTTTTTTTTTTTTTTTTCATCTTTAAAGTGCTCAGAACTAATAATTGATACTATTGGTCAAAACCGAATCATTTGACAGTGACAATGAGCACATTAATAAACAAGCAAAACTTGAATAATTTCTCAAAATTATCTTATGTTAGTTCTTTACTTATGAGAGCAGGAGAAGCCGCGAATACTAGTTTATTTTATATAGTTTATAGCTAGGTGTCTTGCTGTATCCAAATTCAACACAGCAAGACATTTTGCTAGATACACGTTCAGTAATCATATCAGAAACTACAGAAAAACTGATTTAAAACCTTAAAAAAAGAAGTCACGGAATAACACAATTTTGAAGATTACGTTATCAAAACAAAAGATGTACACTAGCGCCCGAGATCATAATAAACTGAGCGCTCCACAATTTTCTCAGCTTCAAGTGAGGGTAAGAGAGTGGGGATACGTTTGGAAGTTTGTCTTCACTCGCCATCCCTTCCATGCCCCATCTAGTTTGTTCTGTGTTCTGTGGGTGTAACATAGCATTACATAATGGCCAATGTGACCCGAACAAGATACTTTTCATTTTCGATTTCATATCCACTTTAACCCACCAGGTTTTTTATTGCTCTCCTCTAAATTTTTGAGGCCTCAGAAAAGAAGATGGACCTACTAACTAAGAACTTTTTATATTAACGTATTAACAATGAGTTTCACTACAAGTCATTCCCATTGTATAAATCTGATTTTTTTTATTGAATAAATATTAGAAGCTTCTTCACTCAAAGGCAATGAATAATATGGATGTCAATGAATCCCTAATGCAATGCGTACAGTGAAAGTAGAATGATTTCTTTCCAGTTTATCAATATTCTGCTTGCATTGGTGGATGGAAATACTAAAACTGGCCGAAAGCTCCCAAAAATTTATGATTCTCGGCCTCAACCATACTTCTCTTTATATCCCTAGCCTACCAACTACAGTAGAAACTCGATAATTCGTCATCAGTCGGGGAGAGGGGGTGACGAAATAACGGAAATGACGAATTACAGAACTTTGTTGGTAAAGTTACAAAAAAGCATTTTAAACTATATAATTGTAATTTTTTTTTTCAATTTATTGAATGTAAAAACGAACAGATGAACATTATACATTGGAGTTGAGTGAAAATAAAAAAAAGCTAAACACTTGCCGCATCCTATCAGGTGTGAAATATCTAGTTCGCATTGCTGCTCGAAACCACTCAATGCACTCTGTTAACATTTCCTTTACTTCTTTACATGGAATAGTGGAAGAATTAGAAACTTCATCGTCATCATCTTTTTTATCACTAGCTTCATTTTGAGCACTCAGCACTTGTTCTTTAATTCCATTGTCATTTAAAATTTCATATCCTACATCCGTACTATCCATGTTTAACCAGCTGCTTACCTCTTGCTTATCTTTTCTCATTTTATAACCTGGAGCAGAAGTTGGTGAGTCAGATGCTAATTTTTTGTAGGAAGAGTTTTCCAGTATTAACTGATTCCGGGAATTCGTCCACTGCACTCATACTTCCTTTCATCTTTTACAACAATCAATGGAGGGATCGACTCCGGGCTTGTTCTGTTTGTTTTATCCTATGAAATGATTTACAAAATGTATAAATATAGGCTTATTTTTTTAGTGACAAACGAAATGAGGCGGTTTAAAGATCAAATAAGTAGCAAGGGGAAAAATAAAATAATTTTGTTATTTATAGTTGCCAATTTAAAAAAAAAGAAAAGAAAGAAAAAAAAAACCTGACGAATTATCGAGTGACGAAATAACGAGTTTCCACTGTACCATTTTTTTAAGGACTTGGACCACTTTTTAACCGGTGAAAATTTATTGAACGAAAGACAATAGAAATCTAAAATGGTTAATAACATGAATTCAAAATTCTATTCGAGGATGCCAACGTTGGCGGAAATGTATTGAGTGATGATTAATAAAAATGTTTTCTAATAATTTATTTTATAGTTTTATTTTTAAAACATAAATCTGCATTAATTATCAGACCACTTAATATATTCTAAATCATAGTTCTATTTTTTATTATACACTGTCAACCTAAACCAAAGAAGAATTCAAAATAGTACAAACTTTTATAAGACATTGTTAGTTACCTCGTGAATTATATATACAAACAATTAGCGATTTCATTTAAAAACGCTTCACCAGGTTTAATTGCCAGTTAGCAACGGTTGGAAGGTGCAGCAGCTTTTAATTTAGGAGCTCAAACAACATCCCGCAGGTGAAAACAACACTCATGCAAGACGTCCTGGTGTAAACACTATTATTTTTTTAATCATTACGTACTTCTTCGTCACTACACTATTTACTTTTTTCATTACTAATACTTGATTAGGTTATTTATTATTATTTCGTTTTTTCTGTTATTAATTATTAATTGTATGTTTAGTACTTTATTTATTTTTCAATACTATTATTTTTTCTTCTTCTTCCTTTTAAGTAATTGTTATATAGACTTATTCTACTGTTACAATTATTCCAAAATTATAAGCAAACTTATTTGTTTTGGGTAGCTCTTCCATGAAACTATACACTTACATATACTACTATTAAAATATTAATAATATTGTTAAAACATCCATGTAAGGCTTACCAGGCCGATCTGGAAATAAAATAAATAAATAAAAATAGATTTAAAGTAGTGTAAGACTTTCATATCGTTGTGTTAACAGTCAACTTGATACTGTCCCGAGTTTGGTCTATCAGCAAGGAAACTTTATACGCACCGAAGTGGTTGGCGGGACAAATTTGAAATTCAAATGGAAACTGCAACTAGATGCACATTGTTTTATTGTTTTCATGTTTGCAGCATGTTATAATCTATTGTGCGATGTATTGATTTACTGTTCCATAGCGGAATAATGGATTTAGCTGTCCCTGGATTTGTTGAAATTTATTATTTTGATCCTTTCCTGTTGCACAGTGGATATTGATACATTGATACACTGGGCACTATTTCTCCTCATGCCATTTGTTTTACATTTATATTTCGGCACACCTGCTAATTATCAATTTCCTATTTGGCATGTGTGGATTGAAAAAATTAAAGTACAAAATAAATTATTTGAAAAAACATTTGTTTAGAACATTCATGGGAATCCATATATTAAGGAACTGTACAGAGAGAAAATGAATGGCTCCACAGAAACAGAATCACTGAAAGTTGGCAATAGGTGGTGAAACAACAAAATAAAAAATAAATAAATACAAAAAGTTTCTCCTTGATCCTACTTTGAAAAATTTCAAATGGGCTCCTTACATAAAAAATAGTACTCAAGTTTTGGTTTATTAAAAAAGAAAAATGATTTTTTTTTCTCCTAAAATTTAATTATTTTTATAATAATTAATTCTGTAAACCCTCAATTTTTTCAAAAAAAAAAAAAAAAAAAAAAAAAAAAATACAAGTATTTTTCATTACAAGTAGTTGAGAGATTAAATGATTTTTTAGGGGGGGGGGGGGGGAATGAGGACTCCATGGGGGTAAACATTTCATGGAGTTATTCAAAATTAACCAACATCAATTAAAAATGCAAAAACAGTATTTATCGTAATAAGACATAACGAGATTCTTCCTTCCACCAAAGCCCTCAAATGGTCGGGATCAACAACAGAAAGCCTGCGCGACCTATCTTCTATATTCAAGATTCAGATCTCCAAGACATAATTATTGGAACCATCGCTGCACTGTACAATCACTGATGCTTCCTTCACTCCAAACAGGAGTTGTTGTTGAGTAAAAACAGCATTAATAATATAACCTTATAATAAGCACTTGCTTGAGGAAGAAGCAACAATGCTCAGCTTTGAAAATAACATAACTATGAATATGTAACATAAACAGTCAAACATTCACCAAAACTACATATATTTCTTCATGAAAGTTAAGTCCCTCATCCAGTTTGTTTTCATTCTCCTCCGACATGAGAGATGTGGTTATTCCACCGATGAGTTTATTTGAGTGTCCTTTTAATTTATCTTGAAAAATTTTGTAGTGTGTCGGTAAGTGTTCATTGACTGTTGGTATGTGTAGGTCAGTGTATATAGGGTAAAGGCACCAATCGTAGAACACCCCCCCCCCTCAATTATTGACACTTGCTCCATCAATATAAAAAAAAAATAAGCGCTTGTGGCTTCCTAGAAATTCGAATTTGACGTTTAACGAAAATCCAACTAATCAGGCATAGATTCCCGCCAAATTCAAGTCACCATTGAATGATAATCTTAGCGGGAAACTAGGACTTTCCATCAGTGTCCAGCCGGCACGTGTTCGTTGCTAAGAGGTGAGTATTTATTTTTGTTGTATAAGTTTTTTTTTATAATTTTTTTTTTCATTCGCTTTGTTGATGCTGCAATTTTACGAGAAAACAGTTTTCAAGTGTAAATTTCAACAAAGACATTAAAGTTTAGAGATGTTAATAAATGGGTACTCGAAAACACAAGTTTACCCAATTATTGACACTCCCTGTCAACAATAAGGATTTCAGATTACTTCGGTTCTCACTATTTTTTAATTATTTTATTTTGTTTAACTCAATGGTGTTTTCCATTTTTAAAGATTAGTGGATCCAATCCCAACAGGGGTTGTCAATAATAGGTTCACATGTGTGTCAATAATTGGATTGCTGGAACAAGAATTATTGACATATGGAATGCCCATTTATAGACACCCCTTTCCTTGGCTGACATAGCGATAGTAGATAGATATCTATAGATGTTACAGATGTACTGTATAAGTGAGACGAATGTCAACGAGTCTACTCTCAGGACTCAACATACTTTCAGTTTGTATAAAGGGGTGAGAGGGGTTCTACATGAACTAGAGAGGGTGAAAGAGTCGACTATGTAAAGGTTCTTTTAATAACTATTCAATCAAGTTTAGGTATACTTTTCGTTTTCAGGATTATTAAATGGCTCGGACAAACCAAAAGAAAAATAACAAAAAAGGTGTTGGGAGGAAGAAATATGAGGAGGCACAAATGTTAGCAGCTCTCGCAGCCGTGAAAAATGGAGAGAGTAAAAAAAAAAAGAGAACAAATGACAGCAAGGAAAGCGAAAGAGAGAGAGAAGAAGGCAGAAAGACCTAATAATGCCTTCTTCCAGCGAAGAAGACCAAGAAGAATGGGAAAAACAGTACCAATGAAATGAGAACATAAGTTCTTTAACTGGTATGAAAGAAGGACCCGACATAAATCCTAATGATTCTGAAGCGAATTTCAAATGGCTTATTACTCAAGATATGATGCTACTTGATGAAATCCCCAATTGCATTACTGTTCAAGATAACTTGAATGAGCAACGACAGGAAATAATGTTTTTCACCGAAGAAGATACAGACGAAATAGTTCCATCCCAGTAGCAGTATGCGCAGAATCAAGGAGAGCTCGAGCGCAAAGGTAAACAACACAGTAAAGAAGAACATGGAAAAAATAATTGGGAAGTGGGAAAGGGCGAAATCATTCAAGTTATATGTACAGACGAGAGAGCAGAAGGAGAATCCGAAGAAGAGAGAGTGTAAGACGGTCATTGTGAGATGCTGCATGATATTCGTTTACCCAATTATATACAAAAAGGCATTCATGACGGAATGGCAGGAGATGAGTTACTCACGTTTGAGCAGGGTGATTCACAGGGTCACAGCCAGATTGCCAGAACAGAATGGTCCTTGCAGTTTGCCATATTTTTCAAGTAGAAAATGGAAAAGTGACAGGTGAATCCCCTGAAACCTGTCAACCGTATGAAGAATGTTTTCACTTTATGTCAAGAAAGGTTGACCATAGAACTTCAACATACCGTGGCCAAGATACCAACGCCCTATCTTTTGTAAATACACTGAACCAGAGATTGATGTTCCCAAAATCAATACTAATTAACTGAATTTAGTTAGCTCCTAGATAATATGTTCCTAGATAATTCATAAGCTGATGTTGTGCTAGTAGGTATTACTTATATACTTATACGAGTATGTTTTCTGTTAATTTGAACACATTTCGTAACATGTTGCTAAATTAAAATATTTTTACCCACCTTAGTTCCTATGTAATGTGATATTTGAAAATATATAATGTGATATAGATTAAAATAAAGATTTAATTGATATTTATACTGGTGTCAATAATTGGTTTTTGGTATCAATTATGGGGGAAAAAAGTACTGTCTAAGTTTTGTAAAAATAAAACTTGAAATGTGGTATTTCGATAAAAATGACGAGAGAAATCCGGTGGCTGAGATTTTGGCATATGAGAAAAACTTTGAATCATGTGACCTGTTTACAAAAAACTATGACAAAAAAGCTGCAGAAATTTCCTTACAGTGTCAATAATTGGTGCCTTTACCCTAGTTATTTTGAATCTGATTTGTTATAGATTATTTCATATATACAGATACTCCAAAATCAATAGAATTATTGTTTATGAAATGATCACTTCATCAAATAATTGTTTCTGTCAATAATTTTGACATAAAGTTCATCTAAATTTTAGTCCGTCAATTCAGCTGAAACTGAGCCATTTAACTGAACGCAGATTATATCAGTGTATGCAGGGTCGGAACTAGGAGATATGTCGGGGGGGGGCAAAGATCAGTTTGCCGTCCCCCTTCCCCCTCCTCTTTCTCACTCCCACACCATTAAAGTTAATTAATAATAAATTAATTAAAATTAACTGACAATAACAAAACAAACAATGATGATTTATATATAGTTAAGAAGAAAATAAAAGAACATAAATATGCATGTTATATATTATACCTAAACTTGAATTCTAGCCTTCTTAGCTGCAAATGTACCGATGATGTCAAAGTTGATAAGGGAAGCTCGTTGATGTTCAATTGATATTATGCTTGGATTAGTCTCTCCTCCCCCATTGTACTTCTCATGTAGTTTTTGATGAGTTTCAGTTCGCTAAAACTTTGTTCTCCAAATGACATTGTAACAGGCAGGTTGAGAAACATTCTTAGTGTGGTAGTAATGTTCGGGTAGCCTTCCTCCAGTTTAGTTTTATAAATGAGATGAGAAACATTTCTCTTAAACTGATAAAGTGTGGTGTTTGAAACTTTCTGTTTCAAATTTGAATTCTTCCTTATTAAGATCCGCAGTGTAGATGTTTGCCAATTCTTGTGCTTTCATTTTTAAATCTTTTACTTGCAATTCTCTCATTCGAACTCCATTCCAAAGTCAAACTAGCTGTTTATGTTGTCCAAAGACTTGAACCTGTCTCTAAGTTCCATAATCATCCGGTCAATAACCTCTAACATAGCTACTTGACACACATTCTGAGCACTTGTCGGTGCTTCATCACCACAAAGCTCATCAGGCATTTTTTCGTTTTCCTTTGTACTGAGAACTCAGAGGGTAGATCATTCATACTTTTTTACTATATTCATAATTTTTATATAATTTACCCTCAGTTAAGGCCTCAGATGGAACAAACTCTATATAAAACCTTGGAGATTCCGGTCAATCTACTGTAACATCATTTCTCTGAGAAAACTCCGTGCCATGATTGATCTTTTTCAAAAAACCATGCCAAAACGATGAATTCAAGTTTCCCTATATTTTTCAAAACGGACCTCACTCTCAGTTTGAGGCGTTGACAGATTATGGTTTTTAAGAGCCTCCAAAACTTTGCCGTAATGTTCATATACAACTTCGACAGCTTTTAATCTTGCAGACCATCTAGTCTTGCTTTCAGGTTTCAATGTCAGTTGCACATATTTTCGGAGAATTTCCCAGCGTGAAGTTGAAGCAACAAAGAAAGAATACATACTATCCAAAGTTCCAAAAAAAGTCTGAGCCTGAATAGTTGCACTGGCCGCATTAGCACCAACTAAATTGAGTGAGTGAGCAGCACATGGGACAAAATATGCTGAATTGTTTTCCTCATGTAATCAGGACTGAACACCTTTATATTTCCCCGCCATATTTGCCCCGTTGTCGTAGGGTTGGCGTCTACAGTCCTCTATATTAAGTCCATCTTTGACTAATTTTTTAAGGATTCCTTGGCTGAAACCTTCAGTTCAGTTCTGTTTTGTCACTAACTGGGAAAAAATCGATAAAACTTTCTTCTACCTCCGATGTATTTGCTTTGACGTAGTGAACTACTTAAGTCATTTGATCACTGTAGCTGATATCCGGAGTGCAGTCAAATGATAAGGAAAAATATTTCGCATCCATGATGTCCTGTATTAACTTTTGCCTTCTGTTATTGGCAATAATTTCAAGATACTCATTTTGTATTTTATGTGAGAAATACGAGATTGTCTTGTGCCGCTCAATATATTGTTGAAGAGGGACACTGTAATGCGATATAAGTTCAATTGTGTTAAAGAAATTTTCCACTGGACGGGTCGCTGAAATCACAGTCTTCTTTTGTTCCTGATAATGGACTCCCTTACTTTGCCAGGAATAGAATAGCATCAATAATCCAGCGCAACACTGCCTTCCAGTGAGACTCTTCTTGATGGGTCTGGTATTGAAATACTGCATCAATACCTCGCTTTAGCAAACAAGATTCTAAAACTTTTCACGAACAAAAGTTTGTGATTGGATGAATCTTCATGTTCGGGCAATTTTTCACTGCTTTATCGCTGGAGGAGACTACAACGCCAAACACCAGCGATGGGGTTGTAGAACATCCAACTCCCGTGGTAACATCCTATCCCGTATTGCGACCTCCAACTGTTATTCTATCCTCTCTCCCTTGAACCCTACTTATTGGCCAACCCAGAGTTCCCCAAACTTTTTTGTGTCGTAGACCCTTTGCCATGTCTTTCCGTGTTGGGTAGACCCCCTACTTACCTGAAATTGATTTCCTGTAAATTTCTAACTGTAGTGAAGTTTAGTGTTAAAAACTTCATTAAAAAAGTAAAAACACCTGTTAATTTATACATTTATTAATTGAATTTAAATTAAAACTACTCAAAATAAAATTTCGTATCTGTTATGTAAAATATACGTAAAATTAAATAAAAATAAAATAAACTATAAATAAAATAACATAAGCAATAAGTCAATATTTTTAGTGAGAAGGATAAACCTGATGCTTTAATAATAAATTATCAACATTTGGCGTCAATTTTGTAAGGGTTAATCTTAAATCTCCTCGGCTAATGATGTCCTTCGTTTGTCAGTGTTTCTGTTTTTTTTTCGTTCGGAGATTGGTAACAGCGCTGAAGCCCCTTTCCACTAGGTATGACGATGGAAAGGAAATTAAAAATTTTCTAGCTATATTCCATAATACGGGATAAATTGAACCTTAAGTTCTTCGTTTGTACTTACTTCAGTCAGTTCCTCTTGCCCTAATGTATATGTTTTGATATTATAAGATAGTATGATGTAAGTAAATAGGTACTAGCAATGTGTGTTGAGATCCACTATCGTGAACCCCCATTTTCATTTCATAGACCCCCAAATTTTTTTTCGCTGACGTAGACCCCTTGCAGGTTGTCATAGACCCCTAGGGGTCGATATAGACCACTTTGGGAATCACTGGGCCAACCTCTCCTAAAAAACGTCCTGATGTCCTTAGTTATGTAAACGACTTATGAAATATAAACAGGAAGGCCATCTGTAGTCACTGACCTAATGAGGACGTGCTGACGACGAATTCTTATTGTATAAATAGTCTAGTAACCTCTTACAGATTGTTCTTCGTCCATTTTCAGTCATATACGATGTAACCCTGTAATTCTGTACATTTTAATAAACGCTTTTTGTTAAAAAGCATTTATTTATCCACCTTACATAACTGGCGCCGAAATAGGGATCATCAGAAGTTCTCCAGGAATCAGTCCATTTGACTTTTTCATGCCCTCTCACACCTGAAGAAACTTTGGATTCAATCCTTTACTGGTGAAGCCCTGATACCGGAAGAAGATAAGCTGGACCCCAAGACAGAATACAGGACAAGAAGAAATTCATCACCTTCATCGGACGAGAACCCGGAGGAACTACGAGATCAATTGCTGTGAGTACACTCCGTAAATCTTATACCACATTTTAAAAAACTTTTCCTATTATTATCCAAAATACATCCAAATTATCCAAACCTGCTCCTTATCAAATATTGAAATAGACTCCTAAATATGATGGAAATAGTTAAAAATTATCGAATTATAATTTTAATTTTTAACAATAATCGTGAAAGCGTAGTAGTATATTATTTTCGTCAAATAAAATTTAATAATTTAATTACAAACTAGATTTTTAACAAAAAAGACCGCACAAAAGTTTCTGATATTATATATAAATTCATAAAAAAAAAAAAAAAAAAAAAAAAAAAAAAATAATAATAATAATAATTTTAGAGTATTTTTAGAGTTCAGAGCAAAATTGTAAAATAATAAAAATAAAATAAGTATGGATAAGAAATATTTTTCAAAAATTGTGAGCTGAATCGAAAGGTTTTATTATAGGCCGGATTTATTATTTTTTTTAATCTCGTAGGAATATGTTGTTTTTTTTTTTTTAGAACCATCCAAGCACGAAGAAAAAAAAAAATAGATGAGCTTTCTTATGTAATCAGTTAGAGCCCTAGCCAAAATAATTTAAAAAAAAAAAAAAAGAAAAGAAAAGAAAAAGAAAAAAAAAAAAAAAAAAAAAAAAAAAAAAAAAAAAAAAAAAAAAAAAAAAAAAAAAAAAAAAAAAAAAAAAAAGCCTTCGTTACAGACAGAGCGAGTTAGATTTTTTGTTTATTTGATTCAATGACATTATGTTTATAATTATTTGACCCATATTTTATTTAAAATAGTATTTTTTTTTTTGTCGTTTTTTTTTGTGAGATCAGTAATTTAGTACCATTTTTGTTTATAATTACGCCCTGGACAGTGAAATTACCTAGTAAGTCCCTTTGACGTACTGGACTATTTTAAGAATAATAAATTGCTCGCACTCTATATTCAAGCAATAAATGTAACATTCATTTTATTTATTAACATTTACTTAAATTAATTAAATTAATAAGAATTAGCCGAACATCGCCAATATTATCTTTAAACATAAAAAAAAAAAAAAAAAAAAAAAAAAAGCATCCCCAAGAAAACACCTAACCATTGGATCACTTAAATAATCGTTTATTCTTGAATAAGGGAAGAAACCCTCTATTTTTAGAAGACATGAGATCTTCTGTATTAACCCCAAACGTGTGGGATTTTAATAATAATGATCCAAGGTGTAAATATTAATATCGTTCTTATAGTTTTTAGTTAACGACCTATAAATTATAAATAACTTATTGGGCTTTGAACACCCAGGCAAGCTATTTCTCCAAGTTAAATAAGAAACCGGTTAAGGTTAAATTAAATGAAAGATTGTGTTAATTGATAACTAGACTCATTATTATATATAAATAATTATTTAATAGAATATATAAATTGTAATAATGATCTTAATGAAGAAAAACAACCATTCTAGTAAAGTAAATATGTAAATACGAAATAGAGATAAGTTAGAAATATGTATTAGAATTTAAAATATTTAGTAAAATTTAAAAAAAGAAATGATCGAAAAGATCAAATAAATTTGAGATTATTAATATTGTATCAAAAGATATTGTATTAAAAGAATTAAGTTGATAAAATTAAAATTTAGAAAACGTTTTTAATTTTGTAAGTTTAGGACATTATCTGTCCTGTATAATACGTTTTAAATGTTTTATGTTATTTATTAGATAGTTTTGATAATGATAAATATAGAATTGAAGAAGGAATTATGGATATAAATAATAATAAATGTACAAGTATCGTCTATCTATTAGAGATAGATGAAATTATTGAAACAGGTGGAATCGTGACCTATTTTCCCGAGAAAACCAGTTCAATAAAGAAAGATATTCATAAGTTAATTAGAAATGATCATATGAATAAAGAAGAAAAATAAAATAATATTTAGAAACTAATGATAGGAAGAATTTATTAATTACGAGGAATAAATAACAATATAATAATATAAAAATAAAAATAAAATTAGTAGATATATAAAAAAAAAAAAAAAAAAAAGCTTGGTGCGTAGCTTACGCCACAGGACTGATGACTATTCGTCCTCAGCCTATAGACGTAATAAAGCGGAATTCATCTACTCAGCAAGTCCAGTGACCTTTTGTCCCGGTGACTCTGCCGAGGTAGTAAAGGAAATGCATCTAATCAGCTAGTCCAGTGACCTGTTGTCCCAGTGACTATGCCGAGATTGCAAAGGAAATTCCAAAAATTATTACGCACTAGCCATATGAATTAGGAAGAGGAAAAAAAATAATTTAATAAATATATTTTCGCTATTTCCTTAAATAATAAAATTAGAGGAAAATAAATTAAGTAGTACTAATTTATTGTAACATAAAATTATTATATTTATTATATAGTTATAAATTTAATATTATTTAAAAATAAAAATATTATTATTAGTTTTATATTAT
This sequence comes from Euschistus heros, assembly GCA_003667255.2. Classification (NCBI taxonomy): domain Eukaryota; kingdom Metazoa; phylum Arthropoda; class Insecta; order Hemiptera; family Pentatomidae; genus Euschistus; species Euschistus heros. The sequence continues at coordinate 136,619 of RCWM02000512.1, forward strand.
AAAAATTATATTATTAGTAAAATTATAAATTTATTATTATGTAGTTATTACAAAAGACGAATTGCCCGTTTATACACAAAATTATCACTACCAATGTTTTCAACCAAGGAATATTAGAAAGTAAATATAAAACTATGTTAGAAAATTTCATTAAAATAATAAGAAATGATTTCATAATATTAAATTAAAAGAATATAAAAAACTTAATTTAGATATTACTACCCCAACAGAACAAAAAGAAACAATTTCAAATTACCACGCCGGTAAAACTTATCATAGAGGTATTACTGAATCTTATGCACACATTCGGAGAAGATATTATTGGCCCGGTATGTTCAGGGATATTACTGATTACATTAATAAATGTCCCATTTGCCAGCAAGTCAAATACGAAAGAAATCCTGTTAAAGTAGAATATAAAGTAGTTCCTACCCAAAAAAAAAAAAAAAAAAAAAAAAAAACCGTTTGAAAAAATTCATCTTGATATTTTCTTTTATAATAATAACAAATTTTTAACCCTTATCGATTCATTTTCAAAAAAATTAATTGCATATCCCCTTAAAAGTCTCAACCAGATAGAAATTCAAAGCGCATTAAGTAGTAGTTATTTTGCTCTTTTTTTCCACTGCCAAAAATAGCGCAGATGGACAATGGTAGAGAATTCAATGATAATAGCCTGCAAAACTTTTTAAAATTATATGAAATAGAGCCATACCACGTTACCCCTGGTCACTCTGACTCACAGGGTATGTTGGAAAGATCACACTCAACACTTATCGAATTGTTGAATGCTATACAGCTAGAGAATAAAAACATATCTCTAGAAGAGAGCATGAAACTCGCTCTTATAGCATTTAATAATTCAATCTGTTCAAACTTAAAACTGACTCCAATGGAAATCACCTTTGGTAGTTTTCAAAGTCCATATTCAGAAGAATTAAAAGACGCCTTCGTAACAGAAGAACTAGCTAATAACTATTTAAAGGAATTACAGATCACCCATAAGGTCATTAAAAATGAAATAGACAAGGAGAAACAAGAACGCACTGACAGACTCAATGAAAATCGTGAACCTGAACCCCCAATTTCTGATGAACCCTACCTTAAAACGACATACAATAAAAAAAACAAACCCAAATATTTCAAGACAAAATACACCCAGTCGAAATTCGAACATCTCAGCCTGAACAAATTCCGAGTGAATAGAGGTTTAATCAATGGTCTAGGCTCAGCTATTTCTTGGCTCACTAGAAATACGGATGCTGACGATAAGGCTAAAATGAAATTCTAAGCAAAGTTCAATCGAACATTCTTTAGAACATCACATAAATAACCAAATATCAATAAATAACAAATTTAATTAACAAATTTAATAATGATATAAGAATTATTGAAGTTAATAATAAGAAAATAAAACAATATTTCCAAAATCTCTTGAATAGAATAGACTCCGATTCTGTAGAAATAAACCAACAATACTCATTTTTGTTCAGGAACCTTATGCTACTGTATAATAAAATTAACGATATAGACACTAGCCTTGAATTCTGTAAACTCAACATTATTCACTCAAGTATTTTCTCATTTTCCGAAGATCATGTCATCTTTAATATTAAACTTAATATTAAACTAATATCCGAACATACTGAAGTCTTACGGCAATTAGGCAGAATACACTGTTTCCTTCATAAAGACTATTTCATTTTATTTCATATTTTGTCCAAATTCCTTTATCCTCTCCCACCTTTGAAACAAAGGCTAATTAATTTGTTACCTCTCTTGTATTTCCTACTATGGTATTAAGATATGAGGAGTTGTTCACTGGTGATTGCATCTTAATTTTCAATAATTTTTAAGAAACAACAAATCAATATTGGTAAAATTTAAGACTTTGAAAATCAAACAGAAAATCTTGAAATCAAGTTTCTTATTGAAAGGAAGTACAACAAAAATTTCTCAGGATTTCAGCAAGGCAATGAGAGATAAAAAGAAAAGCACTCATTCCATTTCTTATACAAGCAAGACATTCCCTCAAAACTCATTAACAAGAAAGAACATCGAGAAAACATCTTTTGGCAGAAGAATAGGTGGAAGCATCCTCCAAGAGGCGGGAACAGAGTGACACTGACTTCTCGTGACAAGACCGCTGTAGTAAATACTCTGTGAGTAAACAATCGGGATTTAAGCAACAGATCTATTAATGCCTGTAACTGACCGCTCACTGTTTATTCTTTATTTGCTTCTTTTTCTTTTATATTAGTAGTTGTAAAAATGTTTGTGTCGATTCATATGTTTATATCTTTGTGTTTATTTATATTTCTAATATATTTCTTTATAATATTTCTGGTGCAAATTCATATTATGTCAAAAAGACGTCAATAATGTTTTATTTTTATTTTTTTTTTTTTTTTTTTTTTCTTTTACCCTAACAAAGTATTATTAATTATGTTTACTAAGTATGTTGATGATGTTTATTAAGATAACAAAACACTATCAATTGTGTTTATTAAGTACTAATAATTATGTTTACGAAGTATGTTGATGATGTTTATTAAGATAACAAAACACTATTAATTATGTTTTACTATTAATTATGTTTAATTTGTTTAAATTAAATTATTATGTTTATTAACTATTATTTCTATTAAGGGCCAAAACCCCCTGTAATTGAAAAATGTATTTTCTGAAAACAGTAATTTTTCATTCATTCATTCAATTATAATTGTATAAATAACTCTAGAATAGATAATAAATGTAAAAATGAACTTTTAGAAGATAAGGAATTGTAAAATTTATAAACTATATACCCCTAGTTCTTAAGTATAATCTATAGTTATTAGTTCTTAATATTCAGTATCATTATTAGGATTTTAAACATAAACATTTATTGTACACCCTAGGCTAACCTCATTTTTATATTTAGACAGAAATGAATCCCTTTTCAATGTAACTCAACCATATACTTACTGGGAAAGTGAAATTTTGTTACCCTCAGAAACACCGTACTTCAAACATTATGTCAACTATTCGTTTGAAGAAATTCATAAAGCCAACATTAATATAGAACCATTAGAAATAATAGACGAAAATATTGTAGATCATTTTTCAATTATTTATTCAGTATTGCTAATAGTTATAGTTGCCTTCATTATATATATATTGTACAATAATAGATTCACCATTATAGCATTTTGTACTTTAAAATGTAAACAGCCAGAAACCACGCCATCAAATTCAACCTACCCAGGTCTACCTCTTACTTCGCCGAGGACGCCTTCATCCCAGGGAGGGGCGAGTTATGTAAACGACTTATGAAATATAAACAGGAAGGCCATCTGTAGTCACTGACCTAATGAGGAAGTGCTGACGACGAATTCTTATTGTATAAATAGTCTAGTAACCTCTTACAGATTGTTCTTCGTCCATTTTCAGTCATATACGATGTAACCCTGTAATTCTGTACATTTTAATAAACGCTTTTTGTTAAAAAGCATTTATTTATCCACCTTACATAACTCTTGATATTTTCATTTCTTCCCAAATTTCCACCTCTCAGACAATCATCAAATCCATGAACGACCTTTCATCAGATCATAGCCCTGTTCTGCTTCTATTGCATTCAAATCCAGTTCCTAAACCCTCTCCTCCTAGACTGATAACCGGACGTGTAGACTGGGATGGATTTCGATGTGATCTTGAGAATCAATTGGACCTTAAAACAAAAAAAGATATAAACTTAGCAATTGACAAAAATGCATCATCAATACAAAATACTATAACTGAAAACACCTTACACCGAAAAATACTAATAGTCAACAGTATAACTTACCACAGCATATTCGCACCTTATTGACAGAAAAACGCAGAGCAAGGGTGAAGTGGCACCGTACTAGATACTCATCAGACAAAAATAATTACAATAATTTAAAGAACAAACTGAAAACAGAAATAAGAAAACTCAGAATACAAAACCTACAAAATCATACTGATAACCTAAGCACTTCCGACAAGTCATTATGGATGACAACGAAAAAGCTCCTTAATTACAAAAACTTTAATCACCCTCTACTTACTGATTCTCAAACCTGGACTAGATCAGACAAAGAAAAATCCCAAATTTTTGGCGTGCACCTTTCAAAAACTTTTAACCCACATCCTGACATCTTCAATCCTACTCACATTGAATGCATTGAAGCAGAACTAAATGTCCCGCTCCAAATGTCTCCTCCTCCGAATGCATTCCATCCTTCAGAAGTATACAACATAATCCTCAGATCACCTTCCAACAAAGCCCCTGGATATGACCTTATTACAGCTTACATCCTACAACTCCTTCCTCAGAAAGCAATCCCATTTCTTACATACATATACAATGCAGTACTCCACACCACATATTTCCCTGATCCTTGGAAAACATCAATAGTTAAAATGATACCTAAACCAAAAAAGCCACCTGAACTCCCATCCTCGTATCGTCCAATATCACTTTTGCCGATTATGGGCAAAATCCTATAAAAACTCATCCTGAAACGCCTATATTCTATCCTAGATCCCAATCATATCATCCCAGATCACCAGTTTGGTTTTCGAACGTAACTCCACTATCCAGCAATTTCATCGTGTGGTGGACGTAGTCTTCTCAGCGTTAGAGTGCGGAATGTACTGCACGGGAGCCTTTATCGACGTCGAACAAGCGTTTGTGGTAACACTGTATGTGAGGGGTAACCCTACTGAAATAGTAGATTATATAACCTCACCATTCTGTTCTGTCAATAAAAGCCTACTCTTTTAGGTAAAGTCTTATTTCCTATATTCTATCTTACCACAATTTTATTGACAAAACAGACGCGTAATTGTGTCAACAGTTTTGTTATTGTACGTATTCACGTTTAAGTAGTAATCGATACGAATTCTCAATAGTTTCCATTTTCCGTGAAGAATTGTTAGTGTTATTGTAAACGTTGTTGTGAGTCACAGTTATCGATTTCCTACAAATAAACCATGGAAAAGTACCTTAAACCAGCAAGGTTTGAAGCTGACCCATACTCATCTACTGCGGGTAAGGAATTTCAGCATTTTATTAAAACATTTGAAAACTTTATATCTATGGGAGAAATTGCTTCAGATAAGGACAAGTATAATGATGTACTTATAAACTTTCTTGATTCGAATAACTATGAACTTGTGAGTGAATGTACTACATGCTCTAGTGCTGTAGATAGACTCAAAGAGGTTTTCACACCCAAGCAAAATGTTGTGTATGCTAAGCACCAGTTGGCCACTCGGAAACAACAAAGCACTGAGACCATCCTTCAATATGTTACCAACCTGCAGGCTCTCAGCAAAGATTGCGATTTTAAAGATGTTACTGCGGCAAAACATAGAGATGGATATGTACGTGACGCTTTTATAAACGATTTATCATCTTCTAATATTAGACAACGGCTTCTTGAAAATTCCACCCTTGACCTAACTGAAGCTATTAAACAAGCTCTTTCATTGGAATCGGCTCAGAAACAGGCTGAGAAGTATCAACTTGGCATAGAACCACTTTCTGCTAATATTTCTTAACTGCCATCTGCTACTATTTCTACATGGCCATCTGAATCAGTCAAACCCGAAGAACCTACCAAAGAAGACCCTACCACTGCAACTACTTTTTCTAAGAAAGGTGTTATGTCTTTTAGACCTAAATGTATATACTGCGGGCTTGACAGGCACCCCCGCAATCAATGTCTTGCCAGGGAAGCCGTTTGCAATAAGTGTCGAAAGGTTGGGCACTATGCCAAGGTATGCAGATCTCGTACCCACCAGTAACCTACAACTTCGGCCTTATTAGCTGCATCCTATTCTACTGCGGCTACCTACAGTTCATTAACTAAGGCCACTATCCCTTTGTCTATAAATGGAATAACTGCCACTGGACTAATAGACACTGGTAGTACTAATAGTTATGTTAGTTCTGACTTTGTGACCAGACATAGACTCTCTATCTACCCTGAGATAGGTTAAGTTTCAATGGCCTCCACTAGTTTGTCTTCTAAATTAGTTGGTTGTGTTAAAGTTACACTTCAAATGTGTGATCACGAATATAAAGATCAAAAGCTATCCATCCTTCCTGATCTATGCGCTAATCTCTTAATTGGGCATGATATCCTGAAACTCCATTCTTATATGAATATGGGATTTGGAGGAAACCGTGGAAGTTTGCATATCTGTAATGCTGCGCCTGCTAAAGTTGATCCTCCTCTATTGTTCCATAACCTGACACCTGACTGTACACCTGTAACTACCAAATCCCGGCGATTCTCAGACGAGGATTCGGCTTTTATCAAATTTGAAATCTCTGAAATGCTCTCTGAAGGAATAATTGTTGAGAGCAACTCGCCTTGGAGAGCCCAGGTAATTGTAATTAATGATGGTCGCCACAAAAAGAGACTGGTAGTTGATTACTCTCGTACCATAAATAGATTTACATTACTTGACGCCTACCCTCTACCTAATGTGGAACTGTTAATTGATAAAATAGCGGCATTCAAAGTATTCAGTACTGTGGATCTAAAAAATGCGTACCACCAAGTGCCAATCTCTCCTTCTGAACAAAAGTATACTGCTTTTGAGGCATGTGGGTGACTGTATGAATTCACCCGAATACCTTTTGGAGTCACAAATGGAGTTGCTGGCTTCCAACGAAAGATTGATCACATCATAGAGGAGAACAATCTAGAAGGAGTATATGCTTACTTGGATGATGTCATCATTTGTGGGGATACTGAAGTTAACCATAACTCTAATCTATCAAAATTTCTAGAAGCCATTAGTAAATATGGAATAATAATAAATGAGGACAAATGTACATTTCACCAGCATACCATTAAAATATTAGGTCATCTTGTTAGCCATGGAGTAATTAAACCTGACCCCGAACGACTGCAGCCCTTACTCGACCTCCCAGCTCCCTCCAATGCTGCTTCACTTAAAAGGATTATTGGATCGTTTGCTTACTTCGCCAAATGGATCCCAAGGTTTTCAGACAAAATTCAAAGCCTCGTTAATTGTAAGCAGTTTCCACTGTCCTCTCAGGCTGAGAGAGATTTTAACGACATTAAACAAAGGATAGCAGAAGCAGTAATAACAACTGTAAGGCACGATCTACCATTAACAGTTGAAACAGATGCATCAAATGTCGCTTTGGCAGCTACACTAAGCCAGGATGGGCAACCAGTAGCTTTCTTCTCTCGTGCGCTTTCCAAAACGGAAAAACATCATTCTGCTGTAGAGAAGGAAGCTGCAGCTATAATGGAGGCACTACGCAAATGGAAGTATTTTCTGGTTGGGAAGATGTTCACATTAATTACGGATCAGCAGGCCCTTTCTTTTGTTTTTAATAAGAAATTGGGTAGCAAAATTAAAAATGAGAAAATTATGAGATGGCGCTTAGAATTAGCCCCTTATAACTTTAATATTGAATACCGCCCTGGAACTGACAACGTCAAGACTGATATGCTATCAAGGGCCTGTGGAGCTACTCAGACCCCAAATCAACTTTATCAACTCCACCAATCATTGTGTCACCCCGGAATATCACGTATGGCCCATTGGATCCGAACCAAAAACTTACCTTTCTCAATGGACGAAATAAAGAAGATAACCCAGTCATGTCCAGTGTGTGCGGAGGTTAAACCCCAATTTGTTAAATTTCATGGCCAACTAATAAAGCCAACTGCGCCTTTCCAAAGAATTAATATTGACTTTAAAGGACCTGTGCCATCAAACTCCCGTAACCGTTACCTTCTGGTTGTTGTGGATGAATATTCGCGTTTTCCATTCGCCTTTGCCTGCATGGACGTAAGTGCAGCAACAGTTATAAAGTGCCTTACACAACTCTTTACTATGTTTGGCTTACCACACTTTGTGCACTCTCACCGTGGCTCCGCATTCATCTCTCAGGAACTAACTACCTTTCTCCATGGCCTTGGAATGGCTACTAGCATGACCACACCTTACAACCCTAAAGAAAATGGTCAGGTTGAAAGGTACAATGGTACTATCTGGCAGGCTGTCCTATTAGCTACGAAAGGGCGAAACTTGAAGCTTGCACACTGGGAGGAAGTTTTGCAAGACGCCCTGCATTCTGTGAGGTCTCTACTCTGCACTTCTACAAATATGACTCCACATGAAAGGTTCTTCTCTTTTCCCCGGAGGTCTTCTCATGGCCCAACCCTTCCATCCTGGCTATCCCAGCCAGGCCCGGTATTTATTAAACGAAACGTCAGATCAAGTAAATATGACGATCTGGTGGAGGAAGCAGAGCTGTTGGAAGCCAACCCGGAGTATACCCTTGTGAGAAGAAAGGATGGCACTGAGACAACCCTATCCCTACGGCAACTGGCACCATGTGGTGACAGACAATTACTCACATCGGATTCACATCCAATTACTCCACCTTCGGATTCGCATCCAATTACTCCACCTTCGGATTCGCATCCAATTACTCCACAATTCTGTGGAGACAAACAATTACTCTCAGCAGATTCATATCCGATTACTCCACATCTGGATCCAGCAGCTGCTAAGCAAATCAAAGAAGTTGCACCAGTCGAAACTCTTCGTCGCTCAGAGCGCCAAAGGAATCTACCTTCTCATTACAAAGACTATTTACTTGATTAATTAATATTCATAATGTGTTGTGAAATCTTGTTGGGGAGAATGTGGTAACACTGTATGTGAGGGGTAACCCTACTGAAATTGTAGATTATATAACCTCACCATTCTGTTTTGTCAATAAAAGCCTACTCTTTTAGGTAAAGTCTTATTTCCTATATTTTATCTTACCACAGCGTTTGACCGAGTCTGGCACCCAGGACTGCTTTACAAGCTCCGCAAATTCTTTCCCTCAACATACTTCCTTATTATCCGTTCCTATCTCAGTGATAGAATGTTCAAAGTAAACCATAAATTTTCTTACTCTTCCCCCTTTACCCTATCTGCCGGTGTTCCTCAAGGTAGTATCCTAGGCCCCATCCTTTACACAATCTATACAGCTGACATCCCAACTCATCCTACCACTGTCCTCACCACTTACGCTGATGCCACATGTGTATTATCAGTAAACAATGATCCCTTCCTTGCCTCCCAAACACTCCAATCTCATATCCTAAACATTCAAGAATGGTGTAAAAAAGGGAGAATCAAAATGAACCCAAACAAATCACACCAAATAGCCTTCGTCGTAAACCTACGACTTCCTGTCCTACAATATCCTTTAATGACATTCCACTAATCCCTGTTGAACAGATCCGCTACCTAGGACTCCACTTGGACAAACGTCTTACTTGGAATCCACATACAAGACTAAAACAACAAGAAATTGCTCTTCGTTACAGACTACTTCAACATTTACTTGACAAACGTTCAAAGCTCCCAATTAATTACAAAAGACTCATTTACTTGACTGTGATTAGACCAATATGGACGTACGGAGTTGAGCTTTGGGGCTCTACTAAACTATCCAATTCATCCCGTATCCAATCCTTGCAATCCAAAATACTTCGAAAAATCCTCAATGCTCCTTACTTTGTCACCAATAAACTTATCCATAAAGATCTAAATGTTCCTTATGTTGCTGATTTAGCCCAAACCAGATACCAATCCTTTTATAGTAAGCTCCATAACCACTCAAATCCGCTAGTTTCTCAACTTGCTTCCCACTCAATTCCCGATAATCCTCCGAGGCGTCTGAAAAGAAGACGGCCCAGAGATCTTCTTGTGTAGATTCTTTTATTTTTTGCTGAAGTGCTACTGATGAGTAGTTCTTCTCATGTTTTGGCATGTTATTGTAAACGGTTTTTTTTAAACACATTTACTTGATGTATACTTGTACAGTTGTAAATTTCAATAAATTGATTAAAAAAAAAAAAAAAAAAAAAACTTTAAAATTGAATTTTTAGTTTAATGAAAATAGCGGTAATTTTCTCGCTAAGGGTGTCAGGCTGCTTGGCTTCTTCTTTAACTCCAGTTGCATCTTCAATACCAAAAGATACTTTTAAAATCTATAAACTTATAATAATTTGTGCGAGGGTTAATAAATACAATTTTAAAACACATTTGTTAAGTCTCTCAATTACAGCAATCACATTCAGTGTTATCGTCTTGTGTTTTATTTTATTACATCGTTTTTTTCATTTTGAGAACAATGAATTCATACGCAATCTGTATTACAAAATATTGTCACTTCCCCTGACCAAGTTCGAAAAGAATCTAAAAGGATAAGAAGTGAAAACATATAATAGGATTTCATTCGAAATAACGTTTCTAAGAAATTTTCATTGTGAACTCGCCGGCTCGGTCGCCGGGGTGCCAAGAATATTTAGTACTTAGACCTATACTATAAAGCAGAAATTAATTCCTTTTCTTCTCTTGTGTGTTATAATTTAATTATTAACACTTTTCCGAGCACAGTATTCTACAGTGCACAATAATTCGATAGAACATTTGGTGGGGTCCCATCATTCAGAAACATTAATAGAGGTTAAGGAAAAAAAAAATTGTAATAAATAAAAGTAATTTTTTTTAATTGATATATTCAATATTATTGAACAAACAGTGATATAAAAAAACAAAAAACAGTGAATTGAAATGATCTTATGTATGCTTGCACTGAAAAGGCTTAAATAAGAAAAAATATTTGCTAACCATCCTTTTCTTTTGAGCCTTCATCTTCATTAGCATTTAAGGGTTTTTAAATTTTTTTTAAATTTTGGTGTTAGTGAAAGCACGCCGCTTTTATTCTTCCTTTTTTCTTTAGCAAGTTTTCTATACTCGGCTCCACTGAGTCGTTTTTGGTCATCCATAATTCGGAAATTCTAACGCAGTTCAAAATGTAGAAAACAAATACGTTTTCCAAATGCTGATACTCTATAACACTAATAACTCTCTAAAACTACGTACACTAAAACCAAAATGTAAATAAAATAAAAAAAATTGTCGGCTTTTGCAATAAACGCAGAAAAGACAACTGTAAGCACTGGCAAGAGATAGTCCAATGTCATTTTAAGGGGTAGGGGGTGGCATCGCACAGTTTCGCGCCCCCGAGCTCCCTACTAGCGCTCAGGCTACTAATTTATATTAAGCAGTTAATTCTTATAAGACGTAAGAATTAACTTGGTATCCAATATAATAGGGTTTATAAATTATGCAAAAAATCAAAGAGAATTGATATTATAATTAATAAAACTTTTTAATAACTTATTATTTATTTTTATTTTTTTTTTTAACTTCTCAAACTTTGCCGCCCCCTGAAATCTGCCGCCCGGGGCACATGCCCCCCCCTTGCCCCTCCCTAGTTCCGGGCCTGAGTGTATGTGTTGAGCATAAACTGATCATACTATTTTAACTGCCGCTCTTCCAGGATGTTGCATACAAACTTTACTCTCAAATTACCACGAATTCTATTATTTCTGAATCAATCCCTCTTGGTCTCTCCAACTATTGGTATGAGGAATCTCATTTTAGCCTCTCTCTTAGTTTTGTTTGTTATACATCTTGTTAAAATGTTTATTGATGGTTGTCCATCTTACCGATACATATAGAAGCACTGGAAGGAACATCGATTTTAAGAGCTTGATATCTGAAAGAATATTCCATTGGTCTTCATCACCGAGTATAAAACTCCTGGGATATTCTACCATCCTAGCTTATAATAATAATAATAATAATAATAATAGCCTTTTATTATGTCCATAACTCAACAAATAAACCATAATTCAAATAAATACAATAAAAATAAAAATTTAACATATCTACAAATAAGTCCACAATTATTATCATATTTACAAACAAAATTCTTCTGTGAGTCTGAACATGGGCCTTCCCTCAGGGAGTATAGGTCTAGACTTTCCCAGGTGACCAGCCTACTGGGAAGCCGGGTTCGCGATTTGGATCCACTTCTCTTTCCATTTATCTCTGTCCCTTGCTATTCTCCACCATAGTGGTCCGGCTTTCTTCTTAAAGAAGTCACTCCATCTTTTCAACTGTCTTCCTCTTCGCCTTTTGTAGTAATAGGGTGTCCAAACAGTCACTTCCATTGACAACCTTTTATCAGTTCTCCTTAAGATGTGCCCCGCCCATTCCCATTTTTGCTTCTCGATATGGTGAATTATGTCTTTCAGGCCAGTCTTCTCTCTGATGATACAACTCCTAACCTTCTCCTTCCTACTTATCTTTATCATATTTCTTTCTATTCCTCTTTGCCAGCTTATCAGTTTCCTTGTTTGGGCTTTCGTTAGGGACCAAGTCTGATTACCAAAGGAGACGGCTGGAAGTATACCTTTATCTAACACTTTCTTTTTTATCTCTTTTGGGAAATCGTTTTGCATTATTGTTTTCAACGACCAGTACTTAGCCCAACCTATGGATGTTCTTCTGTCCACTTCCTTCCACGATTTATTTGTAAAAGAGACCAACTGTCCAAGGTATTTATAATCTTCTGCGTATTGTAAGCTATGATTTCCAACTTTTATATCTACCTTTTCTGCGTTCGTCATTATCTTTGTTTTATCAAAATTAGGTGAGAGGCCTACTTCTGTACATATCTCCAGTAAAGTTTCCATCATCATTTTGAGGTCTGCTGCATTGCTCGCCAACAAAACAATATCGTCTGCAAATCGGAGACAGTTTAGCCATCTTCCGTTTATCTTTATGCCGACATTCTTCCAATCTATACGCCAAAATACTGTTTCCAACACTAAGATAAACAGTATTGGTGATAGAGGATCTCCTTGGCGCACTCCTCTCCTGACTGCAAAGTTTGGACCGTTTCTTTTTGTAGCAATGAATGCTTCCATCCATATCTTTGTACAGCTGCATTACTATGCGAATATAAAAAAACTTCCTAGCTTAAGCAGAGTTCCAAACCACCCAAGAGGTCCTGCCTATGGTTTCGTTACCCGCTTTTTATAGTGGAACGGTGTCGCCTCCCTGAATTCAGTAGCCGCTGGCTAATGCATTCAGTTCAGCCCTATATGAACCACTTCATCTAAACATTTTGTTCCATCAGTAAGGTTGTAAAACTCGATATTTATAACAATTTGAGTTATAATTAATAACTGTTTCCTTCCCGTATCCTGTAATAAAATAGATATTTATTATTTCAAATAATGAGAAGTAGATTGTTGGGTTATGCAGTCATAAACATACACAGCAATTTAAAAAAATGTTTTTTAATTGCTGTGTATCTTTATGACTGCATACCCCAACAATCTACTTCTCTTTATACTTAACAGTTAACCATACCTTATCAATATGAATACAAATAATGAAATAAATTGTTACTATGTTAACTACTCCTTAAACCTTGTACTCACATCGTGACGCAAATTCTTGTCATCTATCAAGAGTCTTATGTCCACTTTTATCTAATATTTCTCGTTGCATATACAAACAACCATTCATGCAAGATATTCCAGTGACTTTGGTCTACTAAAAAATAAGTCTTTTTTATTTTAATGGTTAAAAACATATGGCTGCTGGTGTCTGGAATTTAACAATACCTCAGTTACAATACAAAAAAATAGGAAAGAAAATTGACTAATAAAACTAAAATAAATATATCTGGCAAAGAAAGATTAATCAAATCATAAAGAAGAATAAAAGAACCTCCTTAAATAACTAGTTTTACAATAATAAAACCAATAAAAATAATAATAATAATTTTTATAACATAGGTAGAACAATGATTACTTTATAATTATGACAAAATAATGGGTTGTCCGAAAAATAACACAGGCTTTATTGTTTTCCTTAAATTACCATTCGTGTAATTAACGTTTCTATTCAAAAGTTTATTTTTTCTTAATTTTAATTGATGCCAATATCTATTATTTCTGTTTTGATCAAAAATATCTTATTTATCACATTAGGATTTCATTCCATTCTATAGCCGAGATCCCCAAGAGAGCCATGGACACCGTCTTGCACAGAAAACGACGTGCTGGTAGGCTAAGGTTAAGATGGATTGATGGCGTGGCAGCGGAGGAACGAAGCCTGTTAGGAGTCAGGTCAGATCGGCTGCACAAGATCGAGCCGAATGGCGGCGGCTCATTGCGGAGGCCAGGACCTACCAAAGGTTGTAGCGTCCCGGAGAAGAAGAAGAAGGATATTACACTCGGAAATAATTCAGTCAATACTCAGTTTACTCTTTATTTTCGTATAATTTCATTGTACTAGTTCAAACGCAGTAGGAAATGGGCCTTCCAAGGAATAATATAATATAGGATAAATACAAATAAGTTCTGATGATAAACTAATAAATATGATAAGTAATACATACCGCAGTTTCTTGGATTTGTAAGATAGCTGTTACCTCTTGGATCCGTGTTGATAAGCTCTTGAAGCTCATCATATTTAGGGCCTTGCGCTTAATATTGCTCAAAATCAATTAAAGGTTACTTAAAGAAATTGAACTTACTTATCACCATTGAGGCTGTACAATGACTATGCTAAAAACATATTTTGCAAAATTGTTAAAATCAATGTTTCATACAATATTAAAAAAATATTTAATTTTATAAAACAAACCATAATTTCTTACTGCATCTTCTTCCTTTCCTTCCTCTTTATGCTATTACTAGCGCCACAACAACACCCTCATGATATAGCTTTCACATTCAGATTTTCAGGGTTGCGTCTTCTTACTGACATACTCATTTACCATCTACCACTTGATTCGCTTTCATTTTCCCATTACACAATGCATTCCACGGTCTTTTTTTGCTGTCACTAGAATTCCTTTCGTTATCTTTCACTGAATCTCAACATTTCCCTCTAGGTTCAGCATTCTCATCCTATCTATCATGTTCGATGATGTAACCTTTTCACAGGGTCTTCTAATGTGAAGACCTTAATGGACTCATATTTCTTGGGTTGAGCGTCCTTTCGAAATCCGGATGTCCGCCACAACTTGTATAAGGTCAGATCCCATCTCTGCACCGCGAATGTCTTTCATGTCAATTTAAACCTTAGTCCATATATATTATCATACTGGCAGTTTACATGTTTGCCGGAACAAATGAAATGAACTTTTTTTTTATCTGGTACATTATTTTAAACAAACACAATTTTCTCGAATCATTTATTTGGCTGATATTTAAATTTGCAGGTGGAGGCAAAGGCAGCGGTATTTTTTACCAACTGTCATATTTTTATACAATGCTTTACCCGGCATTACTATACAATTTAGTTTTCGTACATCAATAAATCTTAATATACATTCATGTCAGGATGTGTTCCATATCTATATTGTGGATGACTTGTAGTTGTTACAGCTTCCCATTTTGCTAAATTAGTGCTGTCATCAACACTGTGCAGGGTGTAGATGACATTTCCAGTTGGCTTCTAAAATATAAATAGTTTAGTTAACTTGATTTTCATTAATTAGATGAATTTCCATTTTCAGTTTTTTTAATGGAGGTAAAAAGTAACCGTAGTGAATGCTACATGAGCTATATTATTTTTAGCTTCTTATGCATTTACAAAATTCGAGTTCCAACTGATGGAGACGGACTAACAACTCAACTATTTCCACAATTTTGGTTTCGTCTTCCTCTTAAAAAGTGTTCAAAATTACAGAATTCCATCGTTTTGTGGATATCCATTGTGGCAATGGGTACGGCAACCATATTCAACTTGCATTGGCATGAATAAATGTTTTACTCTCATCTTTACTGCTTATACTCGTATCCAATTATTGTTCAACTATTTTCAATCTTTTTAAAGGAACAAGATGTACACAATGATATTTAATAACACGTTTGATTTAAATTTAATTACTCCAAACGTACACTTGATACAGTTATGTACACTGCGTGTTACAACTATTCCCACGGTTCTCGAATTAATAAATGTCTTACAGATTTTTTCCGACTTCTGTTTTTTAAACACGACCACAAAGTTATCACTATGGATTCTTGAGAGATGATTGAAAAAACTATTTGTAAAATTAATTTCAACGTGTTAAAAAGGTACTAACTAGCACAAAATGTTTTTTAGTACGTTTCACTTCAATTTAAATTGTCTAAAAGTACACTACAAGTTACATATGTAACTGTGAATGTTCATCACTTGACACTACGAGTTTTAAGAATACTTCGTGTTACTAGTCCCATGGTTTTCGAATTACAACAGCAGGATTCTTTAGAGATGACTGAGAAAACTATTATTAGTCAATTAATTTCAACTTATTAAAATGCACCAACTTTCACACTATGTCATTTAATACGTACACTTCAATTAAATTTGTCCTAAAGTACACTTGAACAACGAGTTTTAACTAATCACATAAGAGTATAATTATTGGCAATGTCGACTAACTCAAATCTATTAATTTAGTTTTATCACTAGATAACGTTATGTGAGATACAACCCATATCGACTTGTATATTTTTTCCTGAAAATAAAGAAAGAAAAATATACGAAATAACTAATGGCTAATAAACTAATAAAAATGGCTAATAACTAATATTCTTAACTTAAAAATATCTATATATTAATATATTAAAAAATAAAATAATAATATTATAAAGTAACATAAATATAAAAAAATAAATAATATTATAATATGTAATAATATAATATATTTTTAACCTAAGACATATTTTATTATTATTGTGCTTTTACACGTTGAATTATTACAATTAATAATAGAGAAGGAAAAACAACAGATCAAATTAAAAGATGAATAAAAAGGAAAATAAATAAAAATGTAGACATCATAATGGTTAATTTACATAGCGTCATTGGTTCTCTTTGGAATGTAAATATTACCATATTTTTGTTTATGAGATTGATAAACATTCTCCATTAAATGTAGCAACCCATTTGATATGGGCAGCATCACTCAATAAAATGGGTGGTCCAATCTCCACTGGGAGGTTCCAATATGACCTTTGTACAAAAACATGCGTAAGATTTCAGAATTATAGACAGTAGGAAGCAATGTACAACTTAATGTTTATGCAAAAGAGAAGCTTCAGGCAAAGGGAGTAGCACATTATCGCCATTTTAATTAACTTATTAACAAATAAGTATCACCTATATGTGGACCTTCAAATCTGCATATCTTTTTATCCTTCTGATATGGTCGAGGCATCCCGTAAGCCTCAAAATATTATACAACCTGATATAAAGGATATATTGATAGCATCAAACGTTGGGTAGTCAAAAATAAGTTACATCTGAATCAAAAAAAAAAAAAAAAACTAAGGCGATCCTCATCGGTCCGAAAACCACACTTATTGCCCTCCCTAATATCCATCGTTTTACTTCAATGACCTTCTCATCTAGTTCCAAAACAATTAAAACCTTCGATTAATACCTAACCTGGAACAACTGTATCATCCAAATATCCAGAAAAGTCATCTTAATCCATAAACAGCTCATTAGATTCCGAGATAATTTTCCCCAAATTACCCGTCAACTTTTATAATTCTCTCTTATTCTACTCTGCTAAGATTACAGGTACTTGGTCTATGGAGGACGTTCTGGTTAGCTCAAAATGAGATTGAAGAGACCGATGAAATGATATATTACATTCACCTTCGGGATCCCCAGGTTACGCGTTACGTGCCGATATTCTGAGCTTGGTTGGCTTTTTCCCAATTTCCGGAGGCAATACTTTTCTATTCCACTTACTAAAAACCAAGAAACTTTCCTATATTCTTGACCTAATAACTCTGCTTTCTTACGTCTACCTCTTGAACACAAGGACCAAACCTTTTAACCTCCTCCCACAAAACTACTCCTTTCGAAAAATCTTTTATCATTTATGCTACCCCTTTTGAAATTACCTATTTTTAAAGCTTCTTCCCTAACTTCCCTTAAACATTATTAATTTTTACACCTCCTAGATAATTAATCTTCCGCAAATATGTAAATTGTTAAGTACATTTTAGATGTGTTTTATTTTTTCATATATGATCTTTTTTTTTCCTATCGAAATATTGTTCTGTAATTACTGATGCATTCAATCGTTAGTAATATGGCCAGATATTGTACAAGTAATTGTGCAATATTATTATTCTTAGAGGACAATTATTCCCAGAAAAAAGTTGTTTTTTTTTCATTTCATATTCCCGTCAACGTTAAATTATTTACAGTAGAACCTCGCTGGTCCGCATCTCGCTATTACAACTCTCCAGGTAATCCGATCTTCCCGCTGAGTCCCCTGGGGTGCACAATATTTTTGCGAAATCCCTAACAATCCAGTAATATTGTACGTTTTGTCGGTCAGAATGTCGGTTAATTATTTATTTATATATTGTTAGTGCTTATGAGCCAAAACCCAAGTTTTAGACCTTGATGAGCCGCCGCTCGCTAACTGGTTGCATTTGTGAATATGTTTTTAAAAAATCAGGTTTTTTAACATCCCTTATTTGTTCGTGTCACTAATGGCATCAAAAAGTGGGGGGAATATGGCACCTGCAGGAATCTTAGAACTTGGAGAGGCCTTTTATTTGCATTACTTTCCATAATAAGTAATAATGCATATGTATGATTCCAAATGGTAACTGCCATCGGGAGGACCCCCTGAAAAGCAAACTTTAGACAAGTAAATCAAGGAAACTTTTTGAACTTGATGAAGAAACAGCTAAGGACTTAAGGTGAACTTAGTGACTGCACACCTCCCGGCTTTGCCTGTTACTTCCGCTTAGTTTAGTGCCGCTCCGGATCGGAAGAGCAACTAGGTCAGGAGGAAGGAGTTCCCTGCCCGACTCGCAATAAAGTGGATTCGTATCGCTGCGCCCTGCGTCATGAATGTAAATTTTATATCATTAGATATCAATATTTCAATTATTGTATGTTTTACCTTGGTCGAGCGAAAAATTTCACCCAATTGATGTTGAATTCCCTTTATTTATTTATTTATTTTTGTACTTTGCAGAGGATATATATATTTTAAATACATAATTACTGATATCATTTTCACACCTCTCCACTTATTTATGACTTCTCAGGATTTTTACTATTGTCATTTTATTTTAAATTGCTATTCTTTTCATTTAGAGACTTTTCATAAAAATAATGAATATTATTCGTTTTTAAATTATTGATTCATTTTTTTTTCAAAGTTGAGTTAAAATAGCTACAAAAGTAATGAATAAAAGTGTTAAAATTTATTATTTTTATGAACAGTCTCCATGTAATCGTTAATAATTGTTTTTTATTAAATCCTTGTTTAGGTTTATATGTTTAAATACAAAGTACGTACTACTACAATGTTTAGTGATTAAAATAAATTATTGTTTTTAATGTAATATAATTTGAACTATTTATTTATTTAAAGACAACCATGTTAATAATTACCAACATTCAGCCTCCGCACTGAAATGTTACAATCTTCCTCGTTGCATTATACTCTTTGGATCATCAATGTGGGTCCAGTCGTAGTGTTAAAATAAAAAAAAAAAATAAAAAAATTATGATGAGCCATCCCTGAAAAATATATTCATCATATAATGATTATCTCTAATATCTCACACACAGTTTTTATAATGAATTATTTTAAATTGATGAATACTCAATAAAAAAAGTCTACTAAATTGATAAATATTCCTTGTCTATAATTCAAAGTGGGGCCATATTTAGTCATGATAAAATATTTGACAACTAATTTCCTGGATTCAATCATCTACTTTCATCATGATTCAATCTTTCTGTTGATTTTTCAGTGAACTAAATCATTAATAGACTTAAAAAATGTACTCATGAAGATATTAAATTAGACGATTGATTCCAGGAAAGTATTTAATCATCATTAAATTTAGGCCAACACAGCTATAATTTGTTATCAGAGTTGTCCGAAATTATGCTATTTCCCAGTTTGAGATTATCACCTATAGTTTATGATTTGTAAATAAAAGTATAAAATGTTCAATCTTCATTACTGAATGTTTTGTTATAGTGAAACATATTTCCCATTTGGAATATATTTGTAGCATATATTCGTTGGAATTCCTTTTATCTTAAAGGGGAATCCCATTCCATGGGAGAACTGGGCTGAGAACAACGTTATTACGTTGGGTTGTAGATAAACATTTGTCAAGCACGACTGAAACGCTGTGAATTTTTGAATTAATGAGGACATTCCCGGGGGTTGAGAGGGTTTACTGCTGTGATTCGAACGGAGGAACAGTGGAAGTTTATTAAAGGAGGGGGGTATCCCGGGTGGTTGGCTCAAATTTTGTCGAAAACACTGGCGTCTTCTCCAGCCAACCGCTCTTTTATTATGATTAAAACAGGTTCTACCTCTTGAATAACATCAAGTTTTATGATTCATAAAAATTATTTTTTTAGGGCGTCTGTCCTCTTTTTCTGTGATAAACCTTTTTCATAGAAATCGAAAATAGTATCTTCGAAATCATAGTGCCATCAAGCTTTCAGAATGTTAGACAAAAAAAAAAAGAGAGAAAAAAATCATAAAAATATTAAACATAGGTTTCAACGCCTATGTAAAAAGAAAAAAAAATTGTTTTATAAAACGAAAACGACATTGCACATCACCATCGTAGCTTTGTTTTCGTTTCTAGAAAACAATTTTAGTAAATGTTTTTTTATCAAATTATTGTAAATTATTAACTATTGATTGTATATTATTAATCAGAATTACATTTATGTTATAAAATATTGTATTACTGCAAGTACTGAAAAAGTGGAAAAAAAACTTGATTTTGACACAATTGTGACACAACAAAAAATAATAATTCAAGCACCGGGAAACCTTCGGAGCCATCGGGATCCGAGATACTCGCGGAAGTCGTCTCGTTGTTAGTGTAAAAAAAGAAATTAAGTCCTTAAAAACGTCTCCCGACAAATACAGGGACTTAAGTTTTAAATTGAATAAAAGACTGTCAAAAATCGAAAATCATATAGAAGGACAAACTAAACTCATTGACTTTGTAAATGCAAACAAAAATTTTAAAAAGACGTTGACCTACTCGAAATCAGGTTAAACAAGGCAGAGTAAGATCTTTTGAATAAATCGCTGGAAATTCGCGGTATCCCTGTACGCTCAAGTGAGCCCTCACGGCATGGGTAACAAGTATTGGTGCTGGTCTTGGCATAAAGCTAAACAGTAACGATTTTGACCTAGTGGAGCACCAAAGGCCCATGAAGCAAGGCGCGCGACCACCACCGGTAATCGAACGATTCGTCAGACAATCTCTGAGACACGATATCGGCTGGCTGGAGAACGATTCCAACCAGATATATCTAAGCGAGAAGATGACCCGATCAACAGACATCTGTTCTGGAAGGCAGATGAGATCTGCCGGTAAATTAAAATAGGTATGGTTTGCGGGAGGGCGGGTGTGCTGCCGTCTAGAAGACGGCCAACCAGTAATCTACATCGACTAGCCCCAGGACCTATATGTCTCCAGTTGAGTTAAACTCCTATTTCGTCTCTTCCACTTCATCCACTCCTTCTCGATCCTCTCAGTCCTTACTACCGTCTGTCTTTAATGATAATCATTTTCATTTTTCTTATATCAATACTACAGATCAAATCACCTCAATTATGCAATCCCACTTCAACTCATCTGGTTTAGATGTTATCCCTGTAAAATTGTTGAAATTATGTCTTCCTGAAATATTACTGGTTCTCTTCATATATAATTTTTCCCTCTGAAATTCTATATTTCCCACTTCCGTATTTCCAAAATTTCCGTAATTCATCCCATCAACAAGAAACCGAACCCTATATCTCCAAAGGACTACCGCCCTATCTCCATACTTTCCAACCTTTCTAAGTCCCTAGAAAGATAACTGCAATCCCTAATTTCCAATTTTCTAGAAGATTTCAAGTTACTCGACTACTTCTTTTCTTTTTTCAGTCCCGGCTTTTCAGCACAATCCGCTCTCATCAAAATTATCAATGATATTCTGGCTGTGATGGATAAAAAATAACTGATCATACTGATCCTTCTTGACTTTTAAAGCCTTCGATTTCTTAGACCACAATATCCTCTATTCTATTCAAATCATTGAACTTTACCAATAGTGCCCTCTTCTAGTTTCAATTTTTCCTTTTTCATTGCATCCAATCAGTTGTTATCCCTGACCAAGGACTATACTCATTCCTCACTCTACAGTCAGGTGTAGTTCAGGGATCGAGCAGTTCCTCTTTCCTTATTAATTCCTACATTAATGATCTTCACCGTTGTTCCTACCATCTTTACGCTGATGACTTCCAAATTTACTTCTCCTTCCCTCCATTCAAGCTATTAGCTGCGTTTCTCAAAACTCAGAAAAACAAAAACAAAAACTGTTCCTGGGCAAATCTGAAAAAATGAACGTTGAACGCAGGTAAAACTCAAGCCATTGCCATAGAATCACATTACCTTCTTCATTCGAATGCCAGCTTTTCTATATTATTCCTCAATATTCATCCAATAACTTTCCACTCATCAGTTAAAAATGTAGACTCAACCATTGATCGGACCCTCTCCTGGAAATCCCATATTGCACATATCTCCCGAAGGTCAATCACGTAAACTTCTAGTACCCTCCCTTGTCTTCCCCCAATTTGACTATGGTTGCGTGAGTTAAATTGGCTCTCCCCCTCCTCCTGCAAAAAATACTTCCTTGGCACCTACCTATTCCAAGTTATTAACACCCATCACCCTCCCTTTATTTACAGTATTCTGCAATTCAAGTCCGCAAACAAATCAATTCATACAAAATCTCGTCTTTCCGATCTCTATACTCCATCCCACAGAAGTACTGCAATCCAACGTTCCTTCCTTGTCCGATCCTCTATTCTCTGGAAATCCCTCCTACCCCTTCCCCCCTCTGTCTTCGCAATGTTTCTTTTCTCGGAATATTTAAAACATTCAATGTAAAACACTCTTCTTTCTCTCCAATCCGACGCTCTCTAATTATACGGATGTCTCACAAAGTATGTAATCACAAAGTATGTCAGATATAAAATATTAGCATACATTTATAGTTTGCTTATGATAATGTTTTAATTTTTGTAAAGATAATTTTTGATTTTCTTTCTTTCTTTTTTTCATTAGAATTTTTTTTTTTTTGTCAGTAATTCTGTTTATAATATTAGCTCCTATATCGTCTATTTATTTTTTCTTTCTCTTCTTTTTCTATTTATAGTTCTTTCTTTTTCTTTTTAATTTCTGCATTTGCTCTCATACAAATTTGTATTCACTTTTTTTCTATGTTGTTTCATATTTAAAATCTTTCGGCTTGTTATGATTTTACTTTGTGATGTGTAATGTTATTCTTAAGGGACTTTTTCCCAGAATAAAGTTGTTGTTTTTTTTTATGTTCTATTCTAAATCAATGCAATTTTTTTAATATTTGGTTAATGCATTTAATATCCACCATTGAACGTTCAGCTATCGTGACCGTAAAACCCCAAGCACTCTTAACCATATCTGTTTTTTTTTTCGAATTCATGTCTCTGGCATATCCGATCCTAAATCAGGACCACCAGACGGGCGACGCTAAAAGCTGATTTTCCGGCTGATCAAGTCCCAGGTTTCGGAGGGCAGTGATTGATGACACGCAACTCTCTGACCACGGCTTATTTTTGTCAAAACTGCCATTGGACAATGGAAAGTCAGAATTCATTCCCCCACTGGCCCTGTTTAAATCACTTCTCTCCAATACAGATATCCTCTAGTTGGGATAGGCACCAATTAATTATTTGTATTAGGATAGAAAAAATAAACTACAGCCTAATACGTCTAAAAGTTTAATATAATATGAAGCTTGAATTGTTTTGATTTTGTAAGACCTATTAAATGAGTTATTATGGTTAAAATCTCTCTCATTCTCTCTCTCTCTCTCTCTCTCTCTCTCTCTCTCTCTCTCTCTCTCTCTCTCTCTCTCTCTCTCTCTCTCTCTCTCTCTCTCTCTCTCTCTCTCTCTCTCTCTCTCTCTCTCTCTCTCTCTCTCTCTCTCTCTCTCTCTCTCTCTCTCTCTCTCTCTCTCTCTCTCTCTCTCTCTCTCTCTCTCTCTCTCTCTCTCACACTCTCTATCTCTCTAAGAGTACCTACACTTCGGTCTTCCATGTAGACATTTAAGACACTTACCTTCTGATCTACCTTCAAGTATCATCTAATCTTACAGGTACTCTCTTATCTCTATTACTAAAATCAATATTTTATGATACAGATTCATTGCTTGCTGCTAGATCTAGAAAACCCGAATTATTTAATAAATCATCTCATAATTTGCAGTTCAATAAGCTCTATGTAAAAATAACAAACATACCTGATTCTGTTAATTCTACTTTAGGACCACAATATATATAATGTCTTTTTTTTCTTCTTTTGGCTTTCCTTTTAATTAAACCTAATATTTCTAAAATATTAAGGATTTCCGTAACCCTAATGATTCCCCGTTTTCCGTACACGTTAGTAATTTTTGCTATGCTCTGGCGGTCTAAACCATTCTGAAAAAGAGAGATTAATTGCTTATTCATCTTACTGCATTAAAACAGAAAAAAGATCATAACAATGGTTTAAATAATCATTCCTTTATAATCTAATGTTACTAATATTAGTATTTAAATAGAAGGACAATGAAAACAAACTGTATTATACATAAAAAATGTAACTGAGTAAAAAAAAAAAAGTTATATTGGTGATTTTCAAAATAAGCTCAAATATACTGTAACCGAAGGGTGGGTAATAGAGTACATGTCCTTGATTTTTAAAAATTTGATGAATGGTTCTTCATGACCCTGGCTATTTGAAAATCAAGGAATAATTAAGTTTTCCATTAAAATGGTAATTTATTATTAGTTAGGAAACTATCAATTCTTATTACCACCACCTGTAAGTATTTCGGTTCGCCCACCAAATTCTTCTATTAGGACTATGGAATTGCTCTTCGATTTAAAAGATCCTAAGAAACTGGAAGCATATTATTAGACCATGTCAAGAGCAGGTATTTTGGATTTTTAAGTTCATATTGTTATTTTTTTTTATGTTGTTTTGAAGTGTGTAACTGGAAAAATCTCATTACCGCACGTTTAAAAAAAATGACTTTCACTGAAAGACTCAGAAAGAATTTCGGCAAGCCTACCACATGGACTCTAGTGACAGTACTGTAGGAGTTGGGAAAAAGTCAGTTCTGCCAGTAAGAAAGGTCGTTCGTCAAGTTAGTATGTTTATAAGTATCATTACCGAGCTCATATTATTTTCTTATTATAGTGAAAAATGCGCCAAAAAAAAACTAGGATTTCAAAACAGTAAGCGGTTTTGAGGATGCTGACATCGATATTTTATGGAACTTGATCCAAATTTAATATACAAGTTCTTATAGTAAATTTAACCAGCTTTCAGATAGAAACAAATATTTTGGATCGAACTATTACTTTCGGAGTTATAGCTAAAAGAGTGCCGAAAAACGTGTTTTCGCGGAAAAGCGCGACTCCTGTGAGAGTGCTGAAATGAGGAGTGAAGAATGCATGAATTATGCGACTATTTTTGACTTCACAGCTTCGTTAGGAGTAATTAGAAGGTAAATATCTAAAAGTTCCAGTCCCTGGGGGTACGGGAATCCCCAGTTTATGGTGGGGGAAGGGGAGAATGTCCCATGTTTAAGTTTTTCGATTATATCTCGGAAACCGTGGACTCTAGAAAAATAATCGAAACAGATCGAAATTAAAGCTTATTAAATTTCCTATAAAATCGTTTCTATACATATTTGTCCAACTCTCAACGGTGTTCGAGATATAAGTTATTAAAAATCGATAATTATCGAGAAAACAAATTTTTACCTCACTTTTGATCAAACATTTGATTCAAATGCCAGACAAAATTAAAGTAAATTCAATGCTCTACAATTTTGATCCTGACAATGTTTCTGCGAAACGATCCTGGAAGGCACTAGAAGCAAGTGTGTGTCCGAACTGGTTCCCGCTTCTCTTTCTCCGCGTTATATCTCGAAAACGGATAACCCAAAAATAAAAATGAATAATGCCAAAATTAAAGAGTATTTTGTTATCTACAAATTTTGTAACCATTTTAATTGACGGCCGATGAATAGAAATCGAGATATTTGAAGAAAACTGAGTTTTGTGACCTTTCACCTTGAATATCTAATTATGCTAACGTGCTGTGATCGGTGACTTTTTACCACTTATTTAAAAGACCAAAACAAAGGTATGTGCAAAAATTCAGCTTCATTGGTTTATTTCCGAGATTTGCTGTTTAAAACTCCTTATTTGACTGATCTAAATAAGCACCTGAAAGGAGAGCGATCCCTCTATAGTTATTGCAATCTGTAATATCTCCCTTCTTATGTATTGGGCATATAATAGCTGTTGTAGGTTTAAAGTTTTAAAAAATAAAAAGATATTAAAGTCTTAAGTTTTATATTTAAACACAAGAGATAAACACTGTCAGTAGAAAAAACATAAAAGGTCTAGCTAATCTAAAGGGGAAGGTATATTTACTGTTATACATAGGACAAAGAACAACACACCAAAAATATAAAATTTACCTCCAACATTCCCCCGTAAATTTTTAATTTTAAAAGAAATTAATTTTTCTTAAAAAACAAATACTTAATTTATAGTGTTACATTGTTTTTTTTTACATTATTACTTTATCAGTTGTTTTTCCATAGGCCAATAGGAAACGTAGTATACTGGTGTTAACAACAGGGCTAAATGTGTCATAGTAGTCGCCTTCACGTTGTTCACAGCCACGTGCTACAAGTCTGGCTTTGTACTGTCCAGTTTCCCTTTTTTTTAGAACCCATCTGCTGCTAAATAATTTTTTATCTTTCTGACAACCTTTTGGTATAAATTTGAACACGTTATGTTTTTTAAGAGAAGCCTTCTCACTATTTATGGCTTTTTCCCATTCCTTAGAATCAGGACCATTTATTGCTTCTTTATAAGTTAGCATCACATAGTCTTCAAGGTGTCTAGGTTGTTGTTTTTTTCTATGTCCTCTACCCAGATTATTTTCTCTGTCTTCATCTTCTTCTATCATCTTGTCTGCACAATTTTTTTCATTTTCCTCTTCTTGTGTTTCTTCCTGTTCAGAGCTGAAGATTTGGTTCTCTGTGGATATGTCTTCTTCTTCACCTGCATCCTCTTCACATTCTAGTGACTGATAAAGTAAATCAAAGTTTTTGTCCATGTTACCTTTATCCTGAGTAGTTTCTTCATCAAAAATTACATCTCTTGAGTGAATTATTTTTTGATTGTTTTCGTCCCACAGACGATATCCATTTAGTGAGTAACCAACATGTATAAACTATACACTTCTGGTGTCAAGCTTGTTTTGTTTTGTCAATACTTTTGCATATGCATTGCATCCGAAAATATGCATTCTTGTGTAGTCTGGTTTTTTGCCAAACCACATTTCAAATGGTGTTTTATCAGTAGGGAGACCCTTTGTTGGACATCTATTCAAGATATAGCACGCAACACGAGCTGCTTCACCCCACATTTTTGTTGGTAGACTAGAATCAAACAAGAGAGCTCTTGTTTTGTCCATGATTGATCTATTTAGTCTTTCGGCTTTAGCATTAAGTTGTGGTGTATGTGCGATTGTAAAATCCATAATTATTCCCTTTGTTCTGGTCCAATTTAATAAGTTTTGATTTACATATTCTCCTCCGTTATCGCATCTGATTTTGTAGACAGGCAATGTCCATTTTGCTTCAACTTCTGCAACATAATTTTTAATAAATTCTGCTGTGTCTGATTTTCTTTTCAACAAATATATTTGTTTGAAACATGTAAAATCATCAAGACAGGTTAAAAAATAATTATATCCGTCCCAAGTGGGCAACTCTATTTGACATAAATCTGTATGTATCAGTTCAAGAGGTCTGGATGCTCTAGTTCTTTCTGTACTGAACGAAAAACGAGACTGTTTTGCTTTTAAACACACCTCACAGTTGCTATTTGTATTTTCTATAATATTGGACGATATACCCAATGAATTTTGCTTATTTATTTGTTTTAGATAATCATAGCTCAGGTGACCCATAATTCTATGCCAATATGTAGCATCTCCTTTATTGTTTACTACTTTTAGACACTGTTTTTCTTTATCTTCTGGCGTAAGTTTCAAAGCATACAATCCATTTGTTTGTTTTTTTCCTTCGAGTATATGATCATCTTTATATATTAATACTTTTTCTTTTTTGAAAAGTACTTCACCTCCATTTTCAGTTATTGCTCCTACTGAAATTAAATTACTATCTAGGCAGGGGGCAAGAATGACATTTTTTAATGTGCATTCTTCTGTATCCAAAACTCCTATACCAGTGGTAGATAGTGCTTGGTTCTTCTTGGCAACTTTTACTTCATCCTTTTCTGATTTGAAATTAGATAGCAAAGAGCGGTTGTTTGTCATGTGGTAAGACGATCCACTGTCTATGTAAAATTCCAAATCATTATCTTCTTTATAATTGTGTTTTTGAGCAATATAGGCTATCTTTTCTTTGTTCTTATTTCGTTTCTCATGTTCTTCTCGAAAAAAGCAGTGTTCTGGTTTATGATTAGTCTTCTTGCAGTATTTGCACGGTGTCAGGTCTTTGTAAAATATTTTATTTTTTTGTGGACAGTTGTTTGCAAAATGTCCAAATTTGTTACAGTTGAAAACACTTATTCTTTTTAATGGGTTTATGGTTTTTCGCAGATGTCTTAAATGCTACAAGTTCTTGATTTTTGTTGCCTACCAAAAGTTTGGACTCTTCAGAATACAGCCGTATCATCAGATTGTCTAGTGTTCTATCATCTTTAGAGGTAGAACTCCATGCGGTTGTGAAAAAAATATATTCTGGGGGCAGTATGGCTAATATTTTGGAAATAATCATTTCATCACTAATTTTTTGCTTAAGTGAATTTAATTTAAATGCTAAATTTTGTAAATCACTGATGTTTGTGGCCATATCTTTTGCCTGATCATACTCACAACTAAAAAACTTTTGTAGCAGGTGGTTAACTTGATCATCTGTATTTTTTTTCATATATTTTGGTTATCTTTTCCAACATTTCTTTTGATGTACTGCACATCAAAATGTGATTCATTACTGATCCATTAATTGTTGCTAGAATAGCTTTTTTAGCTCTTGCATCTTTTCTTATAAAATCTTTTTTGTCTTTATCTTGAGTAAGTGTTTCTAATTTCACTTCTCCCGATATAATGTCATCAAGTCCGGCTGATTGTAACAAAACATCTATATGTAGTTTCCATACCTGATAATTTTCAGCTCCCTTCAGTTTCTCAATATAAGCGACATCATCTGACTGTCCAAAAGAATTCATAGCGATTAAATGAAAAAAAAAAAAAACGACACGTTTCAACACTTTTTAAACACACCACGAACCAGGAGTTAATGTTTAATTATTTAAAATCCTAGTATTTAGTTTTACACTCCTGGGCCCATAACCTGTTGTAGGTTTAAAGTTTTAAAAAATAAAAAGATATTAAAGTCTTAAGTTTTATATTTAAACACAAGAGATAAACACTGTCAGTAGAAAAAACATAAAAGGTCTAGCTTATCTAAAGGGGAATGTATATTTACTGTTATACATAGGACAAAGAACAACACACCAAAAATATAAAATTTACCTCCAACAGTTCCAACATTCATATCAACAAGCAGTGGAGAGGAAACTTGCTGAAAAACCAATTGATAGCAGCACTATGGTCGACGAGCTGCGGAAAAGATGCAGCAATGCAATCAGTCAGGCAGCTGAGGAATCAGTTGGATATGAGATTAAAGTTAGAAGACCCCCATGGTTTGATGCTGAGTGCCTTCAAGCGGTCAAAGTTAAAAATGAAGCATATAGAAAGATGATCCAGCGTCCCACTAGGCTTTCCCAAGAATTATATCGTTGTAAAAGACGAGAAGAGAATAGACTGTTCTGCTTATATCAAATAGCTGATATTTTGAATAGTTGTATGTTTTTAGAACTGATTTTCTCGATTTTTAATATTTAAAACTTGTCTTTGAATAAAGAAAATACCAATATAAATAGCAGATAATCCATCAATTAATAATTATGTAAAATAACATTTGTTTAAATACTTTTTATTTTAATTATGTTAAAAAACTAATTATAGTTTATTGCAGAAAATGATTGTGAGTGCAGTCAAAAATTAAATTAACAAATTCAATACTGTTTCTGCTGTATTGAGTTACTCCTTTCCTTACTAAATAAAAAAAAAACTTTTATATCAGAATGCCAATGGTTATTCATTGTTAATACAGCATTATAGCAACCTCTGGTGTAATGAAGTTAATTCATTTTCTCAGTTAATCAGTACTACATTTTGAGATAAAATGAAAGCCTCTAAATTTAAGATCTTTCTGATTTGTATGATTTCTGATGAGAGAGATAGGTCTAAAAGGCAGTGAAGCCAGGAGAAAACTATGGTTTAGTGAAGCCAATCACACACTGATACTTATCTGGAGACCTACACACAAAATGATTAAGCAAAGGTGGTTTTAACTAATGAAAGCAACTTTGAAGTAATTAAATTATAGCAAATTGAAGTAAAATATTGAAAAAACTATTTATGTATTTATATTTATGTAAAAAAAAATATGTATTTTTAAAAATTGATTAAATTATTTAATTTTTACAGATTTTTATAACTCCTGGCATCGTTTTTGTAAGAAGGGGGAAAGATAAAGCCTGTCACCCAGATTGGGTAGTCCCAATTGTGAAACATGGTCTTAAGAATATTATGATTCGGGCCTGTATTGAAATGTGTTTTTATTCAAAGGGAGAGTGGATAGTAATACCTACATATCAACACTAAGTTAAACTTTGAAGCCTTCTTTTGAAAAAATATTTGTACCTGACAACTAAGAAAAGATTATTTTTCAACAGGACAATGCTCTATGCCATGTTTCAACCAGAAGTAAAAAATGGTTAGAGATAAACTATACTGAACTTGACTGGCCTTCTTAGTCCAAAGGCCTAAATCCCATTGAGTACTTATGGACTAAATAAACAATTTCTATTGCTAAACCTAATCCTACAAAGAAAGACAACTTGTTTTTACTTTGATAAGAAGAGAGGGACAAAATAGAAAAAGGAGATTGTTGAAAACCTTTGAATTCTAAGACAAAAAAGATCAATAAGGCTATAAAAGCCAGTGGTTTCTTGATGTCATCTAAAATTGAGTTGTTTATGTTTAAAACAAAAAGTAAGTAAGCTTTACATTACTTTTATTTATGCTAAAGTTTTCACCTGGAGATGGCCTACATACTTTGAGGCACAATATTAGCATTAAAAAAAAGTAATTTAGATAAGTATCATATTTCTATTATTACAATTCAACTAATCCCTTCAAATACAAGTCCATCATTAATTCAAAAGTCAAATAAGATCACTTCTAATTTAAAGATATATTTACCTGGGCCACATTTTTTTTTAATTTGATTTAAAACTAATAAAAATTTTCCAATTCAGTATATCACATAATGGTTCGTGGTGCAGTTAGAAAATTTAACATGTGGTAAATTTAATACTCTTCTTATATTGTGGATAATATGTAGTAATGTGTGCCTATGTTTTAGAAACCAGGTTGCTATTAGCATAAGAATAAAGTGGTGATAAATGATGAAGTCTAATGTAATGAAGGTTATTAAGTTGAGAAAACTGCGCTAGGCTGGCAACTTTGCATGCACAACAGATGAGGAAATACCAAAGGAGCTGCTGATTGTGAGGCTTTACTGGAAGAAGAAGAGGAAGGCCTCTGTTGCCTGAAGTGGCAGGACACTGCTGCCAGGGTGCCTATCAATATGCAAGCATCGATTCGAGCTAACTGGAAAAAACTTATTGAGAAGACCGAGGACCACATAGCACCAAGGAGAAAGATAGAAATAAATGAATACAGTGAAGAAGAAGATTTAATAAATTTAATATTTCAAAACTAAAACATAGTTGATTGTTAATATGTGTCATTTTGGCATAATTTGGGCACAACTCTTCTTACCTCACCTCTAATCATTTTATCTTAGCACTATAAGAATAAACTGGTAACAAATATATTAACAAATAATTTAAATCTGAAGTAAAAACCTGATAATAAAGAATGATATTGTTGATAGATACCAACGTTTTGGTCTACCTTCAATATTTTCTTTTTTTATTACACTCCTATCTTCTATTATATCTAATCCACAATCAACAATTTAAAATAACTTATAATCTCAGTTTATCAATACTGAATTTACAGATGGTAGAAAAACTATTTTAATCAAAGAAATATTAACACGTATGATTTCTTTCTGACAAAATACATTTCCCAACAAAAGTGTAATTTATACACCTCGATCTGAGTTTATGATTCAAATTTTTAACTTTAACTTTTTGAAAATAAAAAAATCTCTATTATGTGTATGAATTATTTTAACATATTGTTCTATAATATCTATGGCATAAATAAATCCCACCAACTCTTTCTTTTGGCTAGTCTTATTTGTTGTTGTTTATTGATAGTTATCCTCCTTATATACTCCAACTTGGGCTGGAAGAACAGACTATCTTACAGATCACCAACCTATTCTAACCATGGTGGGAATTTCAAGATTCATTCCATAGATATACCTTGAATTAAATTTCAACCTGCCCTGGTGGGCTTTGAACCAGCACCACTATTGAAATAATGCCATTTATTCAATTTGTATTACTAATGATAACCACTCATTTTTTGTTGTAACGAATTTAATTTTTAATTTAGTTTCTCCAAATCATATGTATCTTATAGTATCATATTTACAGCATTTTTTTTTTTTTTTTTTTTTTTACTTCTATATTCAAGTCTTTCAATGTAAATCAAAATGTCTTACGAAAAAATAATAATTATCATCAGATAAGAATAAATTGATTTCTTTTTATTGTGATTTTTATTGGCTGCATCCCCTAAACAACTTATTGGATCCTATATTTAATTATAGTCAACCAACCTACTTAATTATAAAAATCATACCTCTTCCATAACCAAAAACAATTGCAATATGTTCCGAAAGACAGTTCCTATATTGGTATCCCTGTTCTTGAAAAATGGTATTCTTGTCATACAATATGTATGGTCTGAGTTAATGCGTTTTAATAATACTTTCACCTAGAAATTCCATGATATTAAGACTCATAATGTGAAAAAATAAAAAATAATTTATTAAACAGAAAAAAATATCACCTTCAGATCAAGGTTACTTTTGATTGCATCAACTTTCAACACCTTCATGTGTTTGCATATATTAAATTTTCCATACCATCTGTAAATTTCATAATCTATCTGAAAAAATATAACTGTTTAAAATCCACTTTTAGTGTAAAACAAAGCAATAACTTTTTATGAAAACATAGAGCAATATTTAAAAAACAAAACAAACATTAATATAGAAAATCTGTACTTAAATGTGATTTAATTTTCTTTGAGCTTATTAACTCCAGTTTTAAACCCGAGAAAGACAACTGTTTAGTATGTGATAGTTCAAAAATGTCAAATGATAATATTTTTTTTAGAGTAGGTATTAGGAATACTTAACTTAAATTTCTTGTTGTATTTTTCTCTAAATAATATGAAACAACAGAAAGTATGACTGTATTGAAAAATATTAACCCTCCAAACCCTAGTGTGACGTTAATGTCACAATAGAAAGTATCCGGGTTTTCCCACTCCCTTTCCCACTCTCAATTGTTGAGGGTGAATTACCTTTACCCCTACCTGAAGGGGGCTCTAACAATCATTTTAGTACAAACAGTGAGTTCAAACAATAGTTTGAAAATTAGCCTGCAATGAATTTTGACCTCGATGCATGGTAAGTCATTTTATATGCTTATATACATTTAAAAAAATTTAATTTGTCATATTTTCGTTTGATTTGGATCTAAAGTTAAAGTACACAAAATCTCAAGTTTGAAAAAAATATTTAGCTTCATGATTTCGGTTTCAACTTGGTGTGACAAATATATCACACTCAGGCTTGGAACCACCTTTTTGATTTTTTGTTCCGAAATTGTTAAAATTATCTATTATTACCATTTGTCAGAAAGTTTATTGATTTTTTTCAATCAAAGAAAACTGGTTAGAATTGCCAGTAAAACAACAGTAGTTTTTAATTATTACTTATTTTTTAAATTACTTCTTTGTAAAAAACAAAACTTCTTGATTCAATGTGAAAAAAACAAAAAAACTGTAATTTTTAGTTATTCAATATTTTCCAGACATTATCTTTTTTTTTCAATATAAGAAAGCTATTTGCAAGAAAGCTCCTAAAACAACAGTATTTTTTCAATTAGGTACTTGTTATTTTCCGAAATTCTGAATACGATTTTTTTTCTATTTCTCTTTTTTTTTCAATGGAGTTAGTCTAATCGATCGCTGTCTCTTTCACCTTTATAAAAAAAATAAAATCACTATTATGGTCTATTTTTACTGATAAACCTGTCCAACAAATATATGGGTGGAACTGATCGGATGGACGAGGACATCAGGCAGAGAAGAATAAGTATCCGTGGGAAGAAATGGTGGTGGCCTTTATTTACGTGGCTGATTGATTGAATAATGCATGGCTAATCTATAGGCATCTGGACATCCAAATTGCCAAAAACTTCAATTTAGACGAGCAGTTGTTTTGTGCTACTTGGAGAGGTACAAAATACCAATAAAGTCACCAGGGCCTTCTACATCTTCAGCTCCCAGATCTTCACGAGTTCCAATTGATATTCGCTATGATCCGATGGATCACTTTGTTGAACCCATCTTCAAGCACAAGAGATACGCAAGTGAAACATGTTTAAGTACTGTGAGCACTATTTGTGCAAAGTGCAAAGTGGGATTGTGTGTAAAATGTTTTCATTCATATCATAAAAAGTGCATAGTACCTTTTAATTTTACCTGTAACCTAATAATACCTATTAGTATTAACAATTACTTTTTAAAAAATAATTAATTAACTGTAAATTTTGTTCAATAAACTAACTTAAAAAATTATTATGTTAGTTATTATTTCTATCCTAATGAAAATCTATCAAATTTTGTAATTTGAAAAGTATAGTAGGCTGAGAGCCTAGTGTAACATTTATGTCACACCTCCCTGTGATGTTGTTTAAATCGATAATTTTTTTTAATTATTTTTTCAAGTTCTGTATCATCATAAGAATAGGAAAATGTAAAAAAATCCAAATATTTTTCAAGAAAATAATTCCCGGTTTTGGAGGGTTAAACTAAAAGTAATCAAGTTTTTAGTCTCTTATTTTATATTAATACCTCTCACTGCATAGTGGTAGATGAAAAATTATGTATATGATTTTATATCAATGAAAGTTAATAATTAAATAAAATCTGTTGACCAAATACATACCCAAAACAATTATTTTTCAAACTAAATTTAGTAAATATATTGACGAAATACCTTATCGGCCATCTGTAATTCTAGAGATATGCTAAGAATTTCAAGTAACCTCATATAAGGAATTCCCAACAATGAGGACGTACTTGCTATATTGATTTCTTTGAAATCTCTTTTTTTTACATTTAGAGGGAATAAAGCTATGAACCTAAAAAAGTATATATAAATGTACATATTATATATACATATGAAATTATAAAGATGATTTGAGATGTTTCATATTATCAAAAGCTACTCACTTTTTCCAAATACATGACATTGTCAATTTTTTAATATTACCACCTTCTCTTCTCAAACGTTCACAAGCCACATCCATTAACAATTTTAGATTTCCAGTTGGAGAAATCGGCTGATCATCCTCAGCCCTCTTTGGTGAACCGCTTGAATGAGAAACCGTTAGATCCATACCCGTTCAATGAGAATGGATAGCAACCTTAAAATAACAAAAATATATACAGTGGATAGTTTGGCAAGAATAATTCATCATTGAAAAGTGTATAAATTTTCTTTTAAAAAACCCATAAAATATTAGCAAATTATTTTGATGAAAAAATGTTTTCCCAATCCTCCTATTTCAGGAATATTGAATACTTGTCAGATCCTAAATAAACCTTCGAAAATCTCTCTCTCCCTCTCTCTCTCTCTCTCTCTCTCTCTCTCTCTCTCTCTCTCTCTCTCTCTCTCTCTCTCTCTCTCTCTCTCTCTCTCTCTCTCTCTCTCTCTCTCTCTCTCTCCTCCCTCCCTTCCAAAACTATAAATATATGACCTCAAATAATATGGAATTTATAAAAAAGAAATACTTTCACATTACATTTTTTATTTTACTTCATAATTATTTATTTAAAACTGTATTAAAAAAATTTATTTTCCATTCTTATGGCCCCAATTCTATATTACCTCTCTGTTTCCTCCTTGCCACACTCCCCATTTAGCAACTAAATCATAAACCAAGAGAAGATACTAAGTTATATGATTTACAAAAATTTTTCAGCAAGATCATTTGACACCCAGACATCATTATTTCTAAATGTAGATGCGCAAACTGTTATCCGTTGTAAATAAAATGAACAGCTGCTTCAGTTACTTATTTTCTCTTTTAATCCTATACACTAAGACAACTGCTTTGTTTCCTCTCATAATAAATTCATTCTGTTGATTTTTAACACAGCTACTAATAGTATTAACCATTAACTTCAATTTGAAATCAATGAATTATTTGCCACTTTTATTGATATTTTGTTTATTCGAAGACAGGTTACAAATGTTAAACATTCATCTTCAGTTTTAAAAATGTATACAAATTCAAAACATCAGCAATTTGATATACAGATTTTATAGATAAATATTATTTCAAAATGACAAAAATTAAAGGCATGTTTATACTAACCTAAGTATAAATGGTATGACTTTTTGTTTAGACTTCGAATCATCAACATACCTATTGAGAATGTAAACAATTCAATTTCAAATTATATTGATCCTACTATACCATTATGTGTCCCTACCTCGACTAATTAATTTAAAACTATATGTATGTATGTATATATATATATATATATATATATATATATATATATATATATATTATATATATATATATATATATATATATTTATATTTTGTTATTAGATGCCTTGTGAAC
This sequence comes from Euschistus heros, assembly GCA_003667255.2. Classification (NCBI taxonomy): domain Eukaryota; kingdom Metazoa; phylum Arthropoda; class Insecta; order Hemiptera; family Pentatomidae; genus Euschistus; species Euschistus heros. The sequence continues at coordinate 173,682 of RCWM02000512.1, forward strand.
TAGACAACTTTAAAAAAAAAAAAAAAAAAAAAAAATGAGTTACCTATTTTATAATTAATTTTGAGTTAATATATAATCACAGTTTTTAATAAACAAGATTATCATGTAACTAATTTAATTACAATTAACATATGTGTGATTAAATTATGGATAGTTAACATTGATACTCCTCATATTCTGGATATATTGTTAATTTTTTCACTTAACATCTGATATTGCTGTAATTATTGAAGCTTTTCCAATGATATATTTCTGAGAACCATATTTTATTATTTTTCCTTGTTTATCTTTTTGGAGCAGAAGCACTTCTGTTTTAATAGAAGAGGGGTGGAGGAGATATCACGCTTATATTGGTCGTCTAAATAACTCATTGTTTATGAGAAACAAGAAAACAAAGTAAACACACACACACACAAACAATAACTTTACTAGGACATTAAAAAAACATCAGATTCATATTAGTTAAAACTTCATTCATTACCTCAAAAATAAATTAATTTAAAAGTATATGTGGAACGTTAAAATTCCATAAATTATGACTAAAATCCTTAATGTCCAAAACTAAGTCCAGGGTCAAATAATATTAATCACAGTAGAAGCCAAATTAAACAATCATAACCTATTACAAACGCTAAGAACACAAATAAATAGATTACAAAGCGTTGCATGACTGGCGGTTTCTAATGGATGTTTAGCTGAGTGATATAAACAAATGTAACTGTATAAATATAACAAAGAAAAATAATTAAAAATGGAAAAATTATTTAAATAAATATAAAATATAAACAAAAATATTTCTTGTTACATCTGAATGTAAATTGTTTGTGGCAGTGGAGATAGGATTCAGGTCGATTCACCTCTGATTGATATATAAAAGTAAACTGCAAAAAAAAAAAAAAAATAGTAAAGGACATTAATTATTTTTTATGAATAAAAACAGTATTCAAATAAAAATTAAATACAAATAAATTTTTTTTTAGAATTTTCGTAATGGAAAGTTTATTTCGTATTGCCTCTTTGTTGATGAGGTCAACTAATTGTTTATCCCTCCTACTCAGTTGAAATTTACAACTTTACAAAATATATACATCAACTAAATGTGTTGATAATGATTACAATAGCATTTCAAAACTTGAAAAGAACAACACAATATACTAGTGGATTTGAGTGGTAATGGAGATTACTAAAATTGGATAGGTATCTGGTTTAGGTTAAATCAGCAACATATGGAACATTAAGATCTTTATGGATAAGTTTATTGGTGCAGGCCCGGAACTAGGGATGGGCGGGGGGGGGGGACGTGCCCCGGGCGGCAGATTTCAGGGGGTGGCAAAATTTGAGAAGTTAAAAAAAATAATAATAATAATAAGTTATTAAAAACATCTTATAAATAATCATGTCACAATCAATATTCTTTAATTTTATTTTGATTTTTTGCATCATTTATAATCCCTATTATACTGAATACCAAGTTAATTCTTGCGTCTTACAAGAAATAACGGAACTCATGGGTCTAGGTAGATTTTCATACCTACTAATTAATATGAATTAGTAGCCAGAGTACTAGTGAGCGCTAGTAGCTGGATCGGGGGCGCTAAAACTGTGCGATGTCACCCCCTACCCCTTAAAATGACATTGGACTATCTGTTGCCAGTGTTAATAGTTGTGTTGTTTGCGTTTATTGCAAAAACCGATAGTTTTTTTATTTTATTTAGATTTAGTTTTTAGTGTACGGAGTGTTAGTTAGTTATCAGTGTTTGGAAAATGGATTTGTTTTGTACATTTTGAACTGCGTTTTTATAAATTTCCGAATTATGGATGGCCGACTCAGTGGAGCCGAGTATAAAAAACTTGCTAAAGAAAAAAGGGAGAAAATAAAAATGCTGTGCTGTCCCTAAAACCAAAATTTGAATCTTTTTCTAAAAACCTGATTTTTGAAGATGAAGGTTCAAAAGAAAAGTTTGGCAAGCAAATTCTTAACTCAGCCTTTTCAGTGCAAGCATATATATTTAAGATCATTTTAATTCACTGTTTGTTTGTTTTTTTACCACTAATAATATTGAATATATCATTAAAAAAATATTACTTTCATTTATTAGAATGTTTTCGTTTTTTAACCTCAATTAATGTTTCTGAATGATGGGGCCCCCCAAACATTCTATTGAATTATTGTGTACTGTAGAACACTGCCCGGAAAAAGGTCAATAATTAAATTATGACACATAAGGAAAGAGAAGGAATAATTGAGGCTTTTTAATATCGGACTAACATAAGTACTAAACATGTCTGGAACTCCGGCGACCGAGTCGGCGAGTTCACAAGGAAAATTTCTTAGAAAACATTTGGAGTGAAATGGAATGTTACTCCTAATCCTTTTATATTCCTTTCGAAATTGGTCTGGTGAAGTGACAATATTTTATAATACCGATTGCGTATGAATTTATTTTTCTCAAAATGAAAAAACGAGGTGGTAAAATAAAAGACAAGACGATAACATTGAATGTGATAGCTGTAATTAAATGACTTGACAAATGTGACTTTTTTTTGTTTTAAAATTGTATTTATTTACCCTTGCACAAATTATTTTAAGTCAAGTAAGTAAAAAGAAAACAACACCTACCTTTGTTGTCTCCGGTTAGTTCGACTTTTCACTGTACATACATACCTCCACGCCAACCAGTCCTATCCCGGTTGGATTAGTGAGGTTCTACTGTAATGATTGAATTAAGACAAGATATACAGCCCCATAAATGTTTCTGTCGGATGTTTTGACGAATGCATTTAAATAAAAATTATGAAATAAGTTTACAATTAAAAGGTTTTTTTTTTTTTTCTTTTCTTCAATTATTGTTAATATCTTATTAAAACGAATTAAACTTATATCACATTACAGTGTCCCTCTTCAACAACATATTGAGCGGCACAAGAAAGGGCAAATTTCGTATTTCTCACATAAAATACAAAATGAGTATCTTGAAATTATTGCCAATAACAGAAGGCAAAAGATAATACAGGACATCATGGATGCGAAATATTTTTCCTAAATATTTGACTGCACTTCGGATATCAGCCACGGTGAACAAATGACTCAAGTAGTTCGCTACGTCAAAGCAAATACATCGGAGGAAGAGGTATTATTGATTTTTTCTCAGTTAATGAAAAAAAAAAAGGTCTCAACCAAGAAACCCTAAAAAAATTAGTCAAAGATGGATTTAACATAGAGAACTGTAGAGACCAATCCTACAACAACGGGGCAAATACGGCGGGGAAATATGAAGGTGTACATTCAAGATTGCTTCAGGAAAACGATTTAGCATATTTTGTCCCATGTGCTGCTCACTCTCTCAATTTTGTTAGTGCTATGCGGTCAGTGCTGCTCAGGCTCAGACTTTTTTCGGAACTTCGAATAGTATGTATTCTTTCTTTTTGGCTCCAACTTCGGCTGGAAAATTCTCCGAAAATATGTGTCAGCGACGTTGAAACCTCAAAGCAAGACCAAAAGGTCCGCAAGAGTAGAAGCTGTATATAAACATTACGGTAAAGTTTTGGAGGCTTTAGAGGATCTAAAAAGCATGATCTGTCTATGCCTCAAACTAAGAGTGAGACCAGATCCCTTTTGAAAAATATAGGGAAACGTAAATTCATCGTTTCGGCGTGTTTTTGGCATTTTTTTATAAAAAGATCAATCATTTCAATGAGTTATTACAAAGAAAATATGTTACATTAGATTTGGCTGCCCGGAATCTTCTTTAGGTCTTTTAATGTTGCTGAAGTCCTGTAGAGAGTCCCTAAGGCCATTACTTAGGGAAATTCTTAGCAAATATGAATGATCTACTCTCTGAGTTTTCAGGAAAAATACAGAGAAAAAATGTTTGATAAGCTGTGTGGTGATGAAGCTCCGACAAGTGCTCAAACTGTGTGTCAAGTAGCTATGTTAGAGGTTATTGACCGGATGATTACGGAACTTAGTGAAGGCTTTGGACAATATAAAAAACAAGTTTGGATTTTTGAATGAATTTCGAATCAGAGAGTTGAAAGTTAAAGATCTAAAAATGAAAGCAGAATAATTGGCAAACATCTACACTGCGGATGTCAACAATGAAGAATTTAATTTTGACATAGAAAGTTTCAAGCACCACGCTTTGTCAGTTGACGATAAAAGAAGCTACATCAAGAGAAATGTTAAATCTCATTTTTAAAATAAACTGAAGGAAGGCTACCCAAACTTCACTAGTGCATTAAGAATGTTTCTCACACTGCCAGTTACAGCGTCATCTGGAGAACGAAGTTTTAGCAAACTGAAACTCCTCAAAAACTACATGAGAAGTACAATGGGAAATGAGGGACTCTTTAATCTAAATATAATATCAAATGAACGTCAAAGAGCTTCCCTTATGAACTTTTGCAGACACCGTCAAAACATTTGCAGCTAAGAAGGCTAGAAGAATTCAAGTTTAGGTACAATATATAACATACATGAATATGTTCTTTTATTTTCTTCTTAACTATATCGAAATCATTTTTGTTTGTTTTGTTATTGTTAGCTAATTTGAATTAACAATACAGAGGTATTGTATTTTAATGGTGGGGAAATGAGGAGAGGGGATAGGGGCACCCCGACAATTCTCCTAGTTCCGGTCCTGTATTAGTGACAAAGTAAGGAGCACTGAGGATTTTGGACTATCAGGATTAGATACGAGATTAATTGGATGGTTTAGTAGAGCCCCAAAGCTCAACTCCGTATGTCCAAATTGGTCAAATCACTGTTATGTTAATAATTGGAGGCTTTGAACGTTTTTCTAGTAAATGTTGAAGTAGTCTGTAGCGACGGGAAGTTTTTTGTCGTTTTAGTCTTGTGTATTATACTCTAAAATCAGATTTAATATATTTTCACGAATAAAACGATTTCTGGATTTCAGTTTTCTGAATAATACATATTTTAATAGTTAGTACCAACGAATGTTTATGGGTAAGTTATTGGTCCCTTAAAGGGGACAGATATATTTACAAATTAGGAAAAAAAAATCTTTCGTTTAGGAAAGTAAACTCTTTTTAAAGCTTCTTTTCTCTGTATCATAAGGGTTCATGCTACATGCAAGCTACCGATTTAAGAGCGGTCTAGTTTATTAAACCAAAAACATGTCTGTGGCAGGCAGAGATGTCTTAATTATTGGGTTAACGATAAACAGAAGACCGAAAAAACAGTAAAATTAGACAAAAATTAATTTTAATAAACTCAAAATACAAAAGGACGACTGGAAGCTATGCTGCTGTAATATAATCAGTAAGAGGTCAGAAGTAATGTGATATCCTGCTCTTGTTTGGATTCACTCTAGTAATAAATATAGAAGACCCATAAACGTAACTATACCATCACCTTTCAGTTTGTTTGTAAATTACTAGTTTCATTCTCTGTATGATTTTTAATATCTGTCCTCCTCTGGTTATAGTTGTAACAATATACTGCGTAACATATTGTGTCTAGTAATACTACGCTAATATCTTGGGAGGGGGAGGAGCATGGATCTATTGTCTAATTCCTGTGGTTGGTACTCTCCTAGCTCCAAACAGTAGCTTGCTCCGTTATGAGTTACTTAACGTTCCTATTGTCGGCTTAGCATTGCATTCCTCCAATAACCGTTTCAGATCCAGCCTCCTATTGTTCTAAGATACCGCCTGCAGCTTATTAGATCTCTTCATAACCATTTTGACTAAGAAGTTCCGTTTTACAGGGTTGAAGATCACCTCACAATTAAATCAATTTAAGGGGCAAAAGTGACTGATCAAAACGTGAATTAGATTTCATTTTTCTCGTGAGAAACGGTATACATTACTAAAAATTATGTTATATCTCATATTTTATTAAAAATGTATTTTACTTACATATTCATTAGAGTTCTACCAATGGGTAGTTACTTTAAAAGTTTCAATCATGTCATTATTTTGATAGTCCTTTAGCTTTTTTATCTTTCCTTAATTTTTAATTTTTGTACTTTGAATCAAAAGTCCCGACCCCCCAGAATACGATTTCGTTTATCTTTTTTATCTTTTTGTCTTTTCTTAATTTTATATTTTTTTTATTTTTTAAGCTTCTAAACTTTTTTATCTTTTCGTAATTTTTTATTTTTATACTTTGAATCATTTATACTCTAAACGGGTGATTGGCCCAGTGTTAGAGCGTTTAGCTTTTTTTATCTTTTTTTTTTTTTAAATTGCATTCGCATAAAATTCAAACATATAACATGGAATCGGAAATTTTTGATTCAAAGTACAAAAATAAAAAAAATGAAAAATTACGAAAAGACAAAAAGCTATAGGACTATCGTAAGAGTTGGTCAGAATATTTTTATTAACAATTATTTTTCTTTTTTTTTTTATAACTTCAGCATATATCGCGTATAAACTTACCTTCGTTTTAACTGAAACTTGCTAAAGCCTAAAGTGCATAAGATTTTGAGAGACGTTGCTTTGCCTCAGACCAACCTCCTCAGATTGTCTATTTATCCCGTTTTAGCAGTATTGTTCAATGATCTGTCCTATAAATAGGTTTTTATTTTAAATACCTAACAATTGGTTTTAAAAATCAATGAATCATGTTCAATATTTTTTCTTTCTTTTTTTTTTTTTTTTTTTTGTAACTTTTTATCTTAATGAAATTATAATCTGCCACAATCAAAAGTGATGATTAATCGTAAAGAAACCATTTATACCTTACGATCATGCCAAGTTGAAATTACACTATCAATTACTGACAGTATTTGTTTATGAATACAAAAACGTGTCATTTTTATTAATTTTTATGATTAAAGCATAAAAAGGAAACATAATTGCTATGTTTATGTTCACGTTTAATTTATTTATTTTTTGGATAGTAATTAGGCGTTGGTTTTTTGTTTGATTGTTATTACTTTACACAATATTTCATAAAACATTTTCTAATTAATCTATTGAAACGTAATAAATAAAATGCTATTACAGAGGTTTGAAACGTATCTTTTTAAAAAAAACATCCCTTCAGAGGGGCAAAAAATTCATCATTTTGCCTCTTAGGCACGTATTGCTCTTACCCGACTATCTTTTAAACGACGCCGAGTAAACTACACTAGGGAGGAAGAGTATATGAGAGAGTACTCACTTGACCGACAAATGTTGGGGTCGGTTAAACGGCACGCAACTGTCGTGCTTTTGGCGAAGGAAAGCCGACACCCCTGCCGGAAAAGAACGACCACCGTCTAGTAATGAACAGTACCATTCCCTGCAACCATTGTCTAGGCCCACCGAATTACATGAGCGTGAACGGCAATGGTTTTTGGGGTCTGAATCCCCTTTGAAATCATATTTCTCTGAATGTTCAATTGAATCAAATTTATTCAATAAATTTTTAATGTTAATCTTCTTTTCTATAACTGTTTAATTTTCCGTTTTAAAATATATATTATTTTTACAATAACAAAAGGTAAATTCTTTGAAACTATAAAAAAAAAAAAAATAAATGTCTATAATTTTGTTTTACTTACTTGATCATACTTACTGCCAACATTTGAAAAGGCTGGATGCATTCTCTAAATGGCGTGTTGCAGCGTTGTAACAAATCTTTGATTATTATATAGATCGTCAAAAGTTTTTCATTTTAAAACGTCTTATTTATGTACTATAGGTGAGGAAAATTTTTAAACTCATCCTAAATCAGTTTAAAAATGTGTCCCCATCTCCTTTCTCAAATCTCCCAAAAGTAAAAAGAACGCCTCTACCTCGTCTCTTCTAATATTGATTGGATGAACCCAGTGTATCCTATTTTTTCTCCTCTTCTTCAAACACCTGTACAGGATCATCAATGGTATTAGCTTGTTGCGATCAATCACTTCAACGCGAACCTGTGCCGAATGAAGGTCTGATATCAGCTACTCGACAGTCGGGTAGGTGTGAAACGAGCTTTATTAAAAAAAAAAAAAATGTGGATTCACAAACCTCCACTTCTACCCTCTCTCGGAATCTTCTTAAATTTAATCCTTTTAATTATCAAATTTAAGTTTTTCATATTTTTTAAAATTTAATTTTAATTTTTTTTGAGTCAAAAAACATTGAAAAAAAAAAACACTTTTCAGCAAAAGGCTTCCGTAAATCCGCCAATTGGGTTCACTTCATCAACAGATCTGTTGATAAAACATAAATAATAAAAACAAATATTTTTTACAATGTTGATAGCTTTATAAAAACATAGCTATTAATTTAACAAGTTACAAACTATCTATTAACATAAAGTTGATATAGTTTTCAAGGAACATTGGTTCTTACCAAACAAAACACAAAAGGAAATCTTGAATAAAACGACAAAATTCAAGTGTGTATGTGACTTACAATTTTCAATTAAAATTTAATCATTTTTGTTAATTTTATTTTATTGATCCTGATTTGTTTATTTTACTATTCCCTGATAAAATATAGTCTTTTTGTTCATTATCTTTTTGTTTTAATATGAGAAAAACCCTGTCCATAAAATTACCAAACATCTTTAAAACTTTTTTAAAAATCACAACCTATACCAGCTCAATAATTATAAATGTTTGCTCTTAATCTTCATATCAATTCATCCCTCCCATATTTTTTTTACTTTTACTAAGTAATAAGATTTCTAGGTCATTGCTCTTTTGAAATTACTTGGGGCGGATTGCTACTGCCCAAGAGTTGGAATTAATACAGACCTTGTGTTTTGAGGTTAATTATTGGCGTAATATCCGGACGGACCCGACAGCATGAGCCTTTACTGACCGTATCTCAATCCAGTTTAATCCTGTTATGTATGTTGTCTTTGAATTATTTATTTTCTAACTTAATTAAAACTGATTGCAACCTTAGTAGTTTCGGATATTTTCACTTGTGACTCAAAAATAATTGTCACTACCTTTAAATTATTTTTAGAACACATGTTAGAAAAACTTCCACAGATCTATATTATAGCCTCTATAATTATAATTACTATTTTTTTAAAAATTATAATCATACATTTATTAATAAAAACTCTTTAGCCAGTCTCCTAGTCTGTTTAGCCTACCATCCCCATAAACCAGAATTGGGCAAAATTTAATCATAGCTAAATATTTGACAACTAATTTCTTGGAATCAATTAGTTACCTAATTTAATCATGATTAAATTATATGATTGATTCCAGGAAATTTTAATAGGTTTAATAGTCAGAAGTTCCTGTTTCCCACATGAAAATATACATGGAGAAGAAGATGATCAGGGATGCAGTAAAAGTAACATCACGTCTAAGAAGGAATTCTTTAATACATGCCAAAGTTTCGACCTGCGTTGAAGGTCTTCTTCAGGGCTATAATGAACAAAATAACAGATGTGACAAAAATAACAGACCGATAAACAGATGACAAATGGGATACAGAATGGCATAGATAAAAACCAATATACATAAACTGCATAGAAAAGATCAGATACATAAATAACTAAGAATAAAAAGCAGCAAGGTAAGAATAGGGACAAGACAGGAATGAAAAAGGAAGAGAAAAAAAAAATAAATAAAAATTAATGGTAATGGATAAAAGGATAATAAAAAGGACAGAAGGAAATTAAATGCAAATAAAAAATAAATAAATAAAATAAAATAAAAATATGGAAATATGGGAAAGAACGAGGGAAATAATGTAGAAGGTGATAAAAGAAAAGAAACGGATAAAAAAAATGAAGGTGAAGGAAAATAAAAGTAGAAAGATAAAAGTAAAAGAAAAAGAATATCAAACAACACTTACCCACCGAACCACACTTGTGAGGAGAAGGATGATGACTGATGTGAAACGGTAAGAACAGCTGGGTAGGTAAAAGGGAGAAAAGCCTTTTCTGACGTGGTGTTACTTTGACTGCATCCCTGATCATCTTCTCCATTCATCATACCAGTCAACTGTACTTTTATCATCATAAAAATATATACCTCACCACATGGCAAAAGTTGGGAGGAAATAGGTAAGTTACCATATAGCAAATAGACCATATACTTATCAGTACCAGAAAAAGGTCCTCATTCCTGGATGTATGATTTTACAAGGGAGCTAATGAGAATTTTGATCACTACCTAACTATAGCGAAGATCATGGCAAGAATCTCACTAATAAGTGGAAGACGTCAGGACACAGAACCTAGATTTCTGATTGAAAATATAGAGAATATAGACTATAGAGAATATAGCTGAATAATATAGAATCAAGTAAACGTTTTTCCCTAATCATAGGCCCTAAGTTGAAGGGCATAGACCAGGAAATAAGTATCGATTTAAGATGGCAATCATGCCAAGCTGCGTTATTTGAGACAATAGAGATAGTTCTGGGATTCAAAGAATCTTTGGTGGTGTATGCTCAGAAGAAAACTGGAGAAGAAGATCCAATGCAGAAATCAAAAGCCTGTACGATATGGATACCTGCCAATTCATTAAGCTTAATTTAACTAAGCCGACTAGATAGGCAGGTCATTTTGCCAGAATGAGTTCAGAGGAAATTCCCGCTAAGGCTCTTGCTGAATAGATATGGTAATGGATGTATTAGAAGACCCAAACTGCAATGGCAAGATAGTGATACTACTGACTAAGTAACTTTACTTAGTGTAAAAAACTAAAAGGCAGCAGCACTTAACCATGAAGAAAGGCGATCAATGCCAAGTCTCTATTATCAGAGGTAGTGCTTTGATAATAATATATATTAGGATAACACCAAAATAAATTTGTAGGTTTTTAATGAATATAACATGACCAGAACGACATGGCAGTGTACTTGTCATGTACAATATGACTAGTGGGTGCATATTATAAGAAATCTGCATGGGCCTAATCCCTCATTTTGGAATAGGATAATAACATATATGTATATATATATATATATATATATATATATATATATATATATATATATATATATATATATATATATATATATATATATATCACTGGAAAAATTTATAATAGGTTAAATTAAGAAATCATGAAACTAATTGAAGACACTGAAAGATAATTAATAATGACAACACAGATAATAACAAAAATTGTTTAAGGAATAAAGTTGATATTTAAAAATATAATTACAAAGACAAAACAATTTTGGTAATGATAAAGATACTGAAGATTTATGTTGATTCATAAAATAAAAACTATGATATAATAGATAATTTTTTTGTATTGTTTTGTTCGGGCTTAACGTCATTATGTACTCCAGCTAAGGCAGGTCCTACAGGTTACCAACCTATTCTAGCCGAGGTAAGAAAGTCAAGATTCATTCCATGAGTCCGCCACGAAATAAATTTTAATTTTAATTTCAGTTCAATTTAAAAAATTGCAGTCAAGTACAAAGTGATCACAATAATAGAGTGAATGTTTTACTCAATGATAAAAGTAACTTGGCAAAGATGTAACAAAATAATCAAACGACTTAGAGAAGGTAGGGTTCATTAATAAAAGAGAACATAATAAACAGAATTGAATCACAAAGCTGTATTAACTGGAAGTACACTAAAATAAAATAAAATAAAATCATTAATGGCACAGAAAACTAATAATTTATATGAAAAAATCCAAAATCCAAATATGAGTATGCCTTGAAATTACTTGATTATTTAAATTAAATTTACAGTCTTTATACACACACACACTTAGTAGTGATGTTCACTTGTTTATCAGAGTACCAGAAGCCACAGGTAGATGCAGTTCATGCATTACATGTTCTTGGCACAGAGGGCATTGTTAGCTCTGTACTACTCTAATTCTGTTTAGGTGTCTTTACAGGTAATCATGTCCTGTCTTCATTCTGAAGCATGCCACAAATACTTGCCAAATGAGTGTTTGTGCAATTGGCCTTTTGAGTTAACTCTCCCAAAGTTTTCCTTCTGCCTGTTTCTTTTTTATGTTTCTTGCCTCTTCTTTATAAAAATTCTTTATTATTCTTTTTGCAGAATCATAAGGAAGAGATGGATCATTAAGGGCATTTCAAAACACTTTGGGCGACCTGATCAGCTTGTTCGTTTCCCTGTAGACCAAAGTGACTTGGTACCCGTTGAAATGTCACCTAGATCCCTTTTTTTATTATATTGTTTAATTGTCTTCCTAGAATAAATAACATCAGGATGATTGTAGATGTGCCTACTGCAGATTGACTAAATAGCAGCTTGGGAGTCAACTAAGAATACTATCCAGTTGCAGCTCTGTTCCCTTTCTATCTTAGCCATGCTGAGGAAATGGTTTTTAACCCTCCATCGAAATTTGTCCCCCACCTTCCAGCCAGTATGGCTATCGCAAAATACTTGCAATACACACCAGTTCCTGCATTATGCGTGGCTGCTTGAGTAGAGCCATCTGTATAAAGGTGAATCCAATTGTCTCTTGAAAAAAAGCCTTCATTTCCCATTCAGTTGCCCCAAGCTTATTGATGAGTTGAATTAGGTTTGTTCCAACCTCCACTATCAGTTCCATCTGGTCTATGGAATGATTAAACAGTAACCTCATACCTAGATCCAAGTTTTTTTCTTCCAATAGTTCACTAACTTTTACTGCTAATGGCTTTTGTGCCGACATTTCTAGCCGGTCCCAGTGCTGTAAACCAAGCCGCTTTACCCTTTCAATGAGGCTTATAGCCACTACATCTCTCCTAATTTGTAGTGGTTTTACACCAGTTTGTATTTGCAGAGCCGCTACTGGTTTAGATTTTGCCACTCCAGTAATCAGCCTCAAAGCTCTATTTTGCACCACATCCAAGGCTTTTAGTCCGACACTGTCAGGAGGATCTCACTTGCTTACACTATTGTAGGTCTTATGTATGACTTGTAAGTCAGTGCCATTAAGTCTTGGTGTGCACTCCACTTTTTAATAAAGCCTGCTAGTCTTTTTAATAAAGCCAGTTTACCTTTTCCTTGCTCAACCAATTTCTCTGTATGTTTTTTCCAACCCAGCTTACCATCCAATTTAACACCCAAGTATATTGCAAAGGCTGTTTGTGGCAGCATCTCGTTGTTAAACATAATTTCCACCCCAGGTCGTTTAGTTGAGAGCATGAAGATCTGGTACTCGGTTTTATGTGCATTGACTTCAAACTGGTTGTCTTTTTTCCATGTTTGTAGTGATCCAAGAGCTGTATTAAGGCATGATTGAATAGCTTCAATGCGACTGCTCGTAGCCCAGATCACCAAATCATCTATGTATAAAAATGTCTGAACACCCATGATGATATCAAGCTCTTCAATTAAATCATTTATCAATATGCAGCAAAAAACTGGGCTCAATAGGGCACCCTACCGGACCCCTCTTCTTGTCTGTTTGTTAGGAAAAACTGCGCTGTTATATTTGACTCGGATGTGTCTTTTAGGCTAGGAAAGAACAGATGCACTTAAACATGTTGCCTGCTAAACCCAATTTTTTTATTTGTGCATTGCTTTCTAAGGAAACCGTTTTTTGATTTCATGTGAGAGGTAAGCCACTTGCTCCACAGTATTCCTTTGTTTTCTAAAGCCTACCTGTTTATCAGATAGGCTCTGAAGTCGCGTTAATAGCAATTTAAAAAACAGTTTGTTTGGGCTCCTGTCGTTTTTAGGAATGGGTATTATTTCCGCTTTTTACCAAGCACTTGGTAGTCCATGTTCCCAGACCTAGTCAGTTTATGCGAGGAGAGATGTTTCTAAAGGTCGGATTATTGAGAGGGGTTTTAGCGCAAAAAAGGGTCAGTTCATGTGAGGAGTCGGTTTATCAGGGGTCAATATAACGTGGTTTCACTGTATTTCTACTGGATTAGAGTCAATGAAGTTTTCAAATACTTTCCCAACGGCAGATGGTTGTAATCCTATCTAGTAGAGGGAGCATTCAGATCACCATACAAAATGTCTTGAGGTCCCCATTGTGGTTCAATCCAGGACAGATCTTGTCTATTCATTGGGGAATTTAACACAATATAAAAACGCCTATGGATCTAATTGCACCTCTTCCATACATCTAATTGCATGGCCTCCAGCTTGTTGCTCTCCTCCATTTCCATTTTAATTAAAAACTTTACCATGAGTGATGACTTTGCAGCAACAATTATGCCCGATACAAATTGGCTGACTCTTTGGAGTGCATATGTCTGGTATCCAGGCAATTGATAAAGTTGAATATTTTCAGTAGATGAACTAGCCTCTACTATTCCATAAATATCTAAATCCTCCTCACTAATGATAGCCTTCCATTCAGTGTGTGTTATCAGGGCCTTGTAGAAGACCATGTGTAGTAGACCTCACATTTGGTGTCATGGTTTCGCTACTGGGATGTGAAAGGTGACAGTATTGCTCATTTAGTATTAACCAGGGGGCACGTGTACAACCTGTACGGACGCGAGCAATATTACCCCCCATATATATATATATATATATATATATATATATATATATATATATATATATATATATATATATATATATTTCTTTTTAAAAATCTGCATACAACAACAATGGAATCTTCGTGGTTCAGGTTGGTCTCACCTGCAGCTTATCAGCAACTGAAAATAAATTTTTTTGAGAATTAACCCTAATAAATTAAATTGTTATAACAACATTAAAATTTATAAAATCAAAAGAGGAGCTAAGACAATCCAGTTACACTTAGAACATATTTAGGCGCCATAGTTAAGAGTCCATTACCCTACCCTCGTACCACCCTCAATCCTTGAACCCAAAGAAATGAAATTGTTTGATTTATTATTATATTTTTATAGCCAATACACTGACACAGAACTGGTATTAAACAAACAACTGATTGTAAAAAAACTCTTTAAATACTATATTATTCATTTGTATTGAATTCAGAAGCATCAAAAAGAATCAAATTTGTTTATAGACTGCCCAAATAACCATGGACTGAAATATTACTCAAACATTAATTAATGTTACTATATTTTTATTAATATTATTGTTTGTTAGTAAAACTTTAAAGAGTAATAAATAACTAAATACTTAATTATTGTAAAAATGAACTTACTCTGTAATTTCACATTCCTATCACTATTCCTTTCCTTTCACCATATATATATTGTGTGATTAATGCTTTTTCCTCTTGTTCAAGGTGTGGCTAGGTGCCTTTAACAGATAAAAACAAATAAAATAATAAATAATCACTGGTCTAAAATGTTAAACAAAGTCTATTTTCTATTTGTTTAATTGAGCATAACCTAGTTTAAGTAATCATCACTAAATAAGCAATCAATTGAACAATAAGCAATCAATCACCAAACAAGTAATCAAATTGAATCAAGTGTTATGCCAAACATATCCTTCTGAGCTTTATGAAGTCGACTAAATTCAGCCTAGAATTAAATGCTATTATATACTATAGGTTTTTTATCTTTAGTTCTGAATATCCAACTACTACCTCTTCAAGGTTCAAAATAAACAGCAACATTTCAGCAACCCCTCCTCATCCTTATGCAGACCCTTATTGGCTTAGATCTCAGTTGAGCGCTGGTACTAGTGGGATAATAATTCCTGCAAGTGGGCTTACTGTTCCTTGTTGCCAAGTATGTTGACTTGACAACATTTGTATCTTGATGAAATTTCTTAGATCTTGTATGATCATTTTAAAAGACAAATTAGCTTTTTAGGTATGTTGAATTATTCTAATGCCTTATATAATTCAGCTGAACAACATTATTATATGCATTCTTAAAATATAAAAGAAAGTTGTAGAAGTTAAATGTTTCATTATTTTCAATTCCCCTCTCCATGATAGTCTTGAAGGCAAGGATTTCGTCCACTGCAGACTTCCCTCTTTTAAAGCCAATTTCTAGCACATCACCTTTCCCAAACATTTGATCCTATTCCTAACATTTATCCTAACCAATCCACTGCAGTTGAAGAATTCTCCCATACCACTTTCTTTACCTCTTAGAGCAGTTACCCTCTTTAAGATCAAATTCCAACTTCAAAAACTAAATCAAAGAAAATCTACTGGCTATGATCTCCTCCCTCCTTAAATCCTCCACCAACTTCCACATAAAACAATAATATTCCTCATCTATATCTACAATTGATCCTACACACAACCCACTTTCCTACCTTGTAAACTCCGTCATAATTTTCCTTAAACCAAGCAAACCTCCTAACAACACTACTTCATACAGACTGATTAGTCTACTTCTTATTCTGTCCAAAGTATTCAAAAAATTCCTCCTTAAATGTATCCTATCCATACTTGATGCACATAGTTTCCCCACTCACCAATTTGGATTTAGCCCAATGTACTCTACAGTTTAACAAGGCCTCTGTTTTTTTGACCATTTATCCTCAGCTCTGGAAAAAAAGCAATACTGTTCGGGTGCCTTTCTGGACATTGCACAAGCTTTGGACCGGATTTGGCATTCTGGGTAGCTTTATAAGCTCAAGAACTTACTACCACAAACCCTCTACTTTCTTCATCTTTTATTTCTACCTCACAAATCACATCTTCCGACTTTGATGCGGATCTGAATTCTCTGACTGCTGTCCTATTTGAGCTGGAGTTCCTCAAGGCAGCTTTTTGGGCCCTGTCCTCAACATCTTTTTAACTGCTGATATTCCTACCACTCCTAGCAACCTGTAACACTCCTAGGATGATGCAGCTATACTATCATCACATCATGATCCTAAAACAGGCTCTTCCAACCTGCAAAATCACCTCTCCCATGTAGAACAATGGAGCAACAGGTAGAGAATAAAGGTTAATGAATCCAACTGCACACACATGACTTTTAGTCTTTGCTGCAGTTCTTGCCCAACAGTTCTATTCAATAAGATCCCCAAACCCAGATCTGATACAGTGCGATATCTTTTATCTTAGACAAAAGACTCACATGGAACCTACATACCAGACTTAACAGACAAGAACTCAACAGAAGATTCAGCTAACTATACCGCATACTATGCAAGACCTCACAACTTTTAATAGACTACAAGCTTTTAATTTACAATACTATCCTAAAGCCCATCTGGACCTATGGACTAGAACTTTGGGGAACAGCGAAATATTCGAACATCAAACGTACCCAATCCTTCCAATCCAAAGTCCTGAGAACCATAACAAACACACCTTACTATGTCTTCAACAAAACCTTACATAACGATCTTAACATACAATTTGTCCTAGAATCCATACCCGTCAAATTTTCAAATTTCATCAAAAACTTTCTTATCATCCAAATCCACTTCTGCAATCCCTAACCAGTTCCACAAACCCCTATAATCATCAAGCAGGTTAAAAAGGCAGTGGCCTCGTGATCTATTGTAAAATTCGACATGGAGCCCTGGCAATGGCCAGCTTCTTCATTCATGCCTTGAATTATTGTACTATAATGCTCTCACTCATCCTCCACTTGTCATCTCTTCCTCTTCATAGTCTTAATTATATTTTCTTGATAAGCCTTTACTTCAGAATCTTCATGGGTAGAATTTCTTAACAGGTCTTCAAAGTGACAAATTCCTATTTCAAGAATTTCCTCTTTTTTCATGAGCCAAAATCTATCCTCTCCCTCACAGTGAACAGAGGATAGATTTTTGAAATAGCATCTTTCCTGGTCAATTTGTGATTGATTAAAAACATAAGTGAAGAACATCTTCATATCTAACCTATGTTAGCAAAAAATCAGCACTGATGTGATCCACTCTGATCCATCAATAGTGTGTGCTATCTGTAGTGTCTCCTTACCTAAGAAGTTTTGGGGCCCTAAAAAAGGTTATAAATTTTAGAGAGCTGTCAAGAAAAGTGAAATTGGCCATATATAAAACAATTTTAAGACCTATTATCACATACATGAGTGAGACATGGGTACTCACCAAGGTTTATGAAAAGATGCTGAACTGTTGAGAAAAGAAGATCTTACATAAAATCTTTGGTCTAGTACGAGATGGTGATAGGTACAGTATTAGAAAAAATGAGGAGCTAAGAATACTGTACCAAGATTTAGTTGGTTGGATAAAGAGAGGAAGGCTGAGATGGCTAGGACACATTATGAGGATGGAGGAAACACGCTACCCAAGGAAATTTTTGGAAAGGAACCCTGGAGGCTCAAGGAGGAGAGGAAGACCTAGAGAAAGGTTAGAAGACGCAGAGGAGGACCTCAGGAGCCTAGGTGTTTGAAGATGGAGCCAGATTCCTTGGAAGATAGAGGAATGGGTGAAAGTGATGGAGGAGGCCAAGTTCTTTGAGGACTGTAGTGCCAAAAAAAAAAAAAAAAAAAAAATTAAATCCTTAATATCCCAGAAACAATAAATCATGAAAAAATGATGCAATAATGGCAGGAAAAAAAAATTCTATTGGGCAGAGCTAATTTTTTGTTACCCTTAATTGTTATTATTTTTCTGGTGTGAAAACAAAAAATTTAACTTAAAATAATAAATTCACTTTTAACCCAATTGTTTAATACTTAATTTTCAGAATAATAAGATATTATCAGTAAAAGGGATATTATGTGCATCTGTCATCTTTATTGTTCCTTGTTTTCTTCCAACTTCTTTCACCCTCAGGATTTCTTTTTTTAATTTTCTCCTCCAATAGCCACATTATTTTATTTTCTTCTAATGCTAAACTTGCTTATTTTCTTTGCCCCATTGGTTTTTAGGCTTGGATTTGTATCTATACTTGTGTGCTATTCACACTATTCTCTGGTGTTTCTCACTTTGTTCCCTGATTCCTCCTCAGCAATCATCTTTACAGTTTCTGCTTGAATGTTCCATTCCCTCTCTAGCTCAAAACTGTTGTCCATTATTCTTATTCTAAGGTCTATTTGGAGGCTGAGATCTTTAACTTGGCTAAATTGATTTTTTTTTTTTTTTTTTTTTTTTTTTTTTTTTTTTTACTAGCCTTCTTCAATACTATGTGTCTATTGGAATTTCTAGCTCTCATATTTGAAGAACCAAGCAGTGTCTAAATTCATTTTGGCTCCATTGAAGTTGCTGATGCAGCTGAGAAAGGGTTATAGTAAGAAATTGTTAGTAGATGGATAATTTTATTTGAATGTTTTACCCTTTGGAGGTCTATAAGTACTTTTTATGAATTCTTTTTCCAAAGAATAAACAACCCCCTGATGACTTGATTCCTTGAGGCGGCATAGTTTATTAGCCTTTTTCATTCTAATTGGATAAACATAAAAGGAAGTAACAACCTATCAGACTAAATTAATATGGTTAATACAGATATATTTTTCATTCACACTGATCGATTTCTATTGATCATAGAGGCTGTATAGTCCCTGTTTTGTTTATTTTTAATGTGAAAAGCTCTTGAAGAAGTTGTCGGATTAGTAGTAGATTCTAAATTTTTCTTTTATAGGAATATGTTTTGATGGAGGAATATTAGAATCAGTTTTGTTATAGGTAAAAGTAAATGCATTGTGTTTAAAGTCAGTTAAGTCACTGACTGCAATGTCTTGGCCAGCAGTAATATTTATACTAAAGTTTAGAGCAATTTTGCGCATTCAAATAATTAGACTTGGGGAAAAAAAAAAAATGGAAACTAGCTACCATATTTCTAAGTGATGTTTAATAAGAATCTAATAAAAGAATGATAAGTTCTTACTGTTTCTTGTGAGTCGTCCTCTGACCCTGTAGAGTAAGGATGCTGTTCGTGTGAAAATCTCTATAAAAATATAATAGTTACCAGTTAGTGATTTTTTTTTTTTTTTTTTTTTTATATGCATTTATTGAAATTTACAACTGTACAGAATATATATATATATATATCAAGTAAATGTATTGACAACAATTATAATAACATGTTAAAACTTGGAAAGAACTACTCATCAGTAGCACTTTATTAAAACTTCTACACTAGAAGGTCTCTAGGCCATCTTCGTTTCAGACGCCTCGGAGGATTATCAGGAATGGAGTGGGAAGCAAGTTGAGAAACTAACGGATTTGAGTGATTATGGAGCTTACTATGAAAGGATAGGTATCTGGTGTGGGCTAAATCAGCAACATATGGAACATTAAGGTCTTTATGGATAAGTTTATTGGTGACAAAGTAAGGAGCATTGAGGATTTTATGAAGGATTTTGGATTGTAAGGATTGAATACGAGATGGATTGGATGGTTTAGTGGAGCCCCAAAGCTCAACTCCGTACGCCCAAACACAAAATGTCTAATCACAGTCATGTATATGAGTCTTTTGTAATAAATTGGGAGCTTTGAACGTTTGTCTAGTAAATGTTGAAGTAGTCTGAAACGACGGGCAGTTTCTTGTCGTTTTAGTCTTGTATGTGGATTCCAAGTTAGTCGTTTGTCCAAGTGGAGTCCTAGGTAGCGTATCTGTTCAACAGGGATTAGTGGAATATCATTACGATAGTGATTTATTTTATTTTAATATAAATTTAAAAACTTGAAAATAGTTTTTAATTATTTTATCAGCTTTGCATACAAAATGTAGTATTGGCATTAGTTTTAATATAAGAAAGTAGTAGATAACAAATATTATTTCTCGTTAGGTAGGCTCATTACATTAGAGTGGAAATGAGTTAAAATCCACAATCTAGTAAAATACAGATTCGGGCAAAATTTAACGATAACTAATTATTTAACAGCAAATTTCCTGTAGTCAGGATGGTGATTGATTCAAGGAAATTTCTTGTCAAATAATTAGTTATCATTAAAGTTTGCCCAACTCTGGTAAGAGAGAGTCTATTAAATTTTGTAGCATCAAAACAGCGATTATTTTTGGTATGGTGCTAAAATAAATATGGTGCAAGAGGTTGCTGATTTCACATGATGATTTGTTTGTCTTTTTAAACAATATGACCACATTATAAGGCAGTTTTTAATAATATTCATTAAAAATGATATTGATAATAATTCCACATATACATATACACATAAGCTTCATAAAGTTCTAAGAAAACCTGACAGTTAGGCAAGGTGCACACTGGAGAAACCGGTTTCTTTAAAAAAAAGTTGCTTGAAACTGAAAGATAGGATTAACATAAAATGCACACAGCGTTTCATGAAACGGAGTTGCAAAAACCGGGTTTCTAGAAACTCCTTAAATCGGTTTCCTTGCTTCCATTTCACGTTTCATCAGTTCAAGTATATATTCACTCCATAATAATTAATAAAATGTATTATTATAAATATATTACAATGATAAATATATATAATAATAAATAAAACATATATTAATATATTATATAAAAAATCACCTTTCATATGTTATATTAGCAACTGCCACTCCCTTCCTGTTCTTACTTTCTGCAAGTCATTATCCCCCCCCCCTTCCCTTGCTTTTATTTTTTAAGTCATTGTTAGTCAAGTCTTTAACCAGACAACAATTAGTAAGTCCCTCTTCCTTTGTTTATTGTTATGCAAACTTTATTTTTTTTCTTTTCTTTCTATCTTACCCTTCTCCTTTTCATATATTTTCCTTACACTAATTTTTTAATTCCTATTTATACCTTTTTTAAAAATAAAATAAATCTGTTAATAAAATTGTAGCATTATAGAGTTATATATATATATATATATATATATATATATATATATATATATATATATATATATATATATATATATATTTATATATTATATATGTATTTATAGTAATGTGTATTATTTATGAAGTATATAGTAACATGTAATAGTAATCGTAATATGTAATATTAAGTATATAGTAATATGTAAAATGTAATAGTATCTTTACAGTATATAGTAATATGTAACATATAATATAATATAGTGTATTATAGTGTAACAGTTAGTATTTCCTTAGCACTCAGTGCTAACCTTCAGCTGGTGTTCTTTTTTGTTAATAAGGCTTTACAAGTTCTAGTAATTGATCAAAAAGTGGCTTCGACATCCCAAAAAAATCCTTAAATTTATCAGGATCTCTGCTTAGTTCGTGAGCTACAACAAAATAGCTGTGGCCGATCCCTGATCATCGGGTGAACCCAGTACTTGCAGTTTTTTTTCTTATTTTTTAGCCACCACCATAACACAAGCATATCGTCGTCAGAATCCATTGCAAAACTGATGGAAACCCATTTCTCCTGTGTGCAGGTTCCAATGAAACAGTTTCCTTGAAACCTATTGCATGAAGCCCATTTCTAGAAACCAGTTTCTCCAGCGTGCCCCATGCCTTAAGCAGGGATGCTGTCCATATCACCATCTTATAATCAAAAATACTTCTTTACTATTTACTGAACTCAAGACCCTTCAACACTTGTGGTACATGGTTATTTATTTATTTTTATAATCTAAAAAATGCCATCCTTACTCTAATTCTTCGGAATGCTTCACCACCTGCAGTTGATGCAGACGGTCCGGTAAAGATATTCTGAAGACCATCCCATGGGATATGTATTGCTTCCTGATCAGAATAAGGAATAAAAAAACTTTTAAATTAAAAAGATAAAACTGACACAGAGTCTATCTAAATCTTTTATAATAACATAAAGAGCAATAATCAAATAAATTAATTAGTCATTTACATAAATATGAGAGGTTTGGTAAAGTGAGAGATAGATTTTTTTTTAGGAGTCATTTTATTTCATTTAAAATTTCTTTTTATTTTAAATCCCAAGGCTATAGCGAAAAAGTTAGTGGTGTTTAATTGTAGTACCTGCAGAAATGAAAAAAAAAAGAAAAAAAAAAAAGAACTACTGAATGAACCCAATAATAAAAAAAGAATTTATAAAATGAAGCTAAATGAATATAATGAGAATAAATGGATATTCTATTCAATGTAAATAAAGTTTTCAATCATACTGATCATATTATCATATCATATTGATTGTCGATAGTTCTTAAAGGAGTTTTGGGATTAATGATTACACTCAATGAAGTGTACTGCATTCTGTATCATTGACTGCATTCTGTAGGCTACAGGTACTTTTATAGTAATTTTTAATGTAATTTGTATGTATGTATGTTCAAAAAAAAAAAAAAAAAAAAAGAAAAAAAGATAACCAGTACTAAGCATGAGATGGTTAGTCCAACAGGGTATGTAATAAAAGAAGAATAAGTTCTTACTGTTTCCTGTGAATCATCTTCTTTGTCAGATGACTCAGTTGATTGTACGACTTGGTCACGTGACGCTTTCTAAAAAATTAATAATTGAAAATTTAAAAAAAAAGTTAAGTCAGAGAATTATTTTACTTTAATTCAGCAAGTTAAAATCTTAATAATAGTAAGTTTTTTATTAGTTTTGCATACAATGTGTATCATCATTATCTTAATACATCAAACTCGGTTATTAACAAGTATTATTTCTCATAAGCTAGGCTTATCGCAGAAGATTGAAAATGTTCAATCTAGTAATTGGAAGCATATTAAACTTAATTATTTTAATATTGAATGTGAGACTATTGGAAATTAAGACTGGGTTTTCATCCCAAAAGTGGAATGTTATAATGCTTAATTTATAGAGTCTGGGTGTATTACAAGAAGGTTCTACTAACTCCGTGGAGGCTTATACAAAATCTTAAGATAAAGTGGGGTAGCTCTGTGAGTAAATCACTGGACTCCTTTGCTAGGGTATGATCTTGGCTGTAAAAGTTAATACAAGATTATTGAGGAAAGCCTGACAGTTATTAATGGATGCTGACCATATCAACTTTTTATTTAAAAATTGTTTCTTTACCAATTACTGAACCCAAGGCCCTTGAATGGTGGTAGTGGTACAAAATTATTTTTTTATTCTTTTTTAATGTAAATAATGCCTTCCTTACCCGAGCTCTCCGGAACACCTTAGGACGTGAAGTCGATGTACATGGTCCGGTGAAGAAGTATTGAACATTTCTCTGCGTCTGCATCGTTTCCTGATTACATTAAATTGAAGAGTAAAAAAACCTTTTCAAAAAAAAAAATATTATGCTTCACTTAAAAACTTCTATAATAATATAAAGAGCAATAATACCATAATTAAATTAGTCATTTACATGAATAAGTAAGAGAATGGCCTTATGAGGTGTATTTTAAAGTAGTGATTAGATTTCTATTCAAATTTAACTTTAGTTCATTTAAAATTTCTTTTTTTTTTTTTCAATTCCCGTAGTTATAGTGGAATAGTTAGTGGTGTTGAATTGTATTACCCGCAGAACTGAAAAATTAGAAAAGAAGAATTTCTAAAAGGAAGCTAAATGAATAAAATGAGAATAAATGAATATTTTCTTCAATGTAAGCATAGTTTTTGTTCATATTGATCCATGTTTATTGTTTATTGAAGCTACGAGGGTAAGTCAATAATTATCCGCAATATAGTTATAAAATTTTATTGAAATGAAATAGGAAACTTACAAGTACATCATTCTTCGACATAGTCCCCTTGCTTTTTTCAACGCACTTGGTCCAACGTTGTTCAAGTTTCCTGATGCCCTCATGGAAGAAGGTTTTGGGTTGAGATGCGAGCCAGGAATGCACCGCTTCTTTCAATGCTTCGTCCAAGGCAAATCGACGGCCCCTAATTGCCTGTTTGAGTGGACCAAACAAGTGAAAATCAGATGGAGCGAGATCGGGACTATATGGAGGATGATTCAATACTTCAAAATTGAGTTTCTGAAGCGAGCGTTTCTACAGTGTGGGCAGCTGTATGCGGACGGGCATTGTCGTGCAACAACACAACGCCTTTTGACAGCAGTCCTCGGCGTTTGCTTCGAATTGCAGACTTCAGCTTAGCAGTAAGCATCTCACTGTAACGTTCACTGTTTATTGTTCACTGTGTTTTGAATTTTTCAATCCATTCATAGACACTCCGTTGTGGCAAACAATTGTTCCCGTACTGTACCAAAAGTCTTCGATGAATTTCGGCCCCTGATACACCTTCCGACCACAAAAAAAACGGATCACTGAACGTTGCTCTTCTTTGGTGCAAATAGAAAGTGGAGCGGCCATTATTAACAGCACGACAGCGATAACAAAACTAACCTACCAGCTTGATACGCACATAAACATAACAACGAATAAACAAAGCATGCGCCATCAACACAAAAGAACAGTACTGCCAACATAAACAAAAATATAGCTATATTGCGGATAATTATTGACTTACCCTCGTACAAAGGCACTGTTTTTGTTTAATTTTGCCTGTAGATATTTATTAAAGGAGTTTTGGGTCTGATTTGTAGAATATTGATTTGGAGGATGGGTATCTGGTCCTGGTCACAAATCCCACTTTCTATATTTTTATTTTATGAAATTTCATAAAGATGGTGTAATATTAGTGTCAGATTTAGTCAACTTTACTATTGTAGAAGTTGAATGTGTTTTGTTTACACTCAATGAAGTCACTGGCTGTATTCTGTAGGCTAGAGGGAGTTTTATAGTAATTTTTAATGTAATTTGTTGCATGTTTAAAAAAAAAAAAAAAAAAAAAAAAAAAAAAAAAATGATAACCAGCACTATGCATGAGATGGTTAGTCCAACATTGTATGTAATAAAAGAAGAATAAGTTCTTACTGTTTCCAGCGCTTCATCTTCTTTATCAGACGACTCAGTTGATTGAATAACTTGCTCTCGTGAAGATCTCTAAAAAATTAATAATTGTAAATAAAAAAAGAATGATTAAGTTAGTGAATTATTTTACTCTAATTTTAAAAGTTAAAATCTTAAAAATAGTAAGCCTTTTATTAGTTTTGCATACAAAAAGTATCAGCATTATCATAATACGAAAAACTCAGTTAATAACAAGTATTATTTCTCTTAAGGTATGCTTATCACAGAAGATTGAAAATGTTCAATCTAGTAAGAGGAAGCATATTAAACTGAATTATTTTAATAATAAAAGTTTCCTAGCAAGAAATCAAAAGACAATAGACTAACACAGTGACACTTTTTCTGGCACCCACCGGAAAGTAAATTTGGAATAGAAAAAAATAATGAACTTGAAAGTACAGCTCCCCCATTCATGGGCAACAACACGCAGAACTACTGTTTACAGCATTTAAAACCCTTACCTCTAGATATAAAAAATTTACCAATATCAATATTGTGAACCGGCAAGATTAGCCCAACACCCATGTGAGCCAGAAAACATCAGTAATAACAATATGAAGAAATATAAAAATATTTATGAAATTGAAGGTGGATATAATGAAAATGATCATTATTATAATTAAATATTTTGTGATATAAGTGGATATAAAAATGTTTGGAATAATTGAAAACTAAAACTTCTTGAAGAGCTAGAGCCAGCTTACTTACATTTATTAATAAGAATTTGACAAAAGATGCAACTATTGTCAAATGTGACCAATATTTAATAATAATAAATTTCCTTTTAAATAATAAATTATTTACATTGGCTAACACATATTTACCAGTGGGCTGTGGTTTTGATACTTATTTAGATAAACTGGAATATGTGCTAAATAATATAACTATTAATTTTCCACACAATCACATGGTAGTTTAAGTGATGTAGATGATGATTTATTTGAAAATTCGTCACTTTACACCAAATGGAAAGTAAATCATTCAAACATTAATCGCCACGGAAGATTACTTCTCAAATTAATGGAATCTCACGGGGTTTTTAAATATGTAACGCGCGGACGGTTTCAGACAGACCAGGCAAATATACTTATATTTCAAGCAAAGGAAAAAGTACAATAGATTTAATCTGGATAAATTAAAATTTTTTTACCATTTTTCAAGATATGAAGATGACTAACTATTTTGATCAATCCAACCATTTAGGCTGTAATATTTCTATTTTAAACACTACTAACTGCTAAAAAAGACATAGTTTAACAGGAGTCAAAATCAATGAAAATTTCAGTACAGTGTGATCAAAAAAAGACTACAGAATTCCAAAAATACCTTCAATCGTCTAACATCATTTATATCACAATGATAATGACAACCACAATATTTACAAAAATCTGATAGCCTGCCTTACAGACTCACTTATAAAATCACAACTAATAAAGTTTAAAAAATATCCTAATAATAATATCACTTCAAAAAAAAAAAAATGGTTTGACCTCAAATGCAAACAATTAAAGAGACAGTATCACAAAAAATATGCTTTTATGATAAAAATAAACTACGAAGAAAATTCCGTTAAAGAATATTTAAATGCTAAAAAAAACTATAGGAAAATGGTGCATACGAAGAAAGCTGAATACCGTACTGATATTATAAAAAAAACTACAAAATGTTAATATTACTACAGAATTTTGGAAAATAATCAAATCCTTTAAACTGATCTCAACACATACAAACGAACTAGAAATAAAACAATGTGTAGAATATTATAACATGTTATACAAGAAAAAAATAATATTAAATGTTAACTTCTTCTCTATTACCCATCTGTTCTTAGATATTCCTTTTTCATTAGAGGAATTACAATATTGTATTAAAAAAAAACAATATAAAAAATAAGTCTCCTGGATTTGATATCACTTATGAAGTGTTTAAGAATTTAACTCCTGAACGGGAACATTAACTCTTAAATCTTTACAATAGCATCAGGATAATGAGACACCTCCATATCTATGATAAATATAAAAATTACATTTAGTACATAAAAAATGTGACAAAAAGGATTTATCAAACTATCGTAGTATCTCCTTGACAAGTAATATTACAAAATTGTTTACAGCTATGGTATCACAAAGAATCTTAAGATGGAAGAATTGATTCCTGAAGAGCTAGCAGGTTTTAGAGAAGGAAGAGGATGCGAAGAACACATCTTCTCTCACTTTCATCAGCAATAAATATTAATTAGCATGCTAGAGGAAGCTACATATGCCAGTTTTAAAAATAAGCGTTTGACTACATCAATCATTTTATTTTTATTTTTTAAATAGTAAAATGTAAATATTACTGGCTAACTCAATCACGATAAAGTTTATACTTTAAAACAATAATAAAAATAATATAAAAATAATAATAATTAATGTAAGACTAGTAGAAATTATTCAATTCTTCAATTCGTTGGCTTGAAGATGAAGAGGACGATCTTCGGACTCTGGGTGTGAGAGGATGGAGAAGGGCTGCCGAAGAAAGGTTTGAATGGCAGAGAATTGTTGAGGAGACCAGGGTTTTACAAAAACCATAAGAAGAAGTGGAAATTAAGGCTGGGTTTTCATCCCAACCAGTGGAATAGTATGACACTTAATTTACAGAGTCTGGGTGTATTACAAGAAGGTTACACTAACTCCTAAGTGGTTTTATGAATAATGAAAGAAAAATGTACTGCTACATGTGGTACCATCCACTATGGCAATCTGATTTTATATATATATATATATATATATATATATATATATATATATATATATATATATATATATATATATATATATATATATATATATTACTAATGGGAAATTGACTTAGAGAGAGGAACATTAAAATGAATTGTGACAAGAATTTGGACTCGATCAGGAGTATTTTATGTAAAGATGGAGTGGGATAGCTCTGTGAGTAAGGCACTGAACTTCCTTTCTCGGGTATGATCTTGGCTGTAAATGTGGGCACAAGACTTTTCATTGAGTTTTGGGAAAGTCTTCTTATACCAAAATTGCTTTTTTACTAATTACTAAACCCAAGCCCCTTGAATGGTGGTAGTGGTACAAAGTTATTTTTTTAAACTTTTGAAATGTAAATAATGCCTTCCTTACCCGCGCTCTCCGGAATGCTTTAGGACGAGAAGTCGATTTAGATGGTCCAGTGGAGAGGTACTGAACACTTCTTTGAGTCTGCGTAGTTTCCTGATCACATTAAAATAAAGAGTAAAAAAACAAAAATATTATGCTTCACTTAAAAACTTCTATAATAATATAAAGAGCAATAATACAATAATTAAATTAGTCATTTACATGAATAAGTAAGAGAATGGCCATATGAGGTGTATTTTAAAGTAGTGATTAGATTTCTATTTAGAATCGACTTCAGTTCATTTAAAATTTTTTTTTTTTTTTTTTTTTTTTTTTTCAATTCCCGTAGTTATAGTGAAAGAGTTAGTGGTGTTGAATTGTATTACCCGCAGAACTGAAAAAAAAAAAGAAAAAAAAAAAAGAAATATACCTGCCTAATGAACCAAATAATAAAAGAAGAATTTCTAAAATGAAGCTAAATGAATAAAATGAGAATAAATGAATATTTTCTTCAATGTAAGTATAGTTTATGTTCATATTGATCTATATTTATTGTTTATTGAAGCTACAAAGGCACTGTTTTGTTTAATTTTGTCTGTAGATATTTATTAAAGGAGTTTTGGGACTTATTTGTAGAATATTGATTTGTAGGATGGGTATCTGGTCCTGGTCACAAATCCCACATTCTATATTTTTATTTTATGAAATTTCATAAAGATGGTGTATTATTAGTGTCAGATTTAGTCAACTTTACTATTGTAGAAGTTGAATGTGTTTTGTTTACACTCAATGAAGTCACTGGCTGTATTCTGTAGGCTAGAGGTAGTTTTATAGTAATGTTTAATGTAATTTGATGCATGTTTAAAAAAAAAAAAAAAAAAAAAAAAAAAAAAAATGATAACCAGCACTATGCATGAGATGGTTAGTCCAACAGGGTATGTAATAAAAGAAGAATAAGTTCTTACTATTTCCAGCGCTTCATCTTCTTTATCAGACGACTCAGTTGATTGTATAACTTGCTCTCGTGAAGATCTCTAAAAAATTAATAATTGTAAATAAAAAAAGAATAATTAAGTTAGTGAATTATTTTACTCTAATTTTAAAAGTTAAAATCTTAAAAATAGTAAGCCTTTTATTAGTTTTGCATGCAAAAAGTATCAGCATTATCATAATACAACAAACTCACAAGGGGACGTTTGGAGTTGTAACTCACAGATTTTAATGCCGATTTTTGTGTGGGTAGTAGGGACCTATAATAGTGCAAAACTAGAGTTATAGCTACCAATGGGCATTAGGAGCCAAGAAAAAAAATAAAATATGAAAATCACGTTTTAATTTTTTTCTCAGCTCTCAGTCAAGTTAATAACAAGTATTAATTCTCTTAAGGTAGGCTTATCACAGAAGATTGAAAATGTTCAATCTAGTGAGAGGAAGCATATTAAACTTAATTATTTAAGAGGTTAATTATTTAGAGGTTATAGTATATATAATGAATGTGAGACTAGTGGAAATTAAGGCTGGGTTTTCATCCCACCCAGTGGAATGGAATAACGCTTAATTTACGGAGCCTTCAATGGTCGTAGTGGTGTAAGGTTATTTATTTATTAATTTTTTAATGTAAATAATGCCTTCCTTACCCTTTCTCTTTGGAAAGCTGCAGTTGATGTAGAAGGTCCGGTAAAGAGGTATTGAAGCCCATTACTCTGAGTCTGCATCAGTTCCTGATTACATTAAAATGAAGAATAAAAAGAACTTTACATTAAAAAGGTACATTTACATTTGAAAACTTCTTTAATAATATAAAGAGAAATAATAAATTAATCATTTACATGAATACGTTAAAGAATGGCCTAATGAGTTGTATGGTAAAGGGACTGATTAGATTTCTATTTATTTTATTTGAAATATCTCCTGTTGAATTGCCCGAGGTTATAGTGAAAGATTTAGTAGTCATGTTTTTTTTGTTTTTTTCGTACGTGGTACCTGATTCTCCTGGTGTCACAAGAATCAAGATCCATATTATTATTGTTCTGAGCACTACAGTCCTTATCAAGTTTTGCCTTCACAAAGAATCGACAGCTGTTCCTGGAGTTCAGTATCCTATGTATGGTATGTGTTCAAGCCATTGCAGTCTTCCTACTTTAACCATAAAAACAATGATAGGTTCACCAAACAGTTGTTCCTGTTCCATATTTGATCTGATTATCCAATTCCTGTGGTTATTCACTGGACCAAAGATCTTTCGGAGGACCTTCCTTTCCCGAATTCTCAGTAACCTCTTGTTTTTTTGAGTCAAAACCCAACTTTCATTTTCATATGTTACAACCGGCCTTATCACTGTGATTTTGACAGATCGAGAAACTTGTACCCACACAGATAATCTCCTAAGGCTTTCTCAGCCCACCTTATTAATCTCCGGTTGATTTCAATGGACAACACCTAATATACAGTTGACAGGAGCGTTATTCCATGGTAGTTTTTGCATGCCATCCTATCACCTTTCTTATAGATTGGGCAAAGGATAGCTTTGCACCAGTCTTTTGGCATATTTTCTTGAATCCATATATACCATATCAATTTTTATATACGTGTAGTTACTGCCTGCCCTCCATACTTGAGAAATTCAGCCAGAATCTCATCAAGACCAGATGACCTATGATTCTTCAGGGATCCAATCATCTCTATTATTTCCTCTTCATCATCTCCCTCTTCATTCCATCCTTCCTGTGGATCTTCCATCTATCCGTTACCCTCTATCCTGCTTACATTCAATAAGTCTTCAAAATATTCAACCCATCTATTTAAAATATCCTTGAAAACCTAATTGCTTTTCTTCTTTATCTTTATAAAATGCTGGCCTTGGTGCATATCCTGTCCTTATTTCTTTAACACCCCAGTAAAATTTCCTATTGTTCTTCATCTTAAATTCCTCCTGTATCATCTCAAGTTTCTCTCTCTCCCTTTTGTCCTCTATTTTTTCCCAACAGCTTTTTTACTTTCAATTTTTTTCTTCTACAGTAATTTTTTGTGGCTCTTGTTTCTCTTCGTAACAATTTTATTCAAGCACAATTTTTTTCTTTAATTGCTTCCATGTCATACCAATCATTTCTCGTTTTCTGCTGTCTTTCTTCCAGCACCTCAATTGCTACACTTTTCAATGCATCTTTAAATGCACACCCATTTTCTTCAATTGATTCTGTACTCTTCAAGTTCTCAAACTTCTCCTAAAATTTCCTCAAAAACAGATCATGGGTCTCCTCAGCTTGCAGCTTTTCTCGATTATAGACAATTTTTTTCTTCCTGTGGGCTCTCAGGTATGTAGCTAATTTCATTTTAAACCAAGCCTTAACTAGAAAGCGATCTGATTCACAACAAGCACCTCTAAAGCTACACATATCTTGTATATCTGTTGTGTGTCTGCTATCTACAAATATATGATAAATTTGATTACGGATCCTGCCATCTGGAGATATCCAAGTCTCCTTGTGAATATTCTTATGAAGGAAAAATATATCATTCACTCAGATTCCCCTTGATGAGGCAAAGTCTACTAAATGTATCCCATTATCACTGGAAACATCGTGTCTGCTATGTCTTCCTATAACTGGATCGAAATGTACACTCACCATTGATAAATTGAAAAACCTTCCTTTTAGTCTTATCCTACAAATTCTCTCATTAACTGCTTCATAATCAATCACTGCTTTTCTAAAAGTATCTCTTAACATAAAACCAGTTCCTAACATAATAGTTTTACTGCCGCTGTTGAAGATAGTGTAATCCTGAAGAGTCACTACGCTCTCTTCTTTCCACCTTATTACCTGAAGGGCTGCAATATCCATTTTATATTTCATAAGCTCCTGCTCTAACATTCTACTCTTTCCAGGCTGAAATATACTTCTCATGTTCTATGTTCTAATTTGAAATATTCCATTTCCTAGCATAGGTCTTTACCTTAAAACAGTCAGTTTACTGTTTGAATATCAGAGTTATTGTTTCCCCAACCTGGAGGACCAGAGGCTATTTGCAGTCTGACAACTGGGCGATGAGTTTGCCACTTCCCTATGCCACAAGATCCATATTAGTTTAGGTAAATTGTTTAATAACCTCCAAACATGTGAAGGAACATAGCAATTGTAAATATACATATACACATAAGCTTCTTTCTTAACTCATATTAAACATAATCAATATCTCCATCTCCTTGATCATTCACAAATATGTAAATTATGTGTACTTATTTAAGAGTGTTTGTTATTTTATTCTTGAATATTGTTTATTTTGTAATTACCAGTGTATGAACTTTGTAATTAATATTACAAGGTAATGATACCTATAGTTGTGCATTTCGGTCATCTTTTGCAGAGAAATATACAAGAATAAAGTTTATTTTCACTTTTTTTCATAAGCAACATATTACACATACCTAAAATTCTCTATGAACATAATACTGATTTGGTTTGTTGGAATGGTAAATAAGAGGTCTTTAGTTATTCATTAAAGGCTATTAAGAGGAATTAAAAAAATAAAATTTTACAGATGTATTTATATGTAGTAATAGAAACTTGAGTATCTTGTCTTATCCAAGTGGCGAAACTGCTCCATGATGTGAGGATAATAATTAAAGTAATAAAGATAAACTACTAAGGAAGGAATGGCTGCTAAAAATGACTATTATCTTCATGATGTCTAACGATAAACAGTATTTTATGTTAAGGATGAAAAAAAGCAATCTTACCTTAGAGGCATAAAGTTTATCTCTAGATGTTGATGGATCTTGATAAACCTTGTCAGTTCCAGATTCCTGGTTAAAAAGATGGATTAAAAAACTATGATATTATAGATATATTAGTTACACATCTTTTTATGTTACATATCAACATATATTCAGATTATAGTTATCAAATAATATACCTATGTAATTTAAACAATTATTATTATAATCATTTAAAGGTTTTGTAAAATAATAAAGTAAAACAAACAACTTAATAGTTGTTAACGACTTTTAATGGGAAATGAGGAAATTTCTTAATTACTTTATTTTTTCTAATCATACTTATTTTGTATGACACATCCTAATCACAACATAGATTCACTGCAAAAGGGTCACCCAACTCCTAAGTAGATTTAAAAATGTGTAATGCTTTCGGCATAGTGGGGGCTTATCAACTATGCCAGTCAGCTTTGTTAGGACCTATTACTAATGAGAAATTGACTTTGTTTAAGAAACATTAAAATTCATTGGGTCAAAGAATTTGGACTAGTAGAAAATTTTTAGCATTAAAGAGTATTTTATGAAAAGACGGAGTCAGGAATCTCTGAGAATAAGGCACTGAACTTCCTTACTCAGGTATGACCTCGGCTGTAAAAGTGGGTACAAGAAGTTCTGAGAAAACCTGACAGCATGGATGCTCACCAAATCATCTCCATATGTAAAAAAACACTTCTTTACCTATTAATGATCCCAAGACCCTTAAATGGTTGTAATAGTACACAGTTTCATTATACTGAATGTTGGGGTGGGGACGTAGTGAATATTGTTTTTCAATTTAAATCTTTGTTTTTGTCTACACTGATCCATTTCTATTATCTATTGAGCCTATATAGAAACAGGTTTTTTTTTTTAGTACTTGTAGAACTAAAAAAATAAAATGAAATAACTAAGGAACCTAATAATAAAGGAAGAATTTGAGTTAACAAAGAACCTGAAAGACTAAATG
Source organism: Euschistus heros (assembly GCA_003667255.2). Taxonomy (NCBI): domain Eukaryota; kingdom Metazoa; phylum Arthropoda; class Insecta; order Hemiptera; family Pentatomidae; genus Euschistus; species Euschistus heros. The sequence goes on from RCWM02000512.1 coordinate 207,971, forward strand.
AATATTTATATTGAATATAAATATAGTTTTTTTCATAATGATCTATTTCATGAGTATTTTAGGGTTAGTTAGTTGAATACTGATTTGTAGGATGGATATCTGTTCCTTGTCTCAAAGCCCAGATTCCACATTTTTATTTTCAGGTTACATAGAGGTGGAATAGTATTAGATTCAGACTTTATTATTGGTGAAGTTGAATGTGTTTTGTTTGCACTTAATGAAGTCACTGACTGCATTCTGTAGGCAAGAGGTAGTTGTTATAGTGATTGAATAATATGTTAGCTGCATGTTTAAAAAAAAAAAAGAATCAGTACTGTTGTATTAGCATGAGATAATTAGTCCAACAGGGCATGTAATAAAATAAGATTAAGTTCTTACAGTTTCTGGGGAATTGTTTTCTTTCTCAGATGATCCAGTGGAGCAAGTAAGTTGTTCGCGTGAACAACGCTAAAAAATAAATAAGAAAAAATATAGTTTCAGTTAGTGGTTTATTTTACTTTAATTCAATAAGTTAAATTCTTAAAAATATTATGTAATTATTTTTATAGCTTTAGATGTTGTATCAACATTATCTTAATAAAACAAAATTAGTAATAAGTACCCCAACATAAATTTTCTGAATCAGCTATAATAAAAAAAGAAAAAATAAATCTATGTTTTTAACCAAACAAGTGTGGTGAAAACTTGTGTGATTTTCTTGTTTTAAAATCGAAGTATAGTAATAATTACATTGACATGGTATAGTGAATATTATTTTGGTGATAGATTATTATTTTAAAAAAATATGATTTATTTTTATTTCTATTCATTTTAATATAAGTTAAAAAAATATATAAATACATATTTGAACTTATTGTAATTAGGCTCTGCTTGGACTTATCCATTGTTATCATACTCTACAAATAAAACAGTAAGTTTATGATAATTAAAATATAATACAAATACTTTGGATATAATTTATTTAAATACTTAAAATAACTTCCAACAAAAAAAAAAATTATGAAAATCACTTTCAAAAGCTACAGTAAATTCAATTAAATTATAATTTACACTTTAAAATATTGTTATTATATGATAATAAACAATATTTTATTTTAATGAGAAAGCTAAAGCTGTCTTACCCGTGACGGATTTAATGGTTCTCGAGGTCGTGTAGTGTCAGTTGTTGTCATTGCTGATTCCTAGTTAAAAAGATTAATTATAAAATATAACCTTACAGATTTATTTGTCTCACAATGTCTTTCTATATTACAACAAAAATAGAAAAATGGAAAAATGTTTTTAAAACTACTATGTTAAGAGTGTTACTGTCACCAACTCAATATGACAACAACAATAAGTTAATTATTCCATATCCTTTACTAAGCTATACTCCTCACATTTAAAATTATTCCTGTAACATGTTTCGGGACTATGGTCCCGAAAAATGTAATGGGAAAATAACTGTTTTTTTTTTTAAAAACAATATTTTATTTTTTTAATTGATATAAATTAAAAGTGCACATTCTAAAGAAAAATATCCACATGTTTCTTTCAATAAAAATAGACTATACAAACAGCCAAAAAATATTATAATGTCTGCCACCATGGTCTAACTAAAATGTTAGTCAGAAGTGTTACTGTTCTTTCTGACCTTGAGATCCAAGAAATTGGCTCCAAAGGAGTGAGGGAAGTCCCTCCAAAAGTATTACGTCATCTTCTAAATGTTAAACCAGTTACTTCTGGTTCCTTGAGGAGAGAGGTTAATTAGCTTTGAAAAAAATGGTAAGTATTTTTATTCAATGTTGGGAGTGTTATTACATCTACAAATAACAATTATAATCTCAAAGATCCTACTTTGGTTTGTTTAGTTTTTTATTGGTAAAATATTATCTAAAAGTTTATCAGCATGGAAAAATAAGGTGAACGTCAGGAGTGTTACCTCACGGACGTCATTCTACAGTGAGGAGAAGATTTTTATGTTAAATACAGAAACTTTTTCCTAATGAGTGAAAGAAGACCACATTTTTGGAAATGGAAACTAAATTATAGAAAAATTTGGAACATTCCTGACTAAAAATTATATTTTACCAACCTCAGAAATAATTTAATTCTTAACCCAATAATCAATTCTATGCAAAATTAGGTGTCCCATGATATAATTTGATTGCAGTCCAGAGAAAATTTAAACAAAATCATACTCTTTAAAAAATTATTTAATTTAGGTAATACTCATGACATAAAAATCACATCTGTATACATAAAAAAAATAATAAAAATTAAAAAACTCATGATTGCCAAGTATTCTTCAAAAATTCAACAAATGTAAGAAATGATCCAAACAGTTCAAGAAAAATGGAGTTTATTTTTACTTTATTTCTAAACCCAAAACAGAAATTTTTTTGAGAATGGCTCTAATACACTTCTATAGTCTATTATAGGAACTGCACTTGACAAATGACATATCTATGTATCTGTGACTTATACATATAATAATTTAGTTTTAACAAAGTTATAATAAAACTAAATTATTGCAAAATTTCAAAAAATTGTTATGATAGAAGTTATGGAGTACTTTTAAAGAATATATTAGAATTTTTTATTTCCTAATAATAATTCCTTTTGAAACATATACCTAAATTTATTGTGAATAAAGTAAAGTATGATCAATGATCTTTCTATGTAAAAACAATTAGAGATACAGATTTATATATATATATATATATATATATATAAATATACACAGTATGACCTTCATAATCTGGACAGACTGTTGACAGGGGGTTGTGCAAACTAGCAAATAATCTATATTACTGAGCACTTGATTTAAGCGTAAATAAAATAAAATAAACTGTGAAAAGAAAGGTGTATGTTTATTTATATACAATTAAAATGGTTATCTACTAAAAAATATATGAATATATGTATTTATGAATATTTAAACAGAGTATAACTTGTTTGTGTTGAAAAATACTGCAATTGAGTTTCATTCATTCATCATTCATACGATGGAGCAGCATAACGTAGCTATTTGAATCCATGTTTTTCTCAGCCCATTGAAGTGCCATGTTGGAAGCTTTTACCACATCTGAAGGTGTCAGCACCACCAAATGCCCATTTTTGAGCCTCTTCTTCACTTATGGTCTGATTTTCAAACACCTTGTGTAGAACTGGACAAAGACAACCCTTGTTCTCAGTAGTTGCTTGTAGACCAGAAACCAAGTTGGTAGGTTTTCAAGATTTTTGGATCAGAAAGGTCGAAACAAAAGACAAATAATTAACTTAATTGAAATGGCAAGTTTTAAATTTACATTTCTTAAAACAGCCATCAGGATACCATGCTTTAAACACTCACTTGTAAACTATATATAATTCTATGAAAACAAAACAATGACATGAGCTGGGAAAGGTAGAAGGAGAAAAGGAAAAATATGGTGGGGGTAAGCCAAGTAAAGGGGATTGTCTGGACTACCACGTCGTTCAGATTTTAAGGTATCCAGATTATTGAGGTTTTACTGTATACATGAAAAAAATATGACTATAAAATTAAAGAAAAGAAATTACAAAAAAGAAAAAAAAAATCATAAAAATAAGATTAACAGGAAGAGTATTAAAATAACTTAATTTATTGTATATAGAGTGAATAAAGTAAAGTATGATGTTTTTGCATTAAATGATGCAACTGAACTTATTAAAAAAAATAATATTTTTTTATAACAATAAATAGACTTCTTAAATTAAATATTAATTTCTGAAATTAAAAATTTTGAAGTTATTCTAATGAGGTTTCTGGCTGAATTCCTCTTGAACATAATGTCCTCACTTATTTAAAAATTTATAGAAGAAAATTCATGTATCACTATAGCAGTGGAATAGAGCTGTAGGGTTTTAGGAAACCACTACATTCTTTCCAACTGAATACTTTTTTTTTATCTTAGAGGTATAGTAACTTGGGGCCAAGTTACCAAATGAAACAAAGCTGACTTACTTCTCTTCTAGAATCTTCATCACATTCGGTTTGTATGCCGACCTGTAAAAGACAAAGCAAAATTAGTATTGCATACTTCATTATAAAATCTGGTCAATTTTAAAGTGTTAACCATTTATAAGAACATACTGATATTCTCTCTATGTTTGCGATACGAGCCATTTCTTACTCTCTTGAGGCAGAATTGATACTTGTTATTATTGTATTATATTAATAGGATTATATTTGTTATCCTAGCTGTATAGTTATGTAGTAACTGTTATTTTATATACATAGTTTTATATTTATTTTGTATAGTTATATTTTATATAGTTATCTATTAGATTGTATGTTACCTTTTTCATATTTTAAATTTTTTTACCAGACTACCCTTCAACCTCAAAAGACCATACAACTCCTAACACCCCAAGGTGGGCTCCCTCCCCAGCCAACACTCCCGGACACACAAATCCTTCACATTCTATTCCCAACCAAATCAACCATAATCCAGCTGATATAAACACCATCCTCTCATCATTCTTAACCGAACTTAAAGAAACAATAAGACCACTCATTTCCCTTCTCACCAGAGTCCTTTCTGAAGTCCCATTCAACATCCCAAAATGAGCAATAAGCCCCTAGCTGTCATTTTGTGGAATGCAAATGGCCTTCATAACCATCGAGACGAACTTGACATATTTTTACATGACAATCACATAGATGTAGCCCTACTGGCGGAAACACACTTTACAAAACGATCATATTTTCATATACGTGACTACATCACTTACAGATCAGACCACCCAGACAACACAGCCCATGCCGGTTCTTGCATCCTTATTCATAAATCAATACCTCATTCTCTTGTCCCTTCCATTCCAACTGACACCATTCAATCCACTTCAGTATCCGTCTCCACTCGTCCTTTCAATGTAACGTTTTTAGCTGTATACTGTCCTCCTGGAAATTCCCTCTCTTATAACCATCTTGATTCCTTATTCCGATCCCTCGGTCCGTGCTTTATTGCTGGAGGAGACTACAACGCCAAACATCAGCGATGGGGTTGTAGAACATCCAATTCCCGTGGCAGCATTTTATCCCGTGTTTCATCCTCCAACTGTTATTCTGTCCTTTCTCCCTTAAATCCGACTTATTGGCCTACATCTATCAAAAAAAGTCCAGACATCCTCGATATATTCATTTCTTCCCAAATTTCCACCTCTCATACCTCTGTCAAATCCCTAGATGACCTTTCATCAGACCATAGCCCTGTTCTACTTCTCTTGCATTCAAATCCCGTCCCTAAACCCTCAACTCCTAAACTAATCACAGGACGAGTAGACTGGGACAAATTTCGTTATGACTTAGAAAATAAGCTAGACTTAAAAATTCCACTAAAAACAAAACATGATATAGACAATGCCATAGATAAACTCACCATTTCAATATCAAGCAGTATTAACGAAAACACATCACACAGGAAAAAAAATAATTCTCTTCAGACTAACTTACCACAAATATTTCCATCTTGTTAAGAGAAAAACGTAGAGCAAGAGCAAAGTGGCACAGGACTAGGTATCCATCAGATAAAAATAATTACTGCAAACTTACAAACAAACTCAAGACAGAAATTAAGAAATACAAACTTCAAAAATTACAAGACTACACAGAAAAACTTAATACCACCAACAAATCTTTGTGGAACACCACTAAAAAACTACTAAACTACAGAAACTATAATCATCCCCTGCTTACCGAAGCCAAAACCTGGTCAAAATCTGATGAAGAAAAATCACTCATTTTTGGCCAGCACCTTTTTCAAACTTTTAACCCACATCCTGATATCCTTAATCCTACTCATTTAGAATATATTGAAGCAGAACTTAATATCCCACTTCCAATGTCCTCTCCCCCTAAAGCATTCCATCCTTTAGAAATATCAAACATCATTCATAGATTACCTTCAAGCAAAGCCCCTGGACATGACCTAATTACATCCCATATTCTAAAACTCCTTCCTCGAAAAGCCATCCTATTCCTAACATACATATACAATGCTGTCCTCCGTACCACATATTTTCCTGACTACTGGAAATTATCTATAGTTAAGATGATCCCAAAACCCAAAAAGCCACCTGAGTTCCCATCCTCATACCGTCCTATTTCACTTTTGCCAATCATGGGTAAAATCCTTGAAAAACTAATTTTAAAACGTTTGTATCCTATCCTAGATTCCCACCATGTAATCCCAGACCACCAGTTTGGATTCACATCACACTCCACAATCCAGCAATGTCATCGTGTGGTGGACGTTGTCTCCTCTGCATTGGAGCGCGGAATGTACTGTACAGGAGCCTTTCTTGACTTGGAACAAGCTTTTGACCGAGTCTGGCACCCAGGACTACTTTACAAACTCCGTAGATTCCTTCCTTCAACATACTTCCTAATTATACGTTCCTATCTTAGCGATAGAACCTTCAAAGTTAATCATAACTTTTCCTATTCTTCTCTCTTTACCCAATCTGCCGGTGTTCCTCAAGGTAGTATCCTAGGTCCTATCCTCTACACAGTGTATACAGCTGACATCCCAACTCATCCTACCACTGTCCTCACTACTTACGCTGATGACACATGTGTGTTATCAGTAAACAATGATCCCTTCATTGCCTCTCAAACACTCCAATCCCATATCCTAAACCTTCAAGAATGGTGTCAAAAATGGAGAATCAAAATAAATCCAAACAAATCCCACCAAATAACCTTTACCCTTCGTCGTAAACCTACTACCTCCTGTCCTACAGTATCCTTTAATGATATTCCACTAATCCCTGTTGAACAGATACGCTACCTAGGACTCCACTTGGACAAACGACTAACTTGGAATCCACATACAAGACTAAAACGACAAGAAACTGCCCGTCGTTTCAGACTACTTCAACATTTACTAGACAAACGTTCAAAGCTCCCAATTTATTACAAAAGACTCATATACATGACTGTGATTAGACCTGTTTGGACGTACGGAGTTGAGCTTTGGTGCTCCACTAAACCATCCAATTCATCGCGTATTCAATCCTTACAATCCAAAATCCTTCGTAAAATCCTCAATGCTCCTTACTTTGTCACCAATAAACTTATCCATAAAGACCTTAATGTGCCATATGTTGCTGATTTAGCCCACACCAGATACCTGTCCTTTCATAGTAAGCTCCATAATCACTCAAATCCGTTAGTTTCGCGACTTGCTTCCCACTTTATTCCTGATAATCCTCCGAGGCGTCTGAAACGAAGATGGCCTAGAGACCTTCTAGTGTAGAAGTTTTAATAAAGTGCTACTGATGAGTAGTTCTTTCCAAGTTTTAACATGTTATTATAATCGTTGTCAATACATTTACTTGATGTATATATTCTGTACAGTTGTAAATTTCAATAAATGCATATAAAAAAAAAAAAAAAATTTTTTAAACTATACTTTTATGTAATTAGCATGCGATTTATCATTTTAATGGGTAGATTTTTATGTTTTAAAGAAATTGCTATTATGGGTGTTTTTTTTTTTTTTCTGCTATATTTATTTATAACGAGAATAATATCAGATGACTGTTTTGTGTATTGGACAGATTATGGACTTATACCTAAATTCCGGCATTACTCTAAAACCAAATTTAATATTCTGGAGGATTTTCACAAGCTAATTTCCTCGACAAATAATTCTGCTGGCAATTCATCAATACCAGGCACCTTATTATTTTTAAGATTTGCCAGAGAATCCAGAATCTCTACTTCATCTGGGGGTTCCATAGACTGGTGATTAGGAAGAACTTCACTTCATTCTCACTATCAAATTCCTACAGGATATTGTTGTTAAGAAGCTAAGAGGAGTGTCTCTTCCAATCTCCAAGCACATCCCCTCTATTCATTAGAACTTTTCCGTGTTCATTCAAGCATTAGGTAGCTTTGTTTCCAAAAGGTTTTCTTTTCTGATTAACTGCTCTGAAGAATTTTCTATACTGCTTATTTCCGCTTAGGATTTCACTCTTTTCTAATTCTTTTTTCTCCCACTGTCTTTCCTTATAATGTTGGTGATGTTTTTCTATACACCACTTATGCCTATATATTTCGACATTCCTCCCTGCCTCTAGCTGAACCATGGCTTTGTTAGCTTCGTTCCTCAGAAGTGTTACCCTCTCACACTCCTTGTGAAACCATAGAGATCCTGGGTCCCTCTTTCATGGTCCAAGTAGTTTAGTAACAGTATCGGATATGGCTTCTGAGTATGCAGCCCTTGTGGAGTCAATGTCACCCTTCAAACCATTAAAAGGTCAATTACATTTGTCCAGTTCTGATTCATATTGTCCTTGAACTACCTTAGCCTTGAGCTTATTAAGATCATATTGTTTAGACTTCTGTGCTGGAGCACTTAGCACTATATGTGCTCAGATATGGGCAATACTTAAATAATGATGAGAGTCTATATATACTCTCATGTTGAGGAGATTAGATGTGTGCCTCCTCACAATTAGGATAAAAATCTGGTGTGTGGTGTGAAATGCTGATTCCCCACTTCAGCATTTAAGTCACCTGTATTAATTTTCATATCATATTTTGGGCAGGAATCCACAGTTCTCTCAAAGAGTTCATAGAAGGCTTTTTTTCTCCATCCTCCGAAAGTTTTGTGGGAGCATGCACACTGAATATGGAATATTTAAAAAAGTTCCTTGTTTCCTTACTACAAAAATTTTCGAGGTCACAGCCCTACACCCAATTATTTGTTGTCTACCTCTTGCAACAAATCCTGTGTGATATTCATGAGCCCTCCCACTGGATTTATAGTAAGTAGTGAGTCAATTTCTCATAATTCCATGGTCGGTCCATCAGATTTCTTGGATGACAATAATGTCTAAATGATATTTTCCTAATTTTTCTAAGAACAATTTTATTGCTCTGGATTTGTGGAGAGTTAGGACATTCCAATATCCTACTTTAAAGTTAATCCTGGAATTGGTGGGTCATTTCCGTTTACCATTGTTTGATTATGAAGTTGTTTTAGGTTTTTGGATCAGTTAATTTCAGGTAGTGGGACTATCAACCCAGACTACTTACCCTAGTCTGCTAATGGGGCTGCCACCATTGTGCCTGCAGACAAATACTACCTCCGGGCAGGCTATCACCTATCCACTGAGAAAGGTGACCCTAGGGTGTGCACTGTGTATGACCTCGTGTACAGTATGCTGTAATCGTTTACTAGGTGTATGATTAGTGTAAGTGTTCCTCCAACCTGGAAGGCCAGAGGTTGGTTACGGTACTAAGGCTGAGCGATGGGGTCACCACATCCCTATACTGAATTATCTGATTAAGTTAAAATTAGTTTTTCTAGAAGTCGAGCATCCACACAGGCAGTAGCAAAACACTGGTAACAGGATAATTAAGTCATAATTTCATTTCATGTGAAAGAGAACCGCAGTTTCTGGGAAAGTATATGGCTTTATTTGGTTTTTTGTAGAGGACTGGCAGCTATGAAACAAAAGAGTACACTCCAAACTTCTTAAAGTTTGGCCGCAGCCTCATTTAGGTATTCACCTACAATACTATTTAAAGTGTACATCAAAAACCAAAATTTCAATCCACAAGAAACAATAAAACGTTTTTGAACAATGTCCAAATTTGGTTTTGATAGACCCCAAGAGAATAATGTTTAATATTATAACCTTGACTAAACCTGTCAGTATTATCACATCAGATATGAGTGAAAGTGCATCATATCACAGATTCCGGATGATAATGTACAGCCAAACTAGCTTCAAACCATCAAATGTTAACTCCCAATCCCTTCCTGCACATTTCGAAGAGCTTCATGATTATTTCCTTCACAACTTTTACCATATTGTAGCTGTCACGGAAACCTGGCTCAAACCACATATTCCCTCCTCATCAGTATCGATTCCTAATTATATCCTCATTCGTCATGATCGGGCGGAACGGACTGGTGGTGGTGTTGGTTTGTTCGTTCATGACAGTCTGAGGGTTAAAATCCTTTTCAAATCTCCGTCAACTGATACACCTCACCTAGAATATCTTTTCACAGAAATTTCTTCTCACTTGTTTACCCTTCTCTATGTAATAGTGTACCGTCCTCCTCAAGTCAAATTTGACTCAACCTTCGAATCCTCACTGTTTACTTATGTTCCCGCTTACAATAACATAATAATAGCCGGTGATTTTAACACAAATCTCCTTTCCGTTTCTCCTGATAAATCTTATTTGATAGACCTAGCGTATTCTCTTAATCTATTCATCGTACCTTTCGAACCTACTCACCATACTCAGTTTTCAGACACTTTACTTGATTTATTTATAGTTGATTCTCCTTAAAATTTACTTTCCTTTTCTCAAAATCCAGTATCCTTTCTCTCATGTCATGATCTTATCCAAATCTCCTACAATATTTCCACACCTAAGATCCTCAATAAAAAAATTTCCTGGCGCAATCTTAGTTTCTTAACTCCAGAAAATATAAACCCTCTACTAGACTCATTATCCCTTTCCATTGAACCAATCTATTCCTCCCACTCTATAGATGAAATGGTGGAATGCCTTTCATCTAATCTACTAGCATGTCATCTAGCTCCACTCAAAACCTCTATCTTTCGACGTTTACCTGCTCATTGGATTAATCAAGAAATTAGAGATCTGATGAAAAGAAGAGATGCAGCTAGAAGACGCTTCAGGCGTTCCAGATTTCCTGATGATTACTCCACGTTCAATTCCCTTCGAAACCTTACCCAGTCTACCATGCGACGTGCCAAGGTGCAGTATTTTCGTAACATCCTATCCGAAGCTCCAAATTCAAAATCTAAGTGGAGAATTCTAAGGAAGTTTTCGGTTACGAGTTACGCATCCAGTACATATTATCCTGTGACTCCTGACGAACTTATTTCCTTTTTTGTAGATTCCTCTTCCAATGAGCCTCCAATCAATACTTTATCCTATTCCATTCCTCAATTTCCATTTAATCCAGATAACTTTTACTTTCTTTATATTCTTCCTGATGATATAATAGCCTCTGTTTTTAAATCCCAGACAAATGATTTCGGTGCCGATCAAATCCCAGTAAAAATGATCAAACTCACTCTTCCTGTCATCCTTCCTGCTCTCATACATATTTATAACTTCTCCTTACAAACCTCTTCCTTTCCCACAGCATGGAAAAAGGTCCTAGTTCGTCCATTGAATAAAGTTCCTTCACCTACCACAGCATCCCATTTTAGGCCTATTTCCATCCTATCAAACCTATCTAAGCCACTAGAAAGAATAGTCCATTCCCAACTTGCTACATTCCTTGAAAATAAAGATCTCCTAAGTCCTCTTCAATCAGGCTTCCGTTCAGGTTATTCTACACAATCCGCTCTTTTAAAAATTACCCAAAACATTTATTCCTCAATTGACCAACAGAAAATTACGATCCTAATCCTCTTCGATTTCTCCAAGGCCTTTGATTCCGTAGATCATAAAATTCTTCTCACTAAATTACAAAAACTCTCCCTTTCCAATAGTGCTCTTGGCTGGTTCCAGTCCTTCTTATCTCTCCGTTCCCAAACAGTTATTGTTCCTAACCAACCTCCTTCAAAATCTGTGACTCTAACGCGAGGTGTTCCTCAGGGATCTTCTCTTTCACCAACTCTCTTTTCAGTTTATATTAATGATTTGACAGGCGCTATTAATAATTCCCAATATCATTTATATGCTGATGACATTCAAATCTACTTATCGTTTCATCCTTGTGAGATTTTTGAGGCGACTCATAAGATTCAAGAGGACATTTATAGCATTAACCAATGGGCAGTGGAGAATAAGTTACGAATAAACCCCAAAAAAACTAAGGCAATGCTAATTGGATCTAAACCCTCCCTTAATTCCCTTTCCTATTATCCACTTCTTTATCACAATAACGTTCCTATTCAGTTCACAAACTCTGTCAAAAACCTCGGAGTAGTACTCGATCAACATTTGTATTGGAATAACCATATTTCCCACATTACCCGAAAAACCATCTCCATCCTCAAACAGCTCCTAAGATTCCATGAATCATTCCCTTGTAAAACCCGTCGATTGTTAGTATCTTCCCTCATCCTTCCCCACCTCGATTATGGATGCTTAGTATACGGAGGACTGTCTGGCGAGCTTGAAATGAAGCTGAAAAGATTAATGAACTCCTTCATAAGATTCATTTTTGGGATCCCCAGGCGTTCTCACATCACTTGCTGGTATTCAGAGTTGAGGTGGTTTTATCCAAGTTTTCGGCGACAATACTTCCTTGGTTCCTTTCTATTCCAATCCTTAAAGTTCAAAAAACCTTCGTACATTTATGACATGCTTGCCCTTCGTTCTTCCATTCATCTTTTGAACACTAGATCCCAGCCTATAGATTTGTATATCCCTTCTCATCGAACTGCTTCCTTTGAAAAATCCTTTATTAATCGTGCAGCTTTATTTTGGAATTCCATACCCATTTCGATCCGCAATGCTCCTTCTCTCACTTCCTTTAAACATAATTTATTCATCTACCTCCTCAATTATCAATCTTCCGAAATTATGTAATATATTAGTGTTAGAATATTTCTTTTTTTATATTTTATTTTAATTTTGTTATTTTCTTATCTTGTTTTTCTTATATAAACCCAAAGACTTTTATTTTTTCAAATCTAAAATTATACCCTATATATTTATATGTATATAATTTACATTCTATATAAGTTGCTGCCTGTTATGTACGCAGCCAGACAATGATACCTTTTTATTGTACTTTTGTCTTATTCTTAGGGGGCAAGGTATCCCAGAATAAATATTATTTTTCATTTTTTTCATTTAAAAAAAATGGTATAATAATAAAAGTTTTTTTCAGCCATTAGATGAATTCAATGAAGCATGAAAACTGTAAAAGAATAGATAAACCAAAAAATTGAAAAAAAAAAAAAAAAAAAAAAAGGTGCTAAATATTGCAAACATTGCAATATGTTTCAATCTTTTCAGAACCGTCGGAAGAGCTATAAGTATCACATACAGAAACAATTAATTATAAAATATTTTCATTACTTCTCTTTCTTATTCTTATTCTTTTTTTAGCTCAACAGGCACATATAGCTGCCCCTGGCTTTTTTAACTTAAATAATATTCACCTGCTGTATGTCATGGAGTACACTGTCTCTCCAGTGGCCCTTGGGTCTCCCTCTATTTCTCTTTCCACCTGGTGTGCCTTCATAGATTTCCCTTGGCATGCTACTGTCCTCCATTCTCCTAAGGTGACCAAACCTGGCCGAAATATTAAAGTAAATATTAATATTTGTTGTACAGGTCCTTATGTTTTCTTCTCTGCCATATTTCATGTTGGCCTACAGGTCCTTATGTTTTCTTCTCTGCCATATTTCATGTTGGCCTACAGGTCCTTATGTTTTCTTCTCTGCCATATTTCATAGAATATTTCTAAGTATTCTTCTCTCAAACTGATCCAGGAGATCGCTTGTCTGTTTGTTCATGGTCCAGGTTTTACTGGCATAGGTTACCACAGGTTTAATCAATGTTTTATACATCCTGAACTTTTTGGTATAACTGGTCAGCCTACTCCTCAAAATATTTATTGTTCAAAATATTTATCCAGTTGTGGACCCAAGGTACTGGAAGCTGCTCACCACTTCTAGCCAGTGGTTTCCTACTATGTACTATTTTTGGGAGTGGGCTTGCTTTTTCTTTCTGAGGACCATTATCTCAGTCTTTTTATCATTTATTTTTAGCTTCATTCTACTTGCTTCATTCTCAATCTTTTGGTCAGCATCTTTTATTGATCTTAGTGACCTCCCAAAATAGCCACATTATCCGCATAAGCAAGAAGCTGTGTGGTTTTATTGAATATTGTTCCACCTTTATCCAACTCAGCTCTGTTTATGGTTACTTGGAGGGCTATAGTGAAGAGGAGGGGGCCAGAGGATCTCCCTGCCTAATCCCGATCCCAACATCAAAAGAGTCCAAGATATTTCCACAGCACTTCATATTGGACATCAAGCATCTTGCTAGCCTTATTAATTTGGGAGGAATTTCCATTTCAGCCATTCTCTTGTAAAGTTCACTTCGTACGACAGTGTCATATGCTGCCTGAAAGTAGATGAATACTATCCAGAATGTTTGATTGAATTCGTTCATTTTCTCGCATATCAATCTGAGTGAGAAGATCTGGTCTATTTTGGATCTATTACACTGATAACCTCCTTGATATTCACCGATTCCCCTCTCTACATATTGCAGTATTCTGTTGTACAATGCTATTGAGAAAACCTTATAGGCTTTGCTAAGCAAGGATATGCCACGGTAAGGTTGTCACGGATGGATGGGTCTCCTTTTCCTTTGAAAATTTGCACGATGAGGCTCGGTCCAATCGTTTGGGACCTTCTTCTCTTCCCAGATTTGCATCAACAGTTCATGAAGCTCCTTAGTTATCTCGGTTCCAGCCTCTTTTAAGATTTCTGATGGCATTCCATCTGGGCCAGGCGATTTATTATTTTTCAATTTTTCCAAAATCATTTCGACCTCACCTCTGTCTGATGGGATTTCTTCCTCATCAGCTGAATGGCTAGGAAGGTTTGAAAATTCTTTGGTGGAGTCATTGTCATCAGTTTTCAATAACATTTGAAAATGTTCCCGCCATCTAGTCCGTCCATCCTCCTTGAGCGTTAGCATTCTTCCTTCCTTACTCCTTATCATAATTCCCTGGCCCACATTACATTTTCTAAAATTATTAATTTTTTTGTAAAATTTCCTGGATTCATTGTTCCCTTTTGCATTTTCTATAGCCTCAATTTCCTTATTTATGGCCTCCCTTTTCTTTCTTTTTACCATATTTTTTGCAGTGGCTCTAGCCAGAGTCTTTCCAACTCTGCCTTGTGTTTCTTTCCAGCCATCTTATTCTTTTACAGTTTCTCAGATTTACTGCATTTTTACAGTCAGCATCAAACCAGTCATTTCGCTTATGTTTTGGTTTTTCCCCACAGATGTCCTTTGTGGTTTTGATTAGGATCTTTTTGATATCTGTTCTCTATCGTTTTGCCTTTATCTGTCTCCGCAGGAATTTCCTTAAGGCACTCAATGATTCTATCCTGGAAAAGTTTTCTTCCCTCCACTTTCAAGAACTTCAGATTCCATTCGTTCATTACTTACTTAAATAGAAAAAAGAGAACTCAGGATTTGTAAAGATAAAAAGTACATTCATATCACAACACAGCAGTAACCTAAATGGACTAATCACAACATTCCAGAATTATAAATTAAAATAAATACATGCATAACAATCCCCAACAACTTAGTAATAAGTTAACAAATTTCATATAATTTTCTAATATCTCTATTATTTACTTACATCATGAGTTAATATCCTCAAATCTTGAAATTGTTGTTCCGGCGATAAGGAAGAAGAAGAGTAACCCCAGGAACTATACTGTGAAACAACAAAGTCATTCCTTATTTACGAAAAAATTATAAAATAAAACTATTCCTATTCAAAAAAAAATAAGATACAATTTAAAAAATCAAATAATTAAGAAACTGGATGCAATTGATAACAAAAAAAAAAAAAAAAAAAAAAAAAAAAATTACAGCCATACTTAGGAACAATTTTTACACTCAGGTTATGAATTTTCAAACCAGCTTCCCCTCTCACCACCTGAAGGGTTCAGCAGAACCAAGAAATTGCTTCTCCCTCTCATCATCACTGTTTGTTAAGCCATGCTTACAATATTATGGAAATAATTGTACTTCTACAAGTACATAGTTATTACATGCATTTATGTTTTAATTATATTAATTTATATTTGTTGCATTTTGCAACCAACAGTGTAATCAACTACTTCTTATATAGTCTCGAAATAAGGCGAAGTTTCACAGATGTGAAGGTTATTAGAGGAGCTGAGATAGGTATTGATCTTATGCTACTTGTTGTGGACATAAAGGTGCTTAAGAAGCACAAGAAGCAGGTGAAAGCATATGAAAGGATTGAAGTAAAACAGCTGCAGGATCCTGAGAATAGAGCCCAATATGAAGCATTGATAAGGGAAAAGCTCCAAGAAATAGATGCAGATGCAGGCCTAGATGACATGTGGAAGTTTATTAAGAATAGCATCCTAGAGTCAGCTTCCTTAGTATGCGGATTGAAGCAAATCTCCACAAAGGTCAATCGTACTTCTTGGTGAAGCAAAGGATTGAGGGTCTTTGTTCAAGAGAAGAAACTGGCATTGAAGGACTATTACCGTAACAAATCCCCAGAGAAATGGGAGATGGTATGTGACAGCAAGAAACAGAGCCAAAGAAGCAGTCAAAATAGCAAAGGAAAAATCCTGGGAAGAGTTTGATAAGAATCTAGACAAGGACCATCAAAAGAAAATTAAACTCTTCTGGAAGAAAATTAAAACTTTTAGAGGCAGGAAAAGTAAACCAGTTAGAAATGTCACTGAATATGAAAACATTCTGAAGGTCTGGAAGAATTATTTTGAAGAACAATTTGGTGAAGACAGGCTGAATCACTCATGCGAAGACCAACGAGGCTGAGGTAGATGAGATGATAGAAGAGGAGAAAATTGAAAGAGTAATTTGAGGATGAAGACAGAGAAAACTACAGGCCAAGATGGGATTGTATATGAGTTTGTCAAGTTCGGCGGTATGGAGATACTTAAGGCTCTACAATTGCTCTTCCAAAAATCCTGGTCAATGAAAAAAATACCAAAACAAAGGGAATATAACATTATAATACCTATTCATAAGAAAGGCTGCGAGGCAGACTGCTCCAATTATAGACCAATATGTCTCTCATCAGTCATATATAAACTGTATACTGCCATATTGGAAAACTGATTAAGATCCCTAGTAGAACCAGAGCATAAAATAACATATAAACTGGGCGACACAAGTGTCGCCCAGTTCCATGACTTTGTCGCCCAGTGAACGTAGCAGGTACCGGCAAATTTTTACAAAAATTTCAATTTAAATACAGTTTTTTAAAACAATAAAAAAATGGCCTCGAGCAAATTATTTTGCTTTTAACCCGCCAATTCCCAACGGCACCTGCAGGTGCCACACTTTTAATCGTGTTTGTACTGTTTCCTGTTTATGTTTTTTTTGCTGCCTGCCACCATCTATGGAACCTAATTAAATTATTGGTTCAAGTAATTCAATAGTAGAGGTGCTCAATCGTTTTCAGTCCCATTTTGTGTTTGGTCAAGTTAGTGGTAACTTCAAGTCTGTGCATTCTTTCCCGTTTTTTTTTACCAAAAATGGATCGAAAATCGTAAGTAAATCTTATTTTTATGTTATGTATCAATGCATGATGAATTGATTTAATGTTCGATTACGACTATGAGTAACGTTGAATAACACGTTAACGTTTTATTGATGTGTTATGGGTTTAAAATAAGCTTACATCTTTATGAAACAAAAAACAGCAAATTATTATAACTTATAAACGATACATTTTATTAAATTATTAAACATTAAAACTAGGCTATTGAAATAGCTTTATTTTTTTTTTCAAGTCATAAACATTAACTTTAAACTTGTATCACTATCTGAAATTAGCAATCATCCTTCTGGTAGTTGCTTTAAGAGTACTAGAGAGTTTATGAGAATTATATTTGTTGATTTTTATATATATGTTGATTTATATATGTTTATTGAGGATTATATTTGTTTATATAGCTTAACTAAATAAATCCACCAATTCCAATCAGAATGTGATATCATTGTCTGGGCTAATGAGTAGCAGGCACATTATGAAATGTCATTTTTCTGTTGGTGTATTTAATTTCTTCGAATAATACTAAATTGTTATTTTTTATATTTAAAAAAAAAAATAAAGAAAAAAGTACGTTTAGTAATATTAGGTAATCAGCAAGAATTTGGGTCCCCCCCCCTTAACTCCCTATAAATAAGATTTTTTTTGGGGGGGGGGGGGAGGGGGAGAGATGGCTTGCCTCCTTCACAGCTCTTTACCCCTCATGCATACGGACAAGAGATAAAATAACTAATACATTTATTCAATCTAGTAGGTACGTGAAGCAATCAAGTATTTATTCTCTAGCGTGTTTTTCATCAGAAAAACTTCTGTTAGACTCAAAAGGTGTCGTGCAATTGTATCGTGAGTTACACCACTAAAAAGCCAACTAAATTCTGCAGTTTTTGTGAAATTTGACTGCTTCTCGGGTGCTCCAGTGGGGAGTGAGAAATTTTCAACAAATATTAAAAATTTAAGTTTTAATAAATGTTTTGTTTTTCACGTTAAAAGACCCTCTAAAAGTAAATTTAAAATAACTATACCTATGTCATATCTTAGAAAATTTAATGCTGATTAAGAAAATATCATCACTTTTGTTTCTATGCTAAACCAAAGTAGAGAAAACTGCCATTTTTCAGAAAAAAATAAAGATTTTAAAAATAAAAACAAAAAAAAAATTCTATCTCCTCAACAGATTGAGATATGAAACTAGTTTCTGCCCCATTCTACCCCGTTTAGCACCCAATTTTTTTTTTTTTTTACACTATGTCTGGGACACCCTGTATATTGTGCAATTATTTAACCAAGCAGATGGCGTTTGTTTCTTTCAATAAAATAGCTTACGTTTTCTTACAATTCAATTACTTACCATCTATCCAAATGTAAATTATAATATGGCCTAAACTAAAATGTAAAACAAGTAGCTTAAGCTTACATGGGCCTATTTCATAAAGCTACAAGTTCAACTCCACAGCTACAATTAAAAAAAAACCTTGAAACCGACCAATGGGAGCACAAATGTCAAAGTTTTTTTGGAATTGTAGCTGCAGAGTTGTACTTCTATCTTTATGAAATAGGCCCCTGGTGTCAATTTAAAAATGGGTTCATACGTCATAGAGTGGACCAAATTAACTGTCAAAGTAAACTACAAATATGATTTTACATTTTTGCAACTGCACAATTTCTTGCAAGATACCGTGTATTAAGGTAATAAGGTGTTTTTCCAGTAAACATTATGTGTACCGCAATTTATTGTTTACTTAAAATATTTTATTCTAGTAAAAATAAAATTAAACCTTATCGTTGTTAATTTATCGTAAAGATAAGTTAAAACAAATATTTGGTTTCCCAAGAAAATATTCTTATAAGTACATTAAGAAATTAAAATATATAAAAACTCGTAATCAAAATAAGGTTTTCAAAAGACTACATTCTTCTAGGAAGAGCCTGGGATCAGCAATTGAAGTAGGGAGTTCCCGGTATTCAAAACCTCAAGGACCATGTTAATTAAGAGTTAAAACGGCCTAAAAAGGCGTCATTATTTTGAAAATCCGGAGGACCCCCGGAACCCCCCCCCCTCCAACACAACCCTATCCCCCCACCCTACACCCCCCCCCCCCCCCCCCCTACCCCCCCCCCCTACTTTTGCAGTCCCGTATGTCGCCCAGTCAAAATTCCTTAAAATATGCACTGAGTAGAACCCTTAGTTGGGGAGAAACAGGCGTGTTCCAGACCAGGTCGACAGACCCAGGACCACATTTTTACTCTAAGAAACGTTCTGCTGAAATCCTGGGACCAAGATAGAAATATGTACCTCGCCTTTCTCGACCTCAAGTCTGCTTTCGACTCAGTTCCAAGGAATGAAATATGGGAGGGTGAAGAGTGTTGCTCTGAGAGTGAAGAATGTGCCAGTAAACTTAGTGGAAGCTATCAAATCCATTTACCAGAACCCGAAAGGAGTAGTAAGATTGAATGGACAGGAGTCAGAACATTTTAGCATAGCCAGAGGGGAATTTGTAACACTGAGGTAGGTAAAAGAGAAGTAGAAAGAAATGTGAAACTCCACATCTTCAAATCAATATACCTACCGGTGCTGTTGTATGGCGCAGAGAGCTGGACTCTCACAGAAAGGCAGAAGAGCCAAGTCACTGTGGCTGAGATGAAGTTCCTTCATAGGATTTCTGGGAAAACTAGGAGGGACTGTATCCAAAATGAAAGAATAAGAGAGGAGCTGAAAGTCATGCCAGTCGTGGAAGTCGTCGAGAACAGGCACCTTAAGTGGTTCAGCCATAATGTGCAAATGGACAAAAACAGGGATCCACTAAAAACGATGGACTATGTCCCTCATGGTAGAAGACCACGAGGATGACCAAGAATATACTATATAGAATATATTGGAAGGATTTGCCGGAAGAGAGGTACAGATCTACGCCAGATCAGGATCATAGCAAGGAACAGAGAGGGATGGCAGTCCTAGCTGAACACTCCCCGACGCTACTCAAGGGGAATAATGAAAGAAAGAGAAGCATTTTGCAGTAAATAATATACAAATATGATATTCCAACTAACCCTAACACAATAATAGCAAAATATGCAGATGATACTGGAATTCTGACAAGACATTCAGACATCACTCAGCTTCACTGACTCTCCATCATTACTTAGAATTACAAGAATACTTCAAACAGTGGAAAATTGAACTCAACAATGACAAATCTCAGCATATCAAATTAAATCTTAGACACATCTGCCTTCCAGTCTACATAAGCAATGAACCTATTTAACAAAACAAATACAGTTCAGTACTTAAGACTTATTTATGACAGAAGGATTACCTGGAGCCCCAACACGAAAATGAAATGCCTCAGCCTCAAAAATAGACTATAACTTCTATTCTCCATACTTCACAAACAATCAACTCTAAAAATCAGAAAATTATTAAATTCTTATACTTACCGAAAGCTTAAAGGACCCACACATCACAAATTTTAAGGAAAACTGAAGACTCACATTTAATAATCACAAACTTTTCTGTCATAATTATTGAGAATCATAAAATGCTCACCCTGGTATATTAGTAAGAACATTGCATGCAGACTTGAACATACCCACTGAACATGACCATATTTACACTTAAAAAGACATATATGAGAGATATATAAAATATTTTATGGCCAACTTTACAGACACATCATACTTATACAGCATGGTGACTATAGATATGCCTGAGTCAACCTGAAGAAGGCTGAAGAGTAGCTGGCTGAGAAATATAAGATAAATCTATAAATCCAAGACTGGAGGAGGTACTGACACGATTGGTGCTGAACTCCCACATGCCCCTGATACGCCAATTATATTCAGTTTTAAATCACATCATCATAACTCAACACTTGAATCACATTGTAGATGGTGATTTTTTTAATTTAAGGAGATAGTAATTAAATTGTAGGAAAGTCCATAAGCAATTTTTTAATTGCATTATTTTTTGTCCCACATTTTAAAATTAATCCCATCCTCAGGCACTATACCTAAACATTTCAATCACCAAACAATAAAAAATAAAATCTACTACTTTATTACAATACAAGCCTTTTGTTAATCTGTAAAAACAAATCTATTTAATATAAAAACAAGGAGAAAATTGCATAAGTATTGTTATACATTCAGTTTTTTTTTTTTTCACTGTTCGGTTTCGGTAATAATTTTTTTAATTAATAATATAATAATTTTCAATTCAAACTAAAATATATAAGTGTTTCAGTTTTTTTGTGAAACCTATTAGTGAAACAGTTGGTGGTTTTGGTTTTCTAGGAACAATGTTAGGATACTGAAGATTCGAGTTCTGCGAGTTTCTGGAAATAAAATCATACTCTATTGTCCAATCTATTGATATTATGACAGTGGCATTATTCTTATGGAAGGTTTGACAAAGTTTTGAGTGTAACTTTATTAGGCGGTGTTCAGTGCATTACTGTCATTTAGAAGAAAATATCATGAATAATTGTTACTATGAAATTCTATAGTTGATTGTATCTCTTGTTCAAAATTATGAATATCTAAAGACAAACCTCTTTCATTAAAAAAATCAATAAAATTTCATTAGTTACCAGTAGTACATAATAGGATATGAAACGTGACAAAGATTAAAACATTTGATAAAATTTTCAAGAAGCTCTTCATAAAGATTATTTCTCTAAGCAGAGTAAGTTACCAAACCTGTTATTATTAAATATCCATAAATTGGTTGAGATATAAAGCAAAGTAAACACAAATGAAAAGAAAGTTTTACTTAATTTTATTACCCCTGAATCAGTTGTATCTTCCTCGTCTGACATGATTTAGTTTGTTATTTCAATGAAGAATGGCTTCAGATAACAGCTCTTCCCTCTAAAAAATAATAATATTCATAATTAGATGCACTATATGATTAATGGTGATCAAGATTGATTTAAGTATCTACATGACAAAATTATTGTTTAACAATTTATGCTTCAATTGAGTTTTTACCTTTATAGGCTATTCTAATGAGGAATGAGGAATTCCTATCATTTGAGTTGCTATTTTAGAAGTATTTCATTATGGTGAGTATTAAATGCAAGCATATTGTAAAATTGAACATAGAGAATTAAATATCAATTAAAATTATTTGAAAAAAAAATTACTTAGATCAAGTTTAGTAATGAAACTTAGAACAAAAAAACAAAATAGAAAAAATGGTAATATTCAAAAGTTATATTTCATAGTCATTCCCCTAACAAACTCTTGTGAAGGTTCAAAATTAATACTTACTTTAACAAAAAATTAAAGGCTGAATTTTAGTTAACGCGTTTTTGCTTGAATTCAGTGCTCTCTCGTCATCCTTGGATCATTCAGAATATCAAATCCATAGCTATAAATTAATAGTAAACAATATTTTTATATTGTAAAGTCAGGATTTGATTATATCAAATTATATTTACCTTTACTGGTTGTATATCAATGGAACAATAAACACATGAAGGAAATGTCACTGCCTTTCCGATCAAACAAAGTGATCACTATATATAACCAATCGAACATTCTTTTTATAAAAACAAAATTAAATTAGTTATAATATGGATATTTATATGTATGTATACAATTCAATACATAATGATATCGAATTAGAATATTATTATTTAACCAGGAAAGTATATCAGGAAATTCGAACTATTTTTTTGTATAATGAATCTTTCTTCGTGGCGGGAGGCAAATTAAAATGAAATACAATAGTGTGTCTATTTTTAATAAGGAATGCTACTTTTACATTATTCGAAATTGATGGCAAAAAAGGCTTAAAATAATAAATACCATAGTTCATATCAAAATAAACTATATGACGAAACTTGCTTCTGCTAAAAATGGATATTATTAAAAACAGCTTTAAATGAAGTACTGTAATCGAATTCCACCTGTACGAGTTGGAACCTATATAAATAAATAAATTTATTAATCTGCTGACTAAGGTGGAAAATAAATCATGTTTTTGATACAGGGAGGATACCGCTTAGGGGAGGGGGGAAACTACACTTATATTCTATCTTGACCTTCTATATTTATTAGACAATTGATGCTTTTATAGAATCTACTTGATTGCTACGCAATATATTATTGAGTTTCAGTTTTGTAGCAGTCTGAATCCACCGTTCAGTTCTGTTATAGTTCCATTTTCATAATGCTGTTGGCTCGCATACTGATGGATAAACTAGTATACTCTTTATTTACTTAAAAGTAAACATTACATCTTTGTTTCGTCAGAGGAATTATTTTAACTAACAATTAAGTGATGTTCTTGTCGCACTTAAATTTGAGTCAGTCTGCAGTGCCAGAGACAGTCGCTGATCTGGAAAGTTTTCAAGAAGATTATGCGCTAAGTTTTAACTAAGACCGCTTAAGTATCTGCGAGTTCCAGTAAAAATTATTTTTTTTTTTTTCAGGGAAATATTTATGTTTCGTTTTTTTTTACTATTTATTTATACATATATAATTGTGTAAATAATCTTAAGTTTAATTTTTTCTTTCATAATGTGTAAATTTGTTGACAAAGGACAGCTATACAATTGCTAATATAAACATAGAATAGAATAAACGTCTTTTTATCGTACCTCTCTAAACACCATATGTTTTAAATGCATCTATTAACTAATAGTGCAAACATCTGTGAATGTGATACGCCAAGTTTCAGATTTACACCTCCGCTGGTCAGTGACTTTTTTTTTCGAAGAACGAAAAGAGTAAGGCACTACTAGCTTGGAGCTGTGGAATAAGTTCGCTTCTCGCTTCTTCTTGTAACAGTAACAGCTGACCTCGTAGATATTTTCTTCTTTGCGACAAACGGTCCACTACGAATTTCATCCAGCTTGTTTCTGTTAAGTTTATTGCCATCAGCAATATAAACTATATCGCCCTCCTCAAATTCGTAGTATTTTTTTTTTGGTGTCTATTCTTTTCTTATTCTTGTAAAAAGTAAATTCTGTATTCCTAAACGCAGTTGTTTGACCTTCCTGCAAATTATTTGATTGTTTTAAGTGAGGTGGCACAATTTCCGATGTGCTTCCGTATAAGAGGTAAGCCGGGAAAAAATTTCGTTGTACTACGAACAGTATTATTATAGTTGTGACACATGATTCGGTGATTTTAGTCCACGGCATTTGCTGATATGTATCATCATCAGAGGCGTACCAAGAAGAGGGCGGCTGCCCCGAGCGCCGCAAATTGGGGGGCGCGAAAATTAAAAACAACTTTAAAAAAAAAAAAAAATTCAAGGAAAGTATACAGTATTATTGGTAAAATTTCATTAGTATTGTAACGATATTGGCGAGAGCAGCCGTTGCTTGGCAACCGCAGACTCCTCTAGAACATATGGCTTCTCGTTGCTGTGCATGGTTTTGAATATAACAGTTAGAATATTGTGAAACTTCGTACGAAAAGTCTTGAGTGTTGCGTGTGTAGTAATAAAACAGTGTGTGTTCTAGTTAGTTTCAGTGTTGCTTGGTCTGTTCTATGTGTACGTAATTGTTTTATGTCATATTTAATTGTTAATAAATCTTCTGTGTTAAGAAACCCCCTGTTTATTACAATATCTTTGTAAAATTCTACAGTGATAATTATTATTTAGGAGGGAAATGTACTTTTCGTTTTAAACTATATATAAATAATACGAAATAATAATACGAAGTCGTGGGCGCCGAGCACACAAGAAACGTTTACGGTGTATGTGGTTGAACAGAGCGCCCAAGCCGGAGACAGTAGTGTCTGTGGCATATTCTGAACGATCTTTTAGTAAGCGCAGGCTAATAAAAAATTACTTAAGATCCACAATGACACAAGAAAGGCTAAGTAACTTATCTATTTTATCAATAGAATCTATTATAAATGTGTTTGCATCCAGCAAAGCAAGGAAGGCACATTTTTAATTCTTGGTTTGACATTAAAACATTTTTTTTCTTTCTGTTTTTTCAAACCCTTACAGTTTATTTTTTATTGAAAATAAATAATTGTGAAAATTAAACTTTGTTTAAACCAAATTCATTCAACCTTGAACCTTTTTGTGTTAGGGGGCGACTACCATCAAGTTAGCCCCGGGCAAAGTAGGCTTGGTACGCCACTGATTATCATTGATCTTACACCGAATTCTATTTACCAAGGTCTGGTTTAACCTTTCGTCTAAACTGTTTGATTTTAAGTGATCTATGGGTGTAAAAATCAGTTGTATTCCCTGGTTCTTTAAATAATGTTTGAACATTCTCGAATTTAAGGAACTGTATTGATCAACCAGCAACGTGCCTATCTTCACGCGTTTTGTGATGGGAGCTATCAATTTTATAAAAATCGTGCGCACTCTGTGCGTGCGATGTTAGAATTCATGCGTACCTGGTGAAGTGATCGATTAACAAGTGAAGATATCTCTTAGTAGATCTATTTCCTGCGAAACCACCAATCGTATCAATGGACATGATCACAAAAAGAGACCTAGTTTCGATAGGAAACCAATTGGACGACAGGATCTAGATTTATTTTTATGCAAACTGCACAGTCCTTACAAAATTCATTTACCATCTTATCCATATTTTGAAAGTAATAATAAAACGATTATAATTTGTCAGAAATGTGTTTGCTGCCAATATATCCATAAAACTGGTGAATTTTGTCTATTAAGTAAAGACCGAATGTTTTCGATATGTAAATTCTTCTTCTGTTATTTAAAATTTTGAAATTTATGTAAAAAAAATATTTGCAAAATATTTTTCGAGTTCATAATTTCAGATCAGTATGGCTTGCTGATCTATTTCTGATAAGTATTTCTTTTAGTTTACTAAGGTTTACTAATTTCAGACGATCCTCTTGATTTTCAAAAGTTTCCAATACCGGGTTTTGTTCACAAGGTTTTAGGTCCCTTCTTTATAAATAACTTTACAATTATATTGGAAAATGTAAAGCATTAAATTACCTAATGCTTCATCGGTCCGAGTCTTAGTTCTTAGGTTGATGAGAGAGATGTTTGTGATCAGACGTCTCTACAAACTCCTTCCTAATTAAGTAGTGTTGCCAATACAGAATAGCTTATTTTGTTATGAGGCATTCCAATTACATTATTTTTTCTTCATTTGTCCGGGCGTTTATTTTTTTGAAAAATATGCCACTGGGTGAAGAATACCATTATCCTGAGGTTGTTTGAGAACTGCTCCCAAACCCGATCAACTGGCATCCACTTCTATTACAACATCTCGGTGCTCATCATAAACTGCTAAAATAGGTGGTAAACACAGGTAAAGTTATATCTGTTCAAAACAATCTTCACATTCTTGAGTCCACACAAAAGGTATATTTTTCTTGAACAAACCATGTAATGGCGCCAAGCGTTGAGTGCAGTGTTCAACAAATTTGTGATAAGATGTATCTTTCCTAACAACTGTCTTACCATTTTCTTGGTGGTCGGATGATTAAAATTTTCAATGGCAATAAAGTGTGTTTTATTGGATACACTTTTCCGTTTTCAATGACATGACCAAGCTACTGTACAGAATCTTGCAAAAATGCAATTCTTCAATTTTAATTTGAAGCCTTCACTCTTGACCACCTCAAAAAACGATCTTATGTACTCGAGTTGCTCAGAAAATGATCGAGAAAAAATTAACACGTCATCAATATAACAACGCAAAAGTTGTTTTATTTATATCTTCTAATTATGTTAGCGAGCACTTTGGAATAACGCTGTTGAATTTTTAAAACCAAAGGGAAGAACCTTCCTTTTTTTCCATTAAAATCCTGAACCTTCCATTAAATCCTGTTCTAACAACTTGGAGATTTGTGAGTCGATTTCCGCCTGGCCAACGATAGCACACCTATAAGGTTTCTTACAAATGTAATTATCTTCTTTTAGTTTTATCGTAGCCTCTGATGAATGAATTAACCCTACATCAAATTTGTGTTGCGTGAAACATGAGTGGTATTGTCAGATTAAGTTGTTTATTTGTCGTTTTTATTTTGAGTTTAAATGCTGCAATCCGTTTTCTAAAATGGCAAAATCTGTGTAATTCTGATAATCAGGTCAATGATTATTCGTCAGTTTACTGATCGGATCTGTTTGAGTAAATTAGTCTCGTAATATTTTTTCTCTCTATTTATCTTACCACATTCTGTAGGTGCGAGTGTAAGTTATTCTCTTTTATTTTTAACCCTGTCAGTTGACTCATCTTTGTCTATATCAACCAATGTACCATTAACTTTTTGTTTAATTTTTAAGTTCTCATCTTGCAAAAAATGCATTTTTTTATAGCATCTAATCCTAGCAGTAAATCATAATTAAAAAAGTTATTTCTTATAACAATTAAATCTAATGTATCCTCAATTTGACAGACTTCACCATCTTACATTTTTCAATGATTACTTTTATTTTAATCAAGAACGGTGAGGATTTTGCCGGGTTTAATAGTTTTTTTAATGTATGTAATTACCTACCAGGTTGATATCACATAAATCAGTATTATTATTTTCTTCACTCTCGGTTAAGTTAACTTTATATTTATTTATATAGCATAAAATAACATATAAACTGTGTTATATGTTATTTGACACAAGTGTCACCCAGTTCCATGACTTTGTCGCCCAGTGAACGTAGCCGGTGCCGGCAAATTTTTACGGGAGCAAAAATTTCAATTTAAATACAGTTTTTCAAAATAATAAAAAAAATAGTAAAAAGTTCAACTCCACAGCTACAATTAAAAAAAAACTTGAAACCGACCAATGGGAGCTCAAATGTCAAGGTTTTTTTGGAATCGTAACTGTAGAGTTGTACTTCTATCTTTATTAAATAGGCCTCTGGTGTTAATTTAAAAATGGGTTCATACGTCATAGAGTGGACCAAATTCATTGCCAAAAGGCCAGGGATCATTAATTGAAGTAGGGAGTTCCCGGTATTCAAAACCTCACGGACCATGTTAATTAAGAGTTAAAACGGCCTAAAAATGCGTCAAAATTCCTTAAAATATACACTGTTTATTGGGCTCACTGAACTGGGAGGTACTAATTCTTCAAGCCGAGTGCTTGACAAACATAATATGGTTGCTTTTCTATTTTTTTCTTCTTATTTGTCGATTTTCAGCTAAATTTTTTTTCAAAGCATATGATTCAATAATTTTTTTTAATTCTCTGATTAAGTCATCAATAGTTGCGAACTTATCACGCTCTGACCTATCTCGAATTTCTAATGGCAAACAATAAACTATCTGATAAATTCTTAACAATTTTGGTATATTTCTGTCAGCCTCTAGAATTAAATGCTCAAGTCTGGCTCGAGCCTTTGTTGTGTAAGCATCTTTGAGTGACTGTTATTGTCAAACTATTACATTCATTGAAACATCTGTCTATATTTGTTTCACGTGAGTGAATTACTTTAAAATAATTAGTACCTATCTAGTATTTTATAACTATAATACTCGTACTGAGACTATTTACAGTTTACTTTAATAAATAGGCGTCCCCGGTTTTCAGCAAATATAGGTAACGAGAACTAAATTATCTCTATAATCCCTCCAGTACGCCTGCGCTCCCCACTCTTTCACTTGTCAGTCAGTCTCCTAATATCTCACAATGCCACAGTGTGCGTCTTGCAACATGAACATCCCACGGGATGATAAAACTACCACAGTTTGCACTAAATGCCAACTGATTTACCACACTAAGTGCAGTGGTATTTCAGAACAAGAAATGCAACATAAAAAGAAAAATTGGCTCTGTGCGTCGTGCATTAATAGGGGCGGAACATGGAAAAAAATATTATGGCGATTTTATTTGAAATCGGAAAAATGACTGAGGACATAAAAGAAATCAAAAATACCGTAGATAAGCAGGCCGACATATGTTTTGAAACCTCTGAGAGGCTTAAATCGATGGAGGATCGAACTAAAAAATATGAGGAACTTATAGAAAAACTCCTACTAGATAACAAAAATTTAAAGACGCAAGTTCAAACCCTCGAGGCCAAAATTAACCAGATTGAGCAGAATCAGCTGGTAAATTCCTTAGAGATTAGAGGGATTCCTCTTAAATCTGGAGAAACGCCAGACGGAGTAGTTTGCTCGGTAGGAGCGGCACTGGACATAAAACTCAGTGTCGAGGATCTGGATATGGTTGAGAGGAGGTAGAGAAGGGAAGATGCACGCCCTCCGCCGATCGTCGTGCGCTTTGTACGACAGTAGATCCGAGACGAGTTTATCCGTCTTAGGGAAGTGAAAAGGGACTTCACCACCAGACACCTCGGATGGGACGGCGACGATAAAATCTATATCGGGGAAGAGATGACTCCAGCCAGTAGGCAGCTTTACTGGCTAGCTAGGCAGGTGAAGGCTGCAGGCAAGGTGAAGTACGTCCCTTCGCCCGAGGAAGGGTCAGGTACCGCCGTGATGATGGTCAGCCTGTCGTGATTGTTAATAAACCGGAGGATTTGGATAATGTTAAATGAGAGAAAAGAAACAGTTTCCTGGTCTTATTTTCATTTATCTAGTTTTCTTTACATTCATATTTCACTTTTATATTTTATTTTTATCTTCTTATATATCACACAACTTCAAGAGCTACCCAAACACATTATCTTCCCTCTCTTTATACGTTATATTTCATTTTAAAATTTTCAAGTCCGTCTCCAATAACTTATATATATTTTTAATTATTGTTTGTTCATTTTTTATAAAACAAAAGGAATTTACCCTCTTTCGATTTCTTATGCTATTCTTTTTTATACCATTTTTCATTTGTATTTGTATTCTACATATTTTAATTTATATTTATATTTGTTCTTTATTTGCCTTTATCTATCTATTGTTTCGCTATCTATCAAGTTTATGAATCAAATTGTCCCTTTTTCCTTAATTAGCTTCCTAACTCAGTATCACAAACCCTTCCACAAAAACTATTCTTCTTTCTCTTCCTATGAATAACATCCTTTTAACCTGCCATGTTAACTTTCAATCCCTCCTAGCACATTATGATGAATTCCTTTTCCATTTTCAACATAATTTCTACCATATTATTGCCATCTCAGAAACCTGGCTCAAACCAAGTGTTCCCTCTTCCTCTGTAAATATTCCTAATTATACTGTCGTCCGTCATGACCGTGTGGACCGAAATGGAGCAGGTGTTGGTCTATACGTTCATGATAGCATGAGAGTTAAAATCCTTCAAAAATCACCCTCTTCCGAAACTCCTCACATAGAATACCTATTTACGGAAATCACCTTTGAATATTCCTCTCTTCTTTACGTCATAGCCTACCGCCCTCCTCAAGTCTAATATGATCCTACTTTTGAAACGTCCCTTCTCACCCATATTCCTCAATATAATAACATTATAATAACAGGAGACCTCAATACTAATTCCTCTGATAAGACATACCTAATTGACCTAATTTATTCCATCGATATATTATTATACCTTTCCAACCAACCCATCATACCCAGGTTCTCTGACACTCTCCTAGACCTATTAATTATATATTCTCCTAAAAATCTACTCACATACTCCCAACATCCTGTACCGTTTCTCTCATCCCATGACCTCATTCAAATATCGTACAACATCCTCACTTCCATTCCCATCCCTAAGCAAATCTCCCGGCGAAATCTCGACTTATTATCTCCGGAAAGTATAAATCCTCTACTTGATAACCTCTCACATTCTATTGAACCTATCTTTTCTCCCTATTCTGTTGATGAGATGGTGGAATGCCTCTCATCAAATCTCCTCTCACTTCTCAATCACTTAGCTCCTCTTAAAACATCCATAGTCCGGCGCCCCCCAGCTCCTTGGATTACCCCAGCAATTAAAGAAATTGTGAAGAGAAGAGATGCTGCCAGAAGGCGTTTCAGGCGCACTCGGACACCTGAGGATTATTCCATGTTCAAGCACCTTCAAAATCTCGCTCAATCTACTCTCCGCCGTGCCAAGGCACAATATTTCCGTAATATCCTATCCCTGGCCCCGGATCCAAATTCCAAGTGGAGAATCCTTAAAAAATTCTCTATTACCAGCTCCTCTTCTTGTTCCAATTTCCCAGTCACTCCCGACGACCTAAATTATTTCTTTACAAATCCTTTTTCTGATAAACCTCAAACCATTTCTTTACCTATGCCATACTTTACTCCTCAAGCTGCACTCAATCCTAAATTAAAAAAAAAAAAAAAATCATCCAACGACCAACGTTTTTACTTTAAAATATTTTGTGAACGTCAAAGATTACGTGTTGAATTATTATATGATTTTTAAAAATTGATTGACTATTTTTGAAATAATAACGAAGAAAAAAATATGGAATATCAACGATACACGATTGAAAACCCTATGTTAGTTGCGAAAGAAAAAATTAATTTAATAAAATCAGAAATGATCAAGCTGAGCACACAAATTCTGGGGACCCTATTAGTTTTCAAGTTATAGTAATTGTACCTGCCTCTTACCAGAAAGAAATTTTTATTCAGTTTCATAAGAAATTATGAGTACTGTAACTGAAGCCAAAGCTGGCACTGTTACGTTCTATCGGTCACTAAGTCGCTACACTACGTCAAAATACGCAAGAAACGTTATAGTCCAGATACAGATCTATTTGATAGTAAGTACTGTCAGAAAAGGAAAAGTTGGCAACTTTAGGTAGGCGTAGGTACTGATCAATGGTGTCAAAATGCTTTACTGAAATCATAAAGGATAGAGGTTTAGAAAGGTTCGATATGGCTTAGGAACATTATATTAAAGAGAATGACTAAGCTTTTTTCCAGGCAGATGGGAAGATTGCGTTCTGCAGGGAAAAGTTATAATGTGGATTGGTGTAGAAGGTTCTAGGATAATGGGAGGCACAATTTAATAAAAGTTTAAGTTGCTTGGATCCCATCTGGTCCTAAGGATTCGGAAGAAGATTTCATCCCTGCCTCAATTAGCAAGGAAGGGTCTATATAGGAATGAAAATAATATCAAGATTATAAGACTATTATTTGGCTTGTAAGCAGGAATGGTCGAGAGTGAATTTGATGATATAAAATACCTATTAAGTTAGTTTAAAAAGATATGATTATATTATATCATAGGTATCATAGGTATTTATGATATAAAATACCTATTAAGTTAGTTTAAAGAGATATGATAAGAGGAAAATAGTTTAAATTTTAAAGAGAAGATTTGGAAGGGGAGTTTCCATTTTTGGCCGAGTTATGAATGCTTGGAAAAGCCTTTATGGCAATATTGGAATTTAGATGGACAGGCTGATTGAGTTGGATTGCAGAAGTATTTAAATGTGATTAAGCCTTCAGAATATTTTGTCTGGACATATTTTCTTCTAGTACCATCTCTAGTTCTCATCAACTGTTTGATTTCTGGAGTTATTCATGGTGTTGGAGGACAGTGTGTTTTTAATATTTGAGGAACATAATTATTTGGGATGGATAAAAGGTCTTAACTCAGGAATTCGACCATAGCATCTAAAAAAGGTATGGAGTAGAAAGTATTTCAGCCTACAGAGTAGAGATTGGAATGGATCATTTGGAAAATCGAAGAATTAATGTTAAGTTAAATTATGGTTCTAGGAGTAAAGGAAGAAACAGTCATAGGAAATTGATAGAAAATTATGAGCAAAGTCAATTATATGCAAATCAAGCCAACTATCTTAGGGGAAAAAGGGAGGTGATGGGTAGCAGAGTAGGGGACAATTTAGATACCAAGGAATCAAAAGAGGTTATTGAAAAAGCATTTATCGGGGTTATCACTTAAAAAATTTGAATAGAAATAACGGGCAAAAATAATGTGGTTATAAGATAGTATTTACTATGGAGGTGAGGAAGGATTAGAGACTTGGATTGCAGGTACATGTGGGGGTGATATATTACTGTGTAAAGGATAGTTCGGTGTTGATAGTGATTTCAATAAATAAGTATTTTAAGTAAGGAGAACCTGAATTGGTTGAGGAATGGAGAACACAGCATCTGAGCATTTCATCAATGTAGAGGATGGGTGACACCACCACAAGCTTGGTTCACCTGATGATGGTGGAAGAGATTGTAGAGAGGTGTTGAATTTAAAAATTATATATATAACAGATTTAATTAAAGATTGTTCAATCTATACTTATTAATCATACTAATAGATTAAGAAAATCTGTTGGTTTTTATCAATGATTAATAAATGACACTGTTATAAATGTTTCAAATTTTCTATTTCAATCTCTAATTTTAGTATTATGTCATAAAGTTGATCTACAATTAAAATCTGTGGCTGAGATTTTTTTTATCATAATATTGATAAATGAAATGATTCATTTTATACAAAATGAATAAAATATGCAATTAATTTATATCCTCCTTCATACCCATATTACTGTAAAAACAAATACCAATTAAATTAAAATTAATTTACTTAAATGTTTTACTATATCTACTACTACCATATTGCCATTAGAAAGAAACTCAACCAGAATGGTTTATGTATGTTTATTAATAATGGCTACGCAAGCTTTCCTTTATTTTTTTTGTAACATTGTGATAGTATTTAATATGATAGAAGAAAGTGGTGTGCTATGCATAGTTTAACATATAATTCTTAAATACCAATATCATGTGAATAAAATGATCATGGATGTGTGTAATATCCACAGGGTAACTATGGTAGAAAAAAAATTAAAAGGACATTAATGTTGTGGGGTTGACCTATGATAGTTTTGATTTTTTTCATATTTCACTTCCCAAGTTTGATTTTTTTTGGCATTTTGATTCTGCTTCATTAACTCGTAGATTAGACTAAGAAATCAATCAAATGATTGCGGGCCTTGAGAAGATCCTTAACAATAGCATCACAGGTAATCTCAAAAATTGTTTGAGAATAAAATTAATATTAAAAAAAAAATAATTACATACATAAAAACAATTGTAGACAATACTTATCTGATATGGTACTGATTATAAAATGTAATAAAAAAATTAATAATAAAGTTAGATTCAAAAAATACTATCATGATATAATTGTTAGATTTTTAAAATCAAACAATCAGCAATCATGAATTCTAATATTATGATAATGAACATCTTAGTCAAAAAAAAAAAAAAAAACATTTAAACTTGGTAATAGATATCATAAAATACTTCGAACATATAGAAGTATATACTTTATAGAAGGTAGAGTTCATCAATAAAAAATAAAACTACAATATAATTGTACCACACAGCTTTATTATGCCTGAAGCATAAGGTTTCACTAAATTCCATAAACCTCTTAATAAAATCAGGCAGATTAAAAATGTAAAAAACGACTCTCAAGCAAAAATAGCCATTTATTATTATAAAACACAATTGCATTTAAAAAACATTAACACTGATATTAAAAATGATTTTAATCATATGAATTAGAAAAAAATCAAAGTTAACATGTGAAAGAAAAATTTCATTAGAAACATGTTTGAAATTTTTTTTTAAATAATCAACAATAAATGGGACAAAATAGAAATAGAATCACAATTTAAAAAAAACAAAAACTATATATATATATATATATATATATATATATATATATATATATATATATATATATATATATATATATATATATATATATATATATATATGTATGTTTGCTTTAAACCTAACATTTGCAGAACAATCAACATTGGAACATCAAAATAAGTAAGATAATATACAATCTAGAAAAATAGACAATAAATCATAATATAATATTGTAAAAAAAGAGATGATTGAATAAATAAATTCATCATCCCAAGCTCTGTAATCTGTTACTTAAACTAGGCTGCCTCAAGAAAAACCTTCCACTTTTCTCTGCCCCGGGCGAATGTTCATCAGGTCCCAATTCTAAGAGTTTCTAACTCTCCATCAGCATCCACTCCATCTATCCATTTTAACTTCAGTCACCTTTCCGTTTTCTTGCTGGTTCTATACACAGCTGTGTTTTGAAGCAGAGGTCTTTTCCGCCTGAATAACATATAACATTCTTTCCAAAAATAATACACTAATATAATTAACAACTGATTTTTATAACCACGATATTAAAAAATATTTTGTTGTTTTAGTTATGTTTATAAGAGCAATTGTTCGTTTTTCTTTGAGGCTATTTAATAATTGTGTATTAAAAAAAACTGTTTCATGTCTATGTGTATTACATTTGGTTGCAAAAATCACAATAGCAGCAAAAATGCTGAATCAATAAATCTCTTTTTTTACTTCTAAGTTATACTTTGTTTCACATTCAAGTTTTTGTTATTATTAAGTAAACATTTTAATAAAGGAATTTTTTAATTAAGAAAGGTATTTTTAAGTTCAAGAAATACCAACATTGTTGAAGATACTAATGCCATTGAACTTTAATGGCTTATTGTTATGAAATGAACTTTTTTAAATATTCCCCTAATTTTAGTCAAGATTATGATGATGTTCAGAAGTTTTGGATGATCTAAAAAAAGGATATAGTTAAGGACACAGCAAAACCTTATCTGCAGCAACCTCATCACTTCTCTGTAAATACCCCCACTTGTTATTGATATAACAGTCCGTCCATACAGTAGCCATTCATTCTAGATCTTTAATCTTAGCTCATTAAGTCTTGTGCCTGGTTGTATTCAAAATAAATCTTTTTAAAAACTTATTAGCATTGACCAATTATTTAACTGGCGCCCGAACAGGGACTTGAGGGCTTTTGAAGACATGCGTAGAGAACTTCATCAAGAAATTCTTCATATTACTGATGAATTCTGAACTTCTTCTTCTTCTGCGATCTTCCCTTAGATGGCCAGGTTGTGGCCATAATGTGAAGTGAGTGCGTAGAGTCCTATTTTTGAACTTCTCATTCCGAACATTCAAGAAGAAAGTTGCCATTGTGAGTAAAATACTATCAAGCTCTTTCTAGAATATTGGGATTTGTTTTCATTAGAAGATCTTATTAAAGATTTTCAACTCAAGTCAAAATTTTTAAATGATCAACCAATGTTTTTTAATATAAGAAGCATTCACTGTAATATCAAGTTTTCATACGATTAACATCAATAGATGTTAAATTAAATATAGTTTAACATTTATTTTATATTTATTTATTTACTTTATGAATAATTTGCAAGATAGGCCTAACAAGTTAAGAAGAGTCCAACCTAACATAAAATTAAATACAGAAATACTTAATTCTCTCTAATTAGAATCAGACAATATGGCTTTAGAAATTAAAGAACATGATTTTAAATTAATACCAGAGTATGATGGAAAGCCATTATTATTAGTAGACTTTATTAGAAACACAAAACTTGTTTATAATTTATATTGCCAGGGTAATAAACCTCACAAAAGTGTAAATCATTCTAAATTAGTTTTGACTGTATTAACAAAATTGAAAGGGAAAGCTAAAATAGCAACATATGACAAAGATTTCGATGATGTAAATACTATTTTAGAATATTTAAAGAAAACATACCAAGACACACGGACTAGAGAACAATTAATTGCCGAAATCCTCAACACAAGGGCACATCAAAACGAAAATCCACATGACTATTTAGAATGTTTAGGAATAAAGCGGTGTGACTTATACACGAGAATATATTCTGATGCAGACATTGAAGATAAAATTGACAAAATGCAAAGATATGACAGGCAAATTAGCCATCACGTAGTTCATCAACTGCACCCCTCACTAATTGACTTTATTTATCACATAAAATTTGAAACCCTCGAAGAATTAGATGACATCTTAATTCCGTCCTCGATGGAGACAAGGTACCTCAAACTATACAATAAATAAAAATAAAAATAAAATAATAATAAATCTTCTGTTAAGTTCTTGTCTTTTAAGTCTAGTATTCGGGTTCCAAGTGAGTCTTTTGTCTAAGATGAAACCAAGGTATCAGATCTGGGTAATGGGATCTTATTGAATAGGATAGTTGGGCAGGAACTACAACGTAGAGCAAAAGTCACGTGGGTGCATTTGGATTCATTGACTTATATTCTTCATCTGTTGCACCATAGTTCAATCTTTGAGAGGTGATTTTGTAGGTTAGAAGAGGTTATTTTGGGATCATTATGTGATGATAGTATCGCTGTATCGTCAACGAAGGTTGCAAGGAATGTGCCAGGAGAGGTAGGAACGTCAGCAGTGAAGAGGATGTAAAGGACAGGACCCAAAACGCTGCCTTGAGGAACTCCGTCTCGGATAGGATAGCAGTCGGAAAATTCAGAGCCGCATCGGACTCGGAAGGAGCGATTTGTAAGATAGGAATGAAGGATGAGGTAAAGGGTTTGTGGTAGTAGGTTCTTAAGTTTAAAAAGCAGCCCGGTGTGCCAAACCCAGTCAAAAGCTTGAGCAATGTCCAAAAAGGCACCCGAGCAGTATTGCTTTCTTTCCAGAGCAGAGATCACTTGGTCAACAAGACGGAGGCCTTGTTGAACTGTTGAGTGCATTGGACGGAATCCAAATTGATGGGAGGGGAAACTGGATGTATCAAGTATGGATAGGATACGCTTAAGCAGGATTTTTTCGAATATTTTAGATAGGATAGGAAGTAGGCTAATTGGTCTATATGATGAAGTGTTGTTAGGTTTCCCTGGTTTTAGGAAAGTTATTATGACGGAGTGTTTCCACAAGACGGGAAAGTGGGTTGTGCGAAGGATGCAATTATAGATATAGGTGAGGAACATTATTGCTTTATGTGGAAGTTGGCGGAGGATTTGAGGAGTAAGGAGGTCATAGCCAGGGGATTTTCTTTTATTTAGTTTTTGAAGTAGGAATTTGACCTCAGAGGGGTTAACTGCTCTGGGAGGTAAAGAGAGTGGAATGGGAGAGGATAAGAACTCTTCGACTGAACTGGATTGATCGGGATAAGGTCCTGGATTTGGAGTAAATGTTTGGGAAAGGTGATTGGCTAGTTCCTCTGCTTTTTCCATGTCTGATGTGGCCCATGAGCCATCACCTCTCTGGAGGGGATGGGAGATGGACTTGGATTTTAGGGATTTTTTTTTGTTATGCTCCAAAGGGAATTATCATGAGTGGAAAGGGATGAGAGGTAGGTACTGAATGACTAGGATCTAAAGGAAGCCAATTCACGCTTAACTAGTTTCGTGTAGTAATTATAGGTGCAATGATCGGACGGATGCCTTGTGTGTTGCCACATTGTTCTATAATGGCGCTTGGCATGGATGAAGTCTAAAAGGTTTTGGGGTAATGGGTTTTTTTTAGGGGTTTTAGGGGTATTATTCGGTAAAGATGCTGTCCAAGCGGCTTGCTGGATTTTGGTAGTGAAGGAGTGAACAGCATCATCCAGGTTTTCCGGGGTTTTTAAGGGAACTCTGAGGTCAATTTGGTTGGTCAGGATTTGTTGGAAGAGCTTCCAGTTTACTAGACCTCTGATAAAAGAGGGAAAGGGTGATTTAGGAATTGGTGATATGGATAGGTTGAAGATTAACGGGCTATGGTCTGATGATAAGTCGTCTAGGCGGTTAATGGAATGATGAAGTGGCCCTAGGCCTTTGTGGATGAAAAAGTCTAGGAGATCGGGATTACGATTAGGAT
Organism: Euschistus heros; assembly: GCA_003667255.2. NCBI lineage: Eukaryota > Metazoa > Arthropoda > Insecta > Hemiptera > Pentatomidae > Euschistus > Euschistus heros. The sequence goes on from RCWM02000512.1 coordinate 246,775, forward strand.
CGGTAGGCCAATATGTGGGAGAGGATATTGCAAGGAAAAGAATTTAGAGCAGACATCAGTGTTCCCCCGCGGGAGTTGGTTGTTCTGGCTCCCCATTGCTGATGTTTGGCATTTAGGTCTTCTCCTAATATAAAGTGTTGTCCTAAGGCATTTAGAAAGGAAGAGTAGTGGGATTCGGAAATGGGTTTGTTTGGAGAGGAATACGCTGAGACAATAGTTATTGGAAAGAAAGGGGTTTAGATTTTTACAGCAGTGGATTGAAGGAAATCATGAACTGGTAAGGGGAATAGGTAGTGAGGAAGGGATTGCTGTATGATGACAACAGATCCAGCATGAGCTGTTCCATCTGGGTGGTCAGTCCGATATGTTTCGTACTGAGGTATGTTAAATAGTCATTTGTTAGTTAGTCTTGTTTCCGTAATCAAGGCTACGTCGATTTGTCTGTCTTGTAATAAAGTAGTTAGTTTGTTAGTGTGAATGCGAACACCATTAGCATTCCATAGGAGGATTGAAAGTGACTTAAATGATGACATTTAGGGATTTCTAGGTGGTGGGATTACAAAATGTGATAGAACAGTGGAAAGGAGGGTTATGAGAGGGGTAACTATAGATTTGAACTCTGAGAGGAAAGACGATAGTATGTTGGTGAGGTCAGAGGAATTCGGAGGAGGGGAGATGTATGGAGTGTAATTTGGTTTGGTGGCATAGGCATTTTGCATTGGATGAGCGACGGAAGGATGTGGAATTTGGGATTGGTGAGAGGCAGGTTCAGCTTGCTGCAGTGCTTGAGGATGTGATATTGGTTCTGGGCCTCTTAACATTTCAGAAAAGCTCACTGCTGTGTTAACTTGTTTAGATGGCTGTCTTGGTCTGGATTGCTCTTCCCTTCTAGAGGTTGTCTGGATTCTTGATTTTATAGTTTTATATGTCTGACACCCCTTATAATTGGCTGGGTGCCCTTGGTGGCATAATGCACACACTGCAGGTGTTTGTCTAGATTTATTGCACTCTTCAGATTTATGCTGTTCACCACACTTTACACAGCGTGGTACGTGATGGCAATACCGTTTTGTGTGTTTGATTTTGTTTGATGCACCCGACTGGTCTTTATTGTCCCTTTGGACATTTATAACTTGCCTGACCCTAAAACCCATGGCAGTCAGTTCTTGTTCGATGACATCGGCTGGTGTTGATGAGTGCAAATGCCGGATTACCACTCTAAGTGCTCTCTCCTGTTGAAGTTGGTAGGTGTGGAAATCTGCCTTGGTATCTGACAGATACTTCACAATTTTTCTGTACCCTTCTGGTGAGTCTGGCATAATCTTTGTGTCATTTGTCCGGCTATTAAATGTATATTTTCCAGTGCCTACTGTTTGATTTAATTTCACGGAAAGGAGCTCAATTTTTTTTATATTTCTTATAAAGATGGGCAGGGGCTTAATTTCTTTTGGGGTGGTAATAGTCTCTATTGTCTCTGTTGTGTTTGATAAAACTTGGTAAGGGTTATCAGTAAACACTTGGGCTGAAGGGCCTGGTAGTGATTCCATGTCTGTTGTGTTCCCTGGTGTGACTGGAGGAGTTATTCTACTAGAGCGTTTTGGTTTCTGTTTTGCTGGGGAATTCCTGGGTGTGTTTCTTAAACTTCTAGATCTTTTAGGGTTCGTCTTTTTACTGGACATTACCATATGGAAATATCGCATGCTATTATATTGCTCATATAATTATTATAAAGAGAAGAAAAAAAAAAAAAAAATATATATATATATATATATATATATATATATATATATATATATATATATATATATAAATATAGATGTATAGGTATACATATGACAATACGTAATAATCTGAGGAAAGCGCCAGTAGCACCTCCCCCGACAGTGACTGGCAAAGCACTGGCTTAGCCTGGTGAGAGTACTGCTAGATAAGATGGCCATAGCACACGCCAGTCTCATGCCACTCGTAAACACAAGAGTCTGTTATATAATTTATTAACAAGCTGTTTACTCACGTCAGTACGCCGTAATAAACAGAAATCCTAATAGATTGTTCACAATGTTTTTTTTACATGCTGTTATATTCTAAAACACTGGTTAAAAGGATACTTAACACAGATAGATCTAACGTGGTACTGTACGATACAGGCGCGTGCGCAGAACTGTGATATGAAAATAGTAATGGGTGATTTCAATGCTCAGGTAGGGAAAGGAAGAATTTTTATGCCTACCACAGGAAAAGACAGCTTACATAATAAAACAAAAGAAAATGGAATGTAAATGATAAACTTTGCTGTATCCAGAAGCTTAATAGTAATGAGTACAATATTCCCCCACAAAGATAATCGGAAACAAACATGGCATTCATCAAATGGAATTCTTACCCAAATTGATCATGTACTAGTCTCCAGTAGGCACTTAAATGAAATCAATGATGTTCGATCATACTGAGCAGGAGATGTGAACTCTGACCATTTCTTTTTTTTTTTTTTTTTTTTTTTTTATTTCTTTTCCTTATATGGTACCCCCATATAAGGACTGTTTATTTATTTATTCACATGTTCCATGCCTTATAGGCATACTACATGTTTTACAATGTTACTACAATGTTTTGCATTAGATTAGCCTAACCTAGTAAGGTAACAAAAAATATTTAAACAAAAAAAAAACAAAACAAAGAAAACAAAAAAACAAAAGCCAACAAGAAACTACCTCGGCTGCCTATCATTTGTCAGTTTGTCAAAGTCGATTTTTCATATAAATGTGAGTAATTCAGTCTTAAATTTAGAAAACAAATTTTGTTCTGTCTCTGGCCATGCTTGATAATAATACTTTTTATTAGATCAAACCTTTGTCTTTCAAATGATTTACGTTCGTAAAGTACATGTCTAAAATTTTGAGTCTGTCCGTCTTCATTACATATGTCAGATCGTATTATGTTAAATCGTTTGAGATATTGTTTACCGTGTTCTGTCATTAGTTGTGTCAGTTTTTAGTTGTTACTTTGAATGTGTTTGTAATTGTTCTGTGTAATGTGGGGTATAAATCTGTGAAAACTTTACAACATTCCCTTGTAGCAAAGGTTGTCTCCAAAATAGCCAAAAAACCCCATAGACACCTCAATTAAGCAAACAAGTGGATTAGAGATAAATTTAGAAATGAGGATACAAGGAAGCAATATTGAGATAAGCTGGAAGAAAATAAAAGGAACATCCCTGCTGTAGGCGGAGACAAGGAGGTAGAAACTCAGTGGAAGGAGTTGAAAATGTCAATTATTGAAGCAGCAGAGCAATATTGTCAAACAAAGAGAAGACCTCCTAATATATTATGGTTTGATGTGGAGTGTGATGCAGCCATCAAGACATGCAATATTCAAAGGACCAAGTAGCTGGGTAAGCATACACAGCAAAACAGAAAAGATTTCCATAAACTATAGGGTGAAAGAATTAGAGGAAGCCAGAAGAAACGAGACCAGAAAGTTCTACATTGAAGTTTAGCTGCAAAAAACAGGTATAATAAATAACAACCTGATCGTAAGGAATGAAGATGGGCACTCTGGTCCATCTGGTCACAGAAAGAGAGCTGCAAGAACATTGGAAGAAATACTTTCAGAGATTCTTGAAGTATGCATATGGTACTGAAGCCCCAAGTCCACTAAATTATGCAAGCGAGGGTAATGACAATGATAATGAAGATATCCCTCCAGATAAAGAGGAAATCGTAGCCATTGCAGATAAGCTGAAGAAGAATAAGTTTCCTAGTCTAGATGGAATACTTGCAGAATTTGTAAAAGTGGCAAATGAAGATTTTCGTTAATCAGTGAGTTACATGACCTCATTTCACATATATTGCAAGTAGACAGGATGCTGAAAGAATGGTCAGCTGCAACAATTGCTCCACTATATAAAAACAGGAGGGACAAAGCAGGATATAGAATTATAGTCTGCTAAACACATTATATAAAATATTGTCAATAGCTACATACAACCGCCTATTGAATTATGTTGATTTTAAGCTGGGATATAACCAAGGAGGTTTTAGGCCCAATAGAATCCCTATCGAGCAAATCTTCTTCTTGAGGCTGATGTGTGAGAAAATTAAGGATTACCAAAACACTAGGTGGCTACTGTTCATTGATTCAGTTCTGAGAGATGAATTGTTTCAAGAAATGAGAGAAATGAATATTCCTTTAAAAATTATTAGACTGGTTATGTGTACCATGAATTTTACAATCTGTCAAGTTAAAGTTAATGGCAAGCTATCCAGCCCTTTTCAGGTAAACATTGGACCCAGGCAGGGTGACTCTTTAGCACCATAATAGACACTTATACTCCAAATTATATTAGCAAGAGCCTCTCTGGATGAGGGAGGTAATATGTTCTACAAAGGGGTCCAATTGTTAGCATATGCTGATGATGTGATAGCTGGAAGATCTCTCCTTAATATTGTTACGGTCAGGTGAGGTTGGGGGTGCCGTGGGCGGCGCGGGGCCAGGTAGCTGGAAAGGCCGCCAGGGTGGCCTAGAAGGGTAACGGCGGGCCAGAAGGGCCGAGACCTGTAATCTGGCTAGAACGATCTAGAATGTTTGGCGTAGCTTTAAATAGGCCAACTCCTAGCCCAGTGGGGGAGTATTGAGGTGACAGTGGTCAGTGAGTGATCGGTCGGGCAAGTGTCAGTCAGGAGTCTGTGATATCCTGAGTCAGTATCCATGTGTCAGTGATCAAGTAACGATCAATCAGTCAAGTGTCAGTGACAGTTCAGTCAGTGAGTTAGTGACAGTTCAGTCAGTGAGTTAGTGACAGTGATTAACAGTGTCAGTGAGTGTAGTAACAGTCTCTGTGTGTCAGTGTAATAGATTCTTATGTATAATTGTGACATCTAGTATTAAGATATTAAAGATAAGTATTGTGTAATATACATATTAGTGTAATTAGACCTAAGTATAATTGTTATTAGATTAAGTAGTTTAAGGGACCTATTTGTATATTATTAAGTTGTAAATAAATTAGTGTTTAGTATAAAAGTTGTGATTTGATTAGTCATACCCCCAGTGGCCCGTAACAATTTTGTGTCAGAAGTGGGATTACAGTTTAATTGCTATAGACAGTTGCGACCTTCCTCGTCGGAGGACAGTTTCTGAAGCACCGCGCTCTCGTTGCCGAAGTAGATGAAGATGTCATACTGGGCACGGACCTGATGGTCAAATACGGGCTTAAGCTTGATATGTCGAGAGGTGTGGTGGCACTAAGAGGTAGAGAGCTCTTCCTTCGTAAAGGAAAGGCAGGGACGGAGAGAATTAGGAAACTTGAAGAACAGAGGAAACGTGAAGAAGAAGCCATCATGAATCAAAAAGAAAATGGATCAAATCTTCCAGCTGCTCCTGCTTGGAGGCGGATAGGAGAGGATGATAGATATGGCAGGAGAAGGGGAAATAGTGACCATTCTGGAAGGAGCAGTGATGATGGCAATTTCAACAGGAGAGGAAATGATTATCGCTGTGGAAGAAAAGGCGACCATGGCCGAGCAAAAGAACAGCAAGTGCGATATCTCTGTACCGTGAGAACGAACGACTCAGTTGCGCGTCCTGAAGTTCTGGATGCCCGTGGAGTGACCCAAACAATCTACAGAGACATCTTCTCGCTACCAGTGGACTGTGCTCTGGCCCATTGCGTCACCGAAGATCTGAGAAACTCTCGAGGGATCGCAACTGTTTTCAGGAAAAAGTTTGCTGGAACTGAAGAATTAGAACATCAAGGACCGAGTGTTGGAAGGGCGCTTCACCAAACGCACGGAGGCCAGCATCTGTTTTACTTGGTTACCAAGCGCGCCTCCCGTCAGAAATCAACGTACGGCGCACTACAGCAAAGCCTCAACGACCTGCGCAGCAAGCTTCTTAGACAGCATGTCACTAAGCTCGCCATCCCCAAGTTGGGCTATGGATATGACGGCCTGGAATGGAAGACCGTAAGACACATGCTAGAAGAGACATTTGCCATCTCTGGGATAGTCATATTGGTCTGCACATTTAACCCCTGGAGAGCAAACGGCTACTACTTCGGAAAAAGCTCATCGCAGCTAATTGCTCCAAACCGTGCTCTGGGGCAGAGCACTTTTAAGAAGGGGGCAGTGTTACGGTCAGGTGAGATTGGGGGTGCCGTGGGCGGCGCGGGGCCAGGTAGCTGGAAAGGCCCCCAGGGTGGCCTAGAAGGATCACGGCGGGCCAGAAGGGTCGAGACCTGTAATCTGGCTAGAACGATCTAGAATGTTCGGCGTAGCTTTAAATAGGCCGACTCCTAGCCCAGTGGGGGAGTATTGAGGTGACAGTGGTCAGTGAGTGATCGGTCGGGCAAGTGTCAGTCAGGAGTCTGTGATATCCTGAGTCAGTATCCATGTGTCAGTGATCAAGTAACGATCAATCAGTCAAGTGTCAGTGACAGTTCAGTTAGTGAGTTAGTGACAGTGATTAACAGTGTCAGTGAGTGTAGTAACAGTCTCTGCGTGTCAGTGTAATAGATTCTTATGTATAATTGTGACATCTAGTATTAAGATATTAAAGATAAGTATTGTGTAATATACATATTAGTGTAATTAGACCTAAGTATAATTGTTATTAGATTAAGTAGTTTAAGGGACCTATTTGTATATTATTAAGTTGTAAATAAATTAGTGTTTAGTATAAAAGTTGTGATTTGATTAGTCATACCCCCAGTGGCCCGTAACAATATTAAAGATTCTTTCAGGAAACTGGAAAGAAAAGCCTGGAAATTTGGACTATAAATTAATGAAAAAATACCAAGATTATGGTCTTATGAAAAAAGAAACCCATGTGTCCCCTGAGGTGTTACACAATTGGAAATTCCAATGTTTCAAGATTTAGGTATCTCGGTGCACAGTTTAACGAAGCATTAGAAGAGGAAGAGGATCTAGGCACACATCATCTCAGCCAATAAAGTATTTTTTTTCCATTGCTCACCTTATAAAAAGTAGACTGGTAAGCCGAACAACCAAGTTAAGGCTGTATAGGACACTCATTAGAGCAGTTGCAACATATGCATGTGAGACATGGATTCTTAAAAAGTCAGTAGCTGCTATGACAGACATTTTCGAGCACAAAGTGTTAAGGCATATTCTAGGACCTATAAAATAAAATGGAGCATGCTGTCTTATAAAGAATAATGAATTATATGAGCTCTATGGAGATATGAAATAGTCTATGTCAGAAGTGGTTGGGACACCTCCTGATGGATGATGGCAGAGCTGTCAAAGGGCTTTATCAAGGTTATCCAGGAGTGAGAGCTCGAGGAATCATATGATTGTAAGTTGTGTGATGTTTCATTTAATAACAGTAAAAAAGGTATACATCTATCCTTGAAGAAAAAATACGAATGCAGACTCTTAACCAAATGAAATTTTTGATTAAAATGCTGATGTAGAAGATCTTAACAACTAATAGAAAATAAAGTGGAACCTGAAAAACTGAAAAATAGAAGAGAAAAAAGACCTAAGGAACCTAAGCAGTGTGTAGGTCAGTGGTAGTATTAATAATAATGTTTAATGACATTTTGTTAATTAATTGATTGGTTTAGATATGCAACATCATATCTAAAACAAAAAATAGATGAAAAAAAAAAACACCTGTCACATTACCACGTGATCATTAGTTCATGAAGGTGTATAACAAAAAAAGAAGAATTCTTTACTGGTTCCTGGAAGTCTTCTTTTTCCCCTTGTGGTTCAGGAGAGAAAGAAAGTTGTTCACAAGAAGATTTCTATAAAAAAAAAATAAATAAATAAAAAAATAGATAGATACAGGTAAAAAATTATTTTATTTTAATTTAAAAGAAAATAAAAATTTGAATTACTAAAACCCATGGAGGGACTTGGGTTCAGTACATTGTAAGAGTGTCATGTTTCTTGAATCACAATCGGACAAAGGCAAAGAGGTGATTTGGTTAGAATCACCCACAACCACAAGGTTTTACCCTAATTAAGGGTACTCATTTTATAAAGGCTTGAGGTGCTCAAGGAGGATTGCCAACCTGTGTTGATTTTCAGCTGATATAAATGTCAACCTCTGTCTAACACAAACCAATAAATTGGAGTTTGGAGTCCAGTGCCCTATCAACAGGACTACCACACCTATTTCATTTTAATTTTGATTTGATTTCTTTTCTTATTTTCATACATAAATATAATAAACCTAATTTCAAATTGTTGATATTTTGAATGTTAGTATGTCTTTAGAATTGGAGATGGGTGTATGATATTGGAAAATAGTTTTTTTAATAGACTGAGCACCATAGAAGTGGAAAATCATATATTATTTTCCAATTAAATTCAAACTTCTAAACTACCATTCATACATGAACTAAAAAGTATTAAAGTTCATCACAGTAGAATGAAAATGGTGGGGATGTAGATTTTATAGTGTCAGTCAATTTCAATAAATAAATTTATTGATCAAATAGCTTTTGTTTTATATCTCACCTTTTTTATCTTTATACTACCTTGATGTTGGCCAACAAATCTTTTATTTACAATGACTGGACCTTTAAAATTTACATAGCTATTGAAAATTCACCATTCATATGGATATGGATTGTCCAAGTTAAGTTGCTTCAGCGGCTGTGAAATTTTTTTTCCAATAATGTCTTATAATTATGAGAATTTCGTAGGTCACTGTCATGTTTCTTCTTTGAAATAAATAACTGAACTGAGGCTTTTTTTTTTCAAAAAGTCCAGTGTTAGTAAACAAGCTTAGAGAATGCCCTAAAGGGATTATTAAGTATTGGAAAATAATAAATAACATTAAGATATTACAGACTTTTGAACTCTGGAATTTGATAAAACGATCATTTTTTTTTAATACCTCCTATTAATATGATTATTTCTAACCATGGATGTATTTTGTGTTTTATCACATGAAATTATTTTTATGATTGTGTGAAGTATTCTTATGTTTTGGTGCAAAGCTACACAATCATGAAAGGGTCTAGCAGGTTAAGCATATGAAAACTGGATCACATATCAAATGAAGGATTCTTACTTCGTTTTTATTATTCTTCATCTAAAGGATTCCTTTAGGATACACCTAATCTTACACCCCAAATTCCTTCATTATGGGAATAATGGTGATGACAACGCTTAACCTATTTTTATTTTCTTCTGTATCTATTAAAGATTTCTTTATGAAATTTAAACTGTATGTAACTATTCATATACAGGTTATAATACAAAAATTATAAGATAATGGAAACTAAAAATGTAAATGGTTTTACTATAAGGGTGTTTTTTTATATTAACCCCTGAAATGACACCAACCACAAAAATATATTTTATTTCTCCCTTAGTTAGCTATTACATTTTAAAATGACAGACGGGTCAAATTGGTGGAACATGGCCTAAAAAAATAAAAACTATGTAAGATACATGGATTAATTAATGCATTTTAATAAATTCCATCATTATCACTATCTTTTTCATAGTAGTAATTACATCAGTTGCATCATACATGGAGTTCAATATTTCAACTATATGGTGCAAAGCTACACAATCATGAAAGTGTCTAGCAGGTTAAGCATATGAAAACTGGATCACATATCAAATGAAGGATTCTTACTTCGTTTTTATTATTCTTTATCTAAAGGATTCATACACCTAATCTTACACCCCTAACTCCTTCATTATGGGAATAATGGTCTTTAAATGACAATCTTTTAAATTCATTGTCAGTCATTATATCTGGTAGAGAGCATACTGCTGGTGACAACAAAATTTGTGCCAGTATATAATATTTTAAGGTCAGCTTCATTCAGTCCTGGAAAATCCATTAGACTACTTAAAGATAATTTCATAAAAGGTTTTCTACACGGATTTAATTTGTCAATATCAATTAATAGTATAGAATTGACTGTTTTTGACACTTTTTGCTTTTATGAAAGCAGCGATAGTACTAGCAAGTTCAGCATCTGAGTCCAATCTTCTACCTAAGTTTGTTTAAAAATCCAGCTATTCTGCACAATGATTTTGTCACAGGTAAAAGATTTTTATCCAGAATATTATGTAATAAATTATCTCTTTACCAATAGCAATATATATATATAGCTTCAACAGTCCAATGTACATCACTTACTCTTATACTGTTAATTGTGCCCTTTTTCCTTTTAAACTGCAATAAATACATGGATAACACTGATATTTTCAAGGTTATCCATGTACGTCAAGAAAACTGCGATCAACTATGCAGATGTCACTTGGTAGTAGAAAAATTCGTAATCCATTAGGTTTTTCTAGTATACTTCTCAATTATAGATTTTGGACTCATTCATTGTTGCATTCCAGAGGGACCTGTTATGTCAACTATATACCCATTCGTTATGCAAATGGTAGAGGGTTTACAGAGAGGTCTTTTATTCTGTCAGCTGTATGATTTTATTTGGTAAAAAATGTTCCTACTTTTTTCATGTATAATGTAAGTATTGCCAAAAATTAAACCAAGAGAAGATTCTATAAATCCGAGTAGATGTTTAGCGGGATAAGATGTTTCACTATTAGTGAGATCTCTACTTTTCACATTCATTCCAAAATGAGCTAGTATTTGGTAATATTAGTAAATATTTCTTCTTTAGAATTACGAAATCCGCCAACTTTATTTTGTAGCGTTTAATCAGTATTATGTAGGCAATAAAATCGATGTACAGGAATGCGAAGAAGGGAGTCATAAGGATAAATAGCAAAGAATCCAAACCGTTTTCTCTTGATAAAAGAGTCAGACAGGCAGACAGCCTCAGCCCTCTCCTATTCATTACTCTAATAGATGAGGTGCACAAGATATGCAAGCACAGAACACCATGGACTGCAATAGGTAAATGGAAAATGCAGACCGTACTCGTAAAAAGTCTCCTATATGTGGACAATATTGTCCTCATTGCAGATTGGAAAGAAAAGCTGCAACAGGCAATGGTGGAATGGGAGGAGGAGCAACAGGCAGATCCTAGATGTATTAAACGAGTATAACTACTTAGGAACCATAATAAATAGATCTGGTAGGATCGACCAAGAAATAGCTAATAGGATTTCAAAAGTGAACCAGGTTTACTACTAGATCAATAATAGCATTATTGGTCCCCTTGAAGTAGGGAAAAATGTCAAAATGCATTTATACAAGGCTATTTACTTTCTGATCCTAACATACGGCAGTGAGAGCTGGGTAATGCTTGATAAGCATGTCAGCCGTATCACTACTGCTGAGATAAAGTTCCTATGCAGAGCAGCAGGAAAAACTAAGCGAGACTGTAACAGGAACGAAAGGATCAGAGAATGGTTAGGAGGTGCCTCCATTAAAGGCAACAGACAACTTAAATGGCTAGGACATGAAATGAAAATGAAAATGAAATGAAATTAAAAATTTATTTTATTCGACATGTTTGTCGGATGGAAGAAGTGAGAGAACCCAGAAAGACCATGGAAGCAAGACCCACAAGTAAAAGACCATGAGGTCGCCCAAGGATCTCCTATCAGGAATACATCCAGAGGATTAGGGGCAAAAGGAACAAAACCCTCACTGACATGAAGTTGCTTTGCAGGGACCGAGAGGATTGGCGGTGCTAGATCGAAGCCCCTCTACACTTGTAATAGCCCGAAGAGGAAGAGAAAGAAGAAGATATCAAGATTATTAGCTAAAAGACTTTAAAACTCAGAGACTAAGTTTTTCTAAAAAAATGGGATTAGAATAACCTCATAGTAGCTGTAATTTATCATCAAAAGAATCGATTTTTTACCAAATGGCTAGGGCAACCTCCCTTTTGAATTATAAATTCTTCACAAGGGTTTGAAGGTATTCTAAATCTAATTGCATCTAAAGGCACAATAGTAAGTTTTTTTTAGATTCACATGATTCATTCACAAATTCAATGTTTGTCTTCTCAAAAGAGAGAAAAAGAAAAATTTAAGACTCCATGATTACTGGCTGCAAATATAAAAAATAATGTGTTTTAAGTCTATTATAAACCAATATCCTCATCAGTTTATATTTAAAAAAGGTAAAACCTATCTATAAAAGTTTAAAATCATTACCTAGTTGGTGAAATAAAGTTGTAATAAGTTGAGAAATGGCACACTTTTTTTGAGAAACGGGCAGTCCTCCTCCTCGTATTCCACAGAGAAAGAATGGGCAAAATTATTTAAGTTAGGGAGAGAACGTCTAGAAGATGACCTGTGTCCTGGTCGCCCATTGGAAGCTGTCACTTCTGAAACAATCCAACTTGTGCAATCTGAGTTGCTGTCTGACTGCTGCGCCTGAAAACCTAGGAAATAGTGAGAGGTTGGGGCTTTCAAAAACAAGTGTTTTGAGGATCATCAAAGAACATTTGCATATGAACAAGGCTAGTGCAAGATGGGTTCCAAAAATTTTTTCATGGTGTAGAAATGTTGCCATTGTCATCCCCATTATTCCCTTACTGAAGGGGTTAAGGATGTATGATTAGATGTATGGATCCTTTAGATGAAGATCAACAAAAACAAGGTAAGAATCCTTCATTTGATGCTGATGCAATTTTCATATGCTAGACCTGCTAGACCCTTTTCAATATAAAATCCAATATCCAAGGACCAATATTTATCAAGAAACAAATTTCAAAGTTATAGAAATAATTAATTATCTGATTTAATGATTAGTCTTCTTAAGGAATCAAAAAATTTTCAGGACTATCAAAAACCTTTGATCTGTTGATTGTAACAAACAGTGAGATTTGTGAAGGGGCTACATATTTGATGAATGAAAATGAATAGTATGAGAAAAGAAATCCTATCCACTAAAAGATATAAATTATATTAACATTTCCAAGTCAGATATTAAACACTGGGAAAGTGGGGATTGACTCAGAACCGTTATATTGAATGGTTTGAGCTTTTATAAAATAAATTCACATTGTTGACTTTTTAAGTATTTTATAAGGTAATCGAGAGAGGGGTAGCTCAGTTGTTATGACACTGAGCTCCTTAGGCCGAGTTCAAGTCCAATTATAGGCAGAAATTTCTTTTTGTTATTTCAGCCATGGATTGACTTAGGAGTTGTGAGACCTTCCTCAAGCCTCAATAACATGGGTACCCTTAATTGGGGGAAAACCTGGCAATTAAATGTGGATGCTGACTACATAACTTCCTGGTATAACTGTTGGTCTTGAAAAAAAGACTTTCTAACAAAATGCTGAACCCAAGACACTCTATGGGTTGTAAAGATATCAAGGTTTCAATAAGGTACACATGTTGCAGTGTTTCAGATCTAAAATAATAGAATAAAAAAAGAAACCATGTGTCACATAATCATGTTAGAACAACTGTGAATATAATATAAGAAAAGGTTTTTACTTATTTATTATTAAATAATAATAGTAATAAAGCTTTATACACATATTTACACATAGAAAAATCTCTTAAGTATACATGTTCTGGTTTTACATCTTCTAGCTGATTAATCTGTAAGGCAAGTTCATTACAAATATATATACCTACTCCTACTTGTGGGGCTACTTTAAACAAGAGAAAAATGACCCCTGCTTTCCTCGTATTGAAGATAGTGATAGATTTGAAGCCAAGAAGTGTAGCTACCATTTGGTCCAAGATAATTTAAAATATTCACCAAAACGACCCTTTATGATTTTAAATGGAAAAGTGGATTTTCAAAAAAAATTTTGTAGTAAAATATGTAAAAAAAAAGCATCTGTATTTTTAACAAAGTGTTTTGGTGAACAATGCATACAATTATATTTTTTATAATACAGTTAAATTGAAACGTTTTACAGTGTTTTTGTGTTAAAACATGGTGTCAGAAAAAAAATAAACAGAGCAAGAAACAATGAATATGCCGGTCCCAGTTTAGTTCGTAACAAAAGATAAGAAAAGATTATGAATAAGAAAAGATCCACAGTTTTCAAAACAGTCATTGGAGTTGAAGGAATGCGATTGTTATGGCAAATAGGAGCTGATGAAATAGCATCAGTAGAGGATATGATAAAACAGTTAGATGAGGAGATTAAACATCATACATAGTAACGTCATATATCATACTCAGAAACATCATATATGAAAGGCATGTTTTTTTTTTCAACTATTCAAGATGAATAAATGGATTGTATTAATTTTATTTGAATACTAAAAGAAAGGTCTATCAGTTGTTACTAAAAGAAAGGTCTATCAGTTGTGAATTTAAGGATTTGAAAGATGAGATGATTAGAGATAAATTTGTAGTAGGTATAAGGGATAATGATTTTAGAAAATTACTTTTAAGACAGAGAGATTTGACTCTTCAAAAAGTAATAGATGAAGCGATGACAGTTCAAGAAACAGAAAAACAATTACAGAAAATATAAACAGATTCTACATTAGATTCCGAATACGAAGATAAGAGATCTAAATTGGCGAAGATGAATAAAAGCAGAATTAGTGGTAACATAAGAATTTGTAGATACTGTGAGGAAAAACGCCCATTTGAAAAAGGAAAGTGTCCAGTGTAAGGTAAAAAGTGTTTAAAATGTTCAAACTTCAATCATTTTAAAAACATGTGTAAAATGTATGTCAAACAATTAGGAAAAGAGTCAGACAGTGCCAGTAAAACAGGCAGCATATTTAGTATTGCTACTGTGAGGAAAGCACAAGAATTGTTAGAAGAAGTGAAAGTTAAGATAAGGGTAAGATTCTAACTCAAGAAGCTCAAATTGATACAGGTTTGAATTGGCAACATGCAATGTAATTAGTTGGAAAGACATACATAAATGGGATATAGAGCCAAAAGTTAAGACATTCTAGTCAAGTATTAACATGCTACAATAGAGAGATGGAGATAGTAGATGGTGAGTGCATCTTAGAAATGTTTTTGAACAGGAATATATACAAAGTAAAGTTTTATGTAACTTGGCAAAAAGGAATCACGTTAGGATTAAACGCTTCTCTAAAAATCAGCCCAGCAGAGGAGGTTATGATTAATAAGATAAATATTAATGATTTTCCACAAATATTTGAGGAAAATGAGATTGGGGTCATAGGTACTTTAAAGTTAGAGGTTCGCAAAGGTACAGTTCCAGTATGCGAATCATCCAAGAGGTTTCCTGTCAGAGTGAGGAAACCAATTAAACAAGAGTTACACAGATTGGAAAAATTAAATGTGATATGTAAAGTGTAACATTTAACTGAATGGACCACAAATATGGTATTTATTGTAACACTCAAACGAAATAGAATATGTATAGCACCTAAGAAGTTAAATGAAAATTTGATACAAAACCGTTTCACCAACAGTAGAAGAGATCACTTCTATGTTATCAAAAGCAAAAAATTTTAGTGCTTGATGCAAAAAATGGATTTTATCAAATGAAGTTACATCCTGATTCTCAAAAACTGACCTTTTTTTGGACACCATATGGGAAATATTGCTTTAAACTGCAATGTATTATGGGTACTCGGAGTAATGCTTTGTTAATAATTAATAATAAAACGGCGTGATCAAAAAGGGCTGGCACTCCTTTGATGTCGGGAGTAGGATTGTTAAGCCATAAAACCCTTCAAAGGGGATCTGGATCAGGTCAAACCTTCAGAAGGACCGCCGTTGTAAAATATTCTGTCAACAAAGACTTCTTGAAAGTTGCAAACAAAGAAATGAAAACTTTCAGACAAAGAAAGGTAAAAGTGAGATGGAGCGGATGAAGCTCTTTAAAATGCATGGTCCTGAAAACGAGGGGGATAGTTTTTGGTTGGAGAGTTTGATGGACGGACGGTGGATGAAGAGATGAGAGACGGTTGGAAGTGAGATGGCTGAGAGGAGATGCTGGAGGTCCTCAGCGATGATCTCTTGGATGGCCAACCCAGAGAGATAGGAAGGAAGCCCTGATTATGACCAGACCCAATACGCCGACTGAAGACCCATACTCCATTTTGTTAAGTACCAAATATTTGTAACAGTCTTTAATAAGTTTATAATTTGTAAATTGTGTACTGACCTTATAAGATAGTAATTGTAAAATCATTCTATAGTTCCATCCATGTATATATAATCGTTCTAGTAAATATAGTAAGTTTAATATTCATCATAATTATTCTCTTTCCTTAAATGCCACTAAAGTAATACTGAATTGGTTTGCACGTATGAGATTAGAATCCAATAAAGGTAATTAATAAAACATTAACAAATGGGGTTATATGCAGACAGTAACACAGCATTTCTCATAAACCCCAAGAGCAACATAGCAAAACGTTGTCCATTTGGTCTGTTTGTGGCACTTGAAGAATTTCAGAGAAGGATGTTTCAAATATTAGAGGATATAGAAGGTATTATTGTCATTGTGGACGGCATCATAGAATGGGAAGAAGATACGATGGAGGAGGCTTTAAGAGACCATGACATAAAATTGAGAAAGTATTAAGAGGGCAGAACACAGAAATTTGAAATTAAACAAGAAAAAAATGTAAAATAAGAAAAACGGAAATAGAATATATGGGACACTTATTTACAAATAAAGGTATTAAGTAAGATCAAAGGAAGGTTAAATCAGTAGAAGAAATGGGAATCCCAAATACACTCCGTCTTAGGACTAGTTAATTACATAGCAAAATTTATGCCAGATTTATCAACCGTTGTGGCTCCATTACGAGAATCTTTTAGCACATGAGGTGATAGGCAGGAAAGAGCATGGAAAACAATTAAACACAAGTTGCAAGAGATCCCAATCTTACAATTCTTTGATGAGAAAAAAAAGTTAATGAATGCAAGTGGGTATGGTGTGGGTGCATCATTGATACAGGATGGACATCTAGTGCCTACAGTTTTAGGATACTGATTGACCTTTGGGAGATTTGGGCAATATGGGAATTCCAGGAGAGGATTTGATCAATGGTTAAGCCTAAATTTTTAACAGATGAGTGGAAAGTTATTGGATGACCATTGAGGAATAATGTGGGAAAGTTGGCATTCGAATGAAGAAGGGAATGGGATCCTATTGCAATGGCTTGAGTTTTTGCTGCATTTAATGTTAATTTGTTCAATTTCTTCAATAAATGAGTATTTTGTTATTATATTCATTTCACTTTATTATAGCACTAACTCCTCTTTAAACAATCATCATTATGTGACATGTTTTGGGATCTTCCATCCCATCATCAGACTATCTATTCTTCTGGTGTCAACTCACCAAGTCAATTTAACAGTTACTGGAACCACTGCTAGATGTCAGTGCAAGAGCAACGAGGCTACAGCGCGATAATCACACATCCTTTGTGAGTGAACACGTGGTGTGAGTGGTAGTGACGACTCTTTGTTGTTGTTTTTTGTGTAGTAATTTGTGACAATGGAAAAAACTGAGATTCGAGCAATGATTAAGTACTTTGTAAAGAAAGGTATGAAAGCAAAGGAAATGCATGCTGACTTTTAGAACACACTTTGGGACTATGCTCCTTCATATTCAACTGTTGCCAAGTGGACTAGCGAGTTTAAATTTGGTCGGGAAAGCTTAGAATATGATTCGCGTAGTGGATGGAAAACAAGTGCCATGACTCCAGAATTTATCGCAAAAGTGCATAAAAAGGTCATGGAGGATCTTCGACTGAAAGTGCAAGAGATTGCTGAAGTTGTAGGGATGTCATCTGATACATATTATGTACACATAGGTATATCACATTTTAACCGAAGAATTGGATATGAAAAAATTATCAGCAAGATGGGTGCTGCGGCTCTTGATATTGGATCATGAACGCTCATTAATTGAGGTACGAATTGTTGCCACATTCCCTTTATTCACCTGATTTGGCACCATCAGACTTTCATCTTTTCCCCAAGCTAAAAATTTTCCTCGGTGGACGGAGATTTCCTACAACGGAAGAACTGACAGCCGAATTGGAAAGGTATTTTGCAGGCCAGGAGGAATCTCATTTATGAGATGGGATCAAGGCATTGGAACATCGCTGGACCAAATGCATTAGTCTACAGGGAGACAATGTTGAAAAATAAAAGCAGTTCCACTGAGGTAAGACACTTCTTTCTAGTACATTCCGAGAACTTTTCAAACCACCCTCGTTGGTTGGAAAGGTACTAACTACAGTTCTAAAGAATTTAAATTATCTGACAGAGAGTGGAATTATTCATTAAAAACATCATCACCACACCATCATCAATGCAATAGAAAGGCTGAGTCAGCAGTTAAGCAAGTAAAGAGGTTGTTGAAGTTGAAAGAAAGAGTGGAAGATGTGGAAGCTTACTGATATGGAGAAACACACCTACAGCAGGTATGTAAACAAGTCCAGCACAAAAGCTTTTTGGGAGAAGTTTAAGAACTACATTATGCAGCACTGAGGAAGGATTGAAGCAGGAAGTTAAATATGATAAAATTCAGGAACAGCTTAATAAAAAAAATGCAGAGATATAAATAGACCTATGACTATATAGACATACTGCAAAAGATTTGCCACCACTTAAGGTGGGTGAGACTGTTAGAGTTTTATTAATCCCAGTGGAATAAATGATCCAATATGGAGGCCAGGAGTGGTGTTGAAATGTTTAGATTTATATTCCTATTTGTTAGAAGTAGAAGGGAGAAAATATCGCCAAAATAGAATCCAACATAAAGCAGAGAAAGACAGAGGCAGAAGTGCCAAAGGTGAGAAAGATTTGAATGTAGTGAAGTGTCAGTTGTTTTTTCTAAATAGACAAGAAGGGATTTGTAAATTATGTAAAAATACAGCATCTGTTTTTATAACAATATGTTTTGGTGAACAATGCATATAATTATATTTTTGAAACACAGTTCAGTTGAAACGTTTTACAGAATTTTTGTGTTAAAATAACACATTTAGTAATAAAAAAAGTAAAGAAAACAAGCCCTAGACAGATCATAATGGCAAAAAAAAAAAATGTAAAATTATTTTAAAGGAGACTCCGTTTCTTGAAAAGGAGCTTATAGCCATGGGTATAGTTATTACTTTTAATGAACAAATCCCATAATAAGTCAACATTGAACTGACAAAGGGTTAAACAGAGAAATAAATAGAAGAATTGTTTTGGTATCATGTGCATTTGGGAGTAGGGTTAGCTGGAAGGAGGTTAGGGGTCAGCTTAATTTTGTCAGCTTAATATGCCTTAAAATTAAGCGTTTAACTTTAAAGAAAGAATTAAAGCTGGTGCCATTTTCAAACTTTATCTTTTGAAACATGACAAATTTTAGAATGCCTAAATTTAATTTTAGCAAAGTAAAGAAAGTAAATAGTAATTTATAATTGATAGAAATTACATTAAACACATAAAAATAATGTATTAAAACATTTGAATTTATAGGACATTTCCAATAACAGGAATATTCAGGAAGATTATTTTGATTATTTATTAGTAAATAAATATACTGTAAATGCGTCATTTGATAAAGCTTTTGTCCTTAACCATTTTTTTTTTTTTTAATCTGAAAACCTATTTGATCTAAAAGATACAATTATTCTATAATGTCAATAAACAAACCATAGATGACTTACTTACCTATTCGAACGTTCTGGAAAATAGGTCTGAGTTCCAACCTGTAAAAGAGATAGCAAAATTGGAGAAACTTGAATTCATACGAGATATTAATCTTTAATCATTCACCATCTCTATACAATACATTTCCAAACATATTTGTTAAATCAATAAGTGGAAAAATATAAATAACAATTCCTATTTATAATACCGTGTAAGTTAATTTGAATGAGTCAGTAAGTTTTATCTATAGATACATTTTAGTTATAGTATTAATTAATAGTTTATTATTCACATATACATTTGTTATAATAATTAATAATTACTTGGCAACATAAGATGACAATGAATTTCCAACTGAAAGCTCAATAAAAAGAAAAAATATATTGATAAATAATGATAATTTATGAAAGTGACTTTAAAATCTAAAAATATATGTCAGCAATGAGAAGAAGTTATTTCTTTCACGCCTTTTTATTGTACCATTTTATTGCAGTTGTGACCCATCATAGTCGACCAGCTCCCTCTTCTAGTTTCTCCCTCGTCAATCAACAAAGTCATAATATTAAAGAAAATTCTATGAATATGCATAAACTGACTAAAGATATCGGCAATGACGTGTGCCAATTTGTGGAATAATCAGACCTGGAAATAATCAAATGGTGCAATAACTCAAATTGATCATGTGCTTATTTTCAAGTGACATTCTTTTTTTTTTTTTACATCACTTAATGAGTGATAGAGAGAGAGAGAGAGTGGCAGGTGTACATAAAAAATGAAACTCCAGAAAGGGAAAGTGTTGGGTCCAAATTTAATGCATTTATATATATATATATATTCAATAGGTACAAGAAAATACTTAATTATCATATAAAACCTAATTAACTTATTATAAATACATACATACAATTATATGGACAGGTTCATAATTTCCGACATTTAATATATGACTGTAAAGGACTTGACAACATTAGGGCAAGACTGATACAGAACATTATACTAAAACACGGAAATTGGCCAGAAACAGAACAGAGACTTCTGACCAAATTTAAATCTGATTTTGTACAATTTATTAAAAATTACGATTTATAGTGATTGGATTAATGGTTTTTGAATCTATTGAGTACAGACAGACACACATTCATTTATATATATATATATATATATATATATATATATATATATATATATATATATATATATATATATATATATACATATATATAGATTGTAAGTTACCAAGGCACTTTTGTTTTGCCCCTTTGCTTCCGGTAATTTTGTCATTCTATTCCAGTTTTCATTATGTTTTTTGTTTAGTAAGGACCAATGTTACTAGAAAAGTGAATCAAGTATATGTTGATAGACTACGGAAGCATTTTGCTGAAAAGTAAATTATTTCAAGGTTTTTAGATTCAAAAAAAAAAAAAAATCTCTAAAAACATTTTAAAAAAAACTAATATTTGATAATTAAAAGGTTAAATTGAAGAAGAGTCCGAGACAAGCGTTTTTGAGGTGAAAATCAGCCTTGTTCAAAGTAGCCCCCTCAAGAAGGGGCAACTTTGAACATGAGAAAAACTACCCTCCCCTCCCTTGTATTGAAGATAGCAGAATAGCACATATAGGAATTTTATTTTATTTTATTTGGTCCAAGAAAATTTAAAATATCCTCAAAAACAATTGTGCTGCACTGCAAAACCTGTATCAAAGTAGCCCATATTTACAGTAATTATACTGTTTGATTATGTTTATCAAAATGTTATTTATATCTATGATGGTTTTATTTTCTATTACTTACTATGAACCCGTATTATCTGTTAAAATGAATTTTATTGTCACCAGATCTGTTTATGTATTCAAGTGCTGGTAACATAGCATATATCTATATTATGATATAAAAGGAGAAGCCATTTTTTTATTTGTAGACACTAACCACAAAAATTACAGAACAAATCTATACCAAATTTTAATATCATTATTATAAACCCAGGAAGGTTTAGTAATGATAAAATCCACTGATTTTCAATTAATTTATTAACAAAAAAAAGTGATAATAGTGAGTTTTGAAAGTTGACCAATAGGCGGCGACTGTCATTTTACATGAGAGGTTACAAACGTAGGGTGTTATATAGACCTTGAGATTGTTAATAAAATTTATTAATATTCAATAAAATTATTAACAAAGATTTAAATATGTGGTGAGGCATGTGGATTTCAGTGAAGTTTGAAAATAGATTGATATGGCGTTGGTACCATTTTGCAATAGAGTGTACAATGGTAGGATTACCGAACCCATCTGTAGCAAATTTTAATTACTCCATTTTCATTGTTCAAAGAAGACTTAGCAATAATAAACATATAAATATAAAATGTTGAGTGGCAGGAACGAGGTTTACCTCACTGTTATATACTTCTATGGTTATAAATTAAAATCCAGCCAGATAAAATCAATAAAATTATTTTGACGAATAAGAATTATAATCAAAATGTCGATCATTTGCTTTTTAATTTTGTGTTTAAAAATATTATTCTTGGGCCTTTAGTTGTGAGTATTGATAATGCAGTCCATTATCCACAAGAGTTTCTTAATAGTCTCTGTCCATCTGGATTACCAACTCATACATTAAAATTGAAAATTGAATGTCCAATCATGATTTTATCTTCAGGCACCTAATCAGTTCTATGGTACCAGGTTGAAAACCACTGCTATGCTTGAAAATATTATTGCAGAAATAATGCTTAATTGCATACTTCAATAGGTAAATAAATAAAACTTTAATTGTTAGTAAAAATTATCTAGGTTCTTTCATTAGGAAAGCGGGTGAAGTCGCGACGGGGGATCCTAGTAGAGTTATAAATGGACATAAGACAAGGTAGCTTGTATTGGGATGAATATTTTGAGATTTAAACTGCAAACAGTAGAACCAGTATTATCAATTCTTTTGAACAACAAGAACATACATGCATATATAATTGAAAAAAAAAAAAAAAAACCTCCTCTACCGCTTATGCAGATTGAAACTTTATTCTGTGACAACTTTTGCTAACATAATGGTAAAATTCAAACGAAACTGCTAGCCAATGATTATTCAAGTTGTCACAGAATCAAGTTTATTTTTTTTTTTTCTAAATAACATCAAAAAATTATTTACTTACTGCTTTGGTTTTACGACTAGTAGTAGGACCCTCACCCCCTCAACATTTATAAATTAACATATTTTATGTATATATTTACATTCACAATTGATAACTAATGAGGTAAAGAAATAAATGGTATCTAAGGGAAGTTAGAGAGGAGCATTTCCTAATCAAGATGGGCAAGGAATTCCAGAAGAAGAAAAATATAGAATTTTTAAACAATGCAGTGCAATGTACAGGATTATACAAGTTGGTGGATTGGGTTCTAGTATTTAAAAGGTGGATGGGAAAACAGAGTAAGGACGTCGTGAATATAGGTGGGTTTTTAATCTGAGGAAGCAGTTCATTAGACTCTTACATATCATTTCGAGCCCACCAGAAAGTCCTCCATGAACTAAGCATTCGCAGTTAATGTGGGGGAGAACAAGACAAGATACTAAAAGTTGTCAGGTACTTTTTGGTCATAAATCGTGGAATCTTAGAAGCTGCTAGAGAATTAAAATGGATTTCATAGTGTTTTGGGAAATATGGTTGATTCAAGATAGATATTAGTCAAAAGTTATTCCAAGGTTTCAAATGGAATTTCATAAATGGCATAAGAATGTAAGTAAAGAGGGAAGACTTGAATGATTGGTTGAACTTGAATTAAGGAGGGCAGTAAACTACGATATAAAAGAGGGAAAATAAGTTGAACATTCATCATTAACTTTTCATCAAAAACTTGAGTGTAATTTTATATTTTTTTCATGAATATAGTTTACAAAGGTTGTGGAGTCATTGTTCAATAGAATAAGATTTGTTTTTTTCAGCCGCTAGAACTAAATTTTTACTCATCTTGTCACATAAATCACAACCCAATTCAAGATGATTAACATTTCCATCTCCTAGGTGAGATTTTCTATCACGCTGACGGTAAAACTCTTATCTGAAAACTAAAATAGTTGGAAAGATTTCCATTTGTCTAGCTGGAGATAAAAGACTTCTTCAAAGGTGACCTTCACTACGGTGGTTGTCCCTTCAAAATTTGTGATTCCCTTCTTCTCACCCAGCGAGTGCTCGCATTACAATTTTGTTCAACCGATAGTCCTGAATTTTTGGACTGTAAATTGATTTCTCACTCGAGACGTATCAGTTTAATTGGCATTAGCTGTTCATCAGGTAAGAGGTAAGTTGTATTTTTTTTTTCAAAGCTGTAGGATCTTTTTTTTTTTGAGTTTCTAACTAATTTAAAAAAAATGATATTTGCAATTGAAAGTCAGTATTTTGAAAAATAGTTGACCGCTTCATCATTTTTTTTTCTTTTTAACCTTTTTTTTTTTTTATTATTTCATAGAAACCGTATCCCAAAATCCTGACAGCAAGCCTTTGCATGATGAAATAAATACCGTTGATTGTGATTACTTAAAAAATCGTGTTTTTTTAAATTTTAGTTTCTAATATTTGATCATCTTACTTTTTTTGTTTGTTTTTGTTCTTACATTATTTTATTGATTTGAAATTTTAGAAAAATGTTTTTTATGTTTGACTGCACTATAATAATTAAATTAATTATAATACCTAAAAAAAAAAAATTATGTTTTGCTTATTTGTTTCCCCTTAAAAAACATTATATTAATTTTATTTAGTGTTTAGAAATTGGTATTCTCTTTGAAAAAGCCAAAAGTGTGAGAGAAAATCTCATGTGCGAGTTCTTGCGTCTCACTAACTCTAGTGAGTTCTCCCAGGTTAAAAGAAAAGATTAATTAAACTACTGACCCCAGAATCTTCACTTGTTTCATTATCTGACATGATTATTGTTTCCAAAAGTTAGTGGTTCTAAAAGAAAATATTTAGACATAATAATTTATAATAACAAAGGTTATTTAAAGTACTTAAATGACAAGATGATTTTACAATATCTTATCTTTCAGTAAACTTAATAGCATCTTAAGACTGATATGCTAAACATATAGAATCTGGATGAATGAAAATCTTTTATCTTTCGAGATGATGCTTTGGTATGGCTTATTGTAGTACACTATGTACTACTTACAAGAGGAAAAGTATATTATATTTTGTATTTTTTTCTGGTTTTTGTCGGCTCTGTGACTTTAAAACAAGAAATCTGTAATATATAGGATTTATTCGCTTACCAATATTTCATTACCATTTCTTAAATTGATGAAGGCCCAACATTCCAGAAAGGTTGAAAAAATTACTAGAACCTAAGATTATGGACTATTTATTCCTTCTATCTAATCCTTGTGCCTGCTCATCTCACTAAAACAGAGATTACAGTAAATCAATACATACATATTTATAGATTTGGATTTTCTACATTTCAATTGGTACATAACACTACTTTTCTAATCTTATTAGAAATAAGATTAGATTGTGAATACATGTAAATATTATGTATTCATACAGCCAACATGTATAAGTGGTATTTCAAAATAGGTAAATACCATTTTAATTCTCTTAACAGTAGTGAATAATTTAAAACTAGTAGTAACACTATAAACAAAGTGATAAATTGACATTTTCACACAATACATGTATATATCAACCATTGGTACTCCCTCCAAGCATCTTTTGACACCCAACCTACCTTCAGAGTGTTGAAGTTTCACAATCTTCATTCAACTTGTCTCAAGAGCTTGAAACACCATCTCCAACAGCTCAGTTTTATATATTTCCTGAAGATTTCCTAATGCTGAGCATATCAGTCATTGGAACAATTGGAATACAGCATCGTAAGTACAGGGAAGTGTTGGTGGTGGTCTTTTACTTCTTGTCTCTGTCTGACATCGGCCGCCAAGTCGTATAGAGGCACCACATCGGTAATCGGACGTCACTTGCTTTAACCTCCCTGGCCTGTTTATTTCCCGCCTGTTTATGTTGTTGCTCCACACCATGGAGTTATAGACAAGTGGAGGGGGCTTACCTCTCAATAGCCAGGGCAGGCCGCCATTTTGGTAAGCACCGTATTATGAAATGAAATGAAAAAAATAATCTTTATTCTGGGACGTATTGTCCCCTAAGAATAACAAAATTGTGTCATAAAATAGTACAATGGTCTGGCATATATATTTTCATACAAAGGTATTTATATATGAGGAACAATAGACATGCAAATACAGTTAAGTAAATAATTGTCTAAATAACTTTAGTAAATAAGATAACAAAAGAAGGATAAATGAAATAATACTAAAAAAAAAATAAAATAAAATAAATAACCCTGAGAAAATGAGAAAAGATATATACAGAGAATGAACTATGTCGATTTGTACATTGGATGAAGAAATTATTTACAGAGATTACGATATATACTTATATACACTGCACTCATTCACTTATACACCTATACACACAACTATATACATATGAATTGTCGATAGATAAAATTTCTTTGTTTAGGAAAAACATTTAAAGTAAAAAATAAAAAAATAAAAATAAGAAAAAAGAATTTTTATAAAAAAATAAATAAAATGATTATTTACCAATGTGGAACAAATAAAAGATTATTATTATATGAAAGAAAATTTATGAGTCAATTCACCGGTATCAAATTTATTCGATTTGATCATATTTAATAATAATTACTGTTCATATTGACTGGCATCTGACTGGGATAAGAAGAGATATAGGAAAAGGAGTGTTTTAAATAAGCTTAAGGAAGGGGCATGTCTTATTTCAGGAGGGAGGGTGTTCCAGAGGGTAGTGGATCGGGCTAGGAAGGAATGCTGGTATAATGTTGTTCTATGGATAGGCAAGTATAGGTCAGAGGAACGTGATCTTGCTGTGAATCGGGAGTAGAAGGAAGGATTAAATTTCAACAGATTATAAATGTAGAATGGGCGATGGTGATAAATGACTTGATAAAGGAATGAACCTAGGAAGTATGATTTGCGGGTGGATGGGTAGAGCCACTTCAAGTCCATGTACAGGTGTGAGACATGGGAACGCCTCGGGGTTCCAAAAACAAATCGAACGAAGCAATTCATAATTCGTTTTAACCTCTCTTGGAGACCCACAGAGAGACCCCCAAACACCACGCAGCCATAGTCGAAGAGAGGAAAGATGAGCGAGGAAACTAGGATTATCAGTATATTAACCTCTTATCAGTTCAAATTTTGGTTTCCTAGGCTTTATACTGCTGTTATTTTATTTTAGTGATTTATTTAATTTAGTGATTTGCTTATTTTATTTATTACGAACCCTTTTAATTGCCCTAGGCCATACGGAATGCAAGTCGCCAGTTGGGCATAGTGGGCGTGGCCGGTTAGTGTTTTGGTCTCGCCTCTCACGGAACAATATACGGGAAGGGCCTCCATAGTACTATAACTCCATGCTCCACACTGTCACGTTCAATGATCTGATATTCAAGGAGATAGCTGGTGTCTTCTGTGCCTGTGATTGTATACATGCACTTAACTCAGATTTTAACAAACAGCATAAAATAAAAGAAGATAAATCTGATCATATGCTCATTGAAATGCATACCGAAACATATAGTGTCTGCCGACAACTTATCTCCGTTTACTTTATTTCCTAATCATTCTTCTTATGTCATTCTTAAATTCAAATTTAAATCTGTAAAAAGCAAAGCCAACGAAAGCCAAATACATCCACAATAAAACAAAACCCTCACACCCAGGCACCTGATTTCGATAACACCACAGTATTCCCAGAAATGCGAGTAAATCCAGATCAAAGAATAGAACAACAGCAATCAACCTCAGCAGATGATCATCCACCACGACAGCAAGCTCCTTACTCGGACAAGACGAAGCAGCAACCTAGACGTCAGGCGCCTCAAACCTCCCAACCCCAGCTTCCTACATCCCGTTCTCATCCTCAACCTCCTCGACAGAGCATCCCTACACATAATTTACCATTAAAGGTAAAATTACCACCTGAAAAACAAAATCCAGTTCATAATCCAGTTCAGATCAATCCTTTACTCCAAGCATCATTGCAAGTAGATGCTGCTCCTCCTATTCAACGAAGATTCCCGATCCCAAACAATCCACTCACTGAAACAAACAATATTCCCCAAGCTTCCAATTTATATCCTCTTACCTACCAAAACCCTACTGACATCAACAGTATCCTTTCCTCATTTCTTTCAGAATTGAAAGAAACCATAAGACCACTCATCACCCTTCTTACAAGAGCCCTTTCGGAAATTCCTTTTAATGGTGCAAGATGAGTGTTAAGCCTCTTGCTATCATTTTATGGAACGCGAACGGACTGAAAAATCACCAAGACGAACTCGACATATTTCTTCACGACAATAAAATAGATATTGCCCTACTTACTGAAACTCACTTTACTCAACGTTCATCTTTTTACATACGAGACTACATCACTTACAGATCAGACCACCCAGACAACACCTCCCATGGCGGCTCTTGCATTCTTATCCATAGATCAATACCCCACTCTCTTGTTCCCTCTACTCCATCTGACACCATTCAATCCACCTCAGTAACCATTTCAACTCGTCCTTTCCATATTACATTCTCAGCTGTATACTGCCCTCCTGGTAATTCCCTTTCCTATAGCCTCCTTATTCCGCTCCCTTGGACCGCGCTTTATCGCTGGAGGAGACTACAACGCCAAACACCAGCGATGGGGTTGTAGAACATCCAACTCCCGTGGTAACATCCTATCCCGTATTGCAACCTCCAACTGTTATCCTGTCCTCTCTCCCTTGAATCCTACTTATTGGCCTACCTCTCCTAAAAAACGTCCCGATGTCCTTGACATTTTCATTTCTTCCCAAATTTCCACCTCTCAAACTGTCATTAAAACCATGAACGACCTTTCATCAGATCATAGCCCTGTTTTGCTTCTATTACATTCAAATCCCGTTCCTAAACCCTCTCCTCCTAGGCTGATAACAGGACGTGTAGACTGGGATGGATTTCGATGTGACCTTGAAAACCAATTGGACCTTAAAATTCCCCTTAAAACAAAACAAGATATAAACATAGCAATTGATAAACTTACTTCATCAATACAAAATAGCATAACTGAAAACACCTCACACCGAAAAAATCCAAATAGTCAACAGTATAACTTACCACAGCATATTCGCAACTTATTGACAGAAAAACGCAGAGCAAGAGCGAAGTGGCACCGTACTAGATACCCATCATACAAAAAAAATTACAATAATTTAACGAACAGACTGAAGACAGAAATAAGAAAACTGAAAATTCAAAACCTACAAAACCATACTGAAAACCTAAACACTTCCGACAAGTCATTATGGATGACCACTAAAAAGCTCCTTAATTACAAAAATTTTAATCACCCTCTTCTAACTGATTCTAAAACCTGGACAAAATCAGACGAAGAAAAATCCCAAATTTTTGGTATGCACCTTTTAAAAACATTTAACCCACATCCCGACATCTTCAATCCTGCTCACATTGAATGTATTGAAGCAGAACTTAATGTCCCTCTCCAAATGTCTCCTCCTCCTAATGCATTCCACCCTTCAGAAGTATCCAACATAATCCTCAGATTACCTTCCAACAAAGCCCCTGGATATGACCTCATTACAGCCTATATCCTAAAATTCCTTCCTCGGAAAGCTATCCTATTTCTTACATACATATATAATGCGGTACTCCGCACCACATATTTCCCTGATCCTTGGAAAATATCGATAGTAAAGATGATTCCTAAGCCCAAAAAACCACCTGAACTCCCATCCTCATATCGTCCAATATCACTTTTGCCTATTATGGGCAAAATCCTTGAAAAACTCATTTTGAAACGCCTGTATCCTATCCTAGATTCCAATCATATCATCCCAGACCACCAATTTGGTTTTCGAACGTCACACTCCACTATCCACCAATGTCATCGCGTGGTGGATGTGGCCTCCTCAGCGTTAGAGCGCGGAATGTACTGCACGGGAGCCTTTCTCGACGTAGAACAAGCTTTTGATCGAGTCTGGCACCCAGGACTGCTTTACAAGCTCCGCAAATTCCTTCCCTCAACATACTTCCTTATTATCCGTTCCTATCTTAGTGATAGAACGTTTAAAGTGAACCATCAATTTTCTTACTCTTCCCTCTTTACCCAATCTGCCGGTGTTCCTCAAGGTAGTATTCTTGGTCCTATTCTCTACACGGTCTATACAGCTGACATCCCAACTCATCCTACCACTGTCCTCACCACTTACGCTGATGACACATGTGTATTATCAGTAAACAATGATCCCTTCATTGCCTCCCAAACACTCCAATCCCATATCCTAAACATTCAAGAATGGTGTCAAAAATGGAGAATCAAAATAAATCCGAACAAATCTCACCAAATAACCTTTACCCTTCGTCGTAAACCTACGACCTCCTGTCCTACAGTATCCTTTAATGATATTCCACTAATCCCAGTTGAACAGATCCGCTACCTAGGACTCCACTTAGACAAACGTCTTACTTGGAATCCACATACAAGACTAAAACGACAAGAAACAGCTCGTCGTTACAGACTGCTTCAACATTTACTGGACAAACGTTCAAAACTCCCAATTAATTACAAAAGACTCATTTACATGACCGTGATTAGACCAATATGGACTTACGGAGTTGAGCTTTGGGGCTCTACTAAACCATCCAATTCATCCCGTATCCAATCCTTACAATCCAAAATCCTTCGAAAAATCCTCAATGCTCCTTATTTTGTCACTAATAAACTTATCCATAAAGACCTTAATGTTCCATATGTTGCTGATTTAGCACAAACCAGATACCAATCCTTTCATAGTAAGCTCCATAACCACTCAAATCCACTAGTTTCTCAAATTTTTCTTCCCTCTCGATTCCCGATAATCCTCCGAGGCGTCTGAAAAGAAGATGGCCTAGAGATCTTCTTGTGTAGATTTTTATTAAAGTGCTACTAATGAATAGTTACTTTCAAGTTTTACCATGTTATTGTAAGCGTTTTTAACACATTTACTTAATGTATTTTTGTACAGTTGTAAATTTCAATAAATTGTAAATAAAAAAAAAAAAAAATCTGTAAAATAAAAGTAGGCAGTATTATTATTATGAATAGAATGGAGTTACCTTAATTATACAATGTTGATAAAAAAACAGAGCATAAAAAGGCTTAAAGTAATAAATATCTTAGAGAATTAGTCTAGGGCGAACTAATTACCTATCCGAAATGATACCTTCTTCGAATACATTAATATCAATAAACAAAATATTTGTTTTATATTATTATCGATGTATTATATACACCCAGCCTCTACAAAGTGACAACAGGATTAGTCTTTATTGAAGCTATATTGCGTTGTTTCCTTTGGCCTTGTGTTATTCATAATTTTTTTCACAATTCTTAAAAATAATAAATTGAATTTATAATATCATTCAGGTTATAGTGATTTTATCCAGTTATCTTAATGTTATTAATTTACTTAATGTTATCATAATCATTATTAAGAAAGTTTTATTTAATGCATTTGTTTATTAGTTTTAAGTTATTTATAAATCATAATTCATGCAAATATTTATTCTAGAATTATAGGGAAAAACGACTTGGGATCCAAGGGGGTGTGATGCGTAACATAAGATCCATTAGTGATCTCATCAGCCTATCCAACTCAACTCCACTCTCACTTTCAAACGGTGGACACTGTGACACCAAGCAGCTCAGTCGGAGGTTGTAGTATCCAATCCCTTCGGAAGACTGGGTCGGCAGACGAGAAAAGGGGGTTCTGGTGGGACAGCTTCTAGGTAATAGGAGACCTGGCCCATCAGGATGTTGTGAGTCGGCAGCAGGGCTCACTCCAAGGTTAGTGGCGGAAGAGCGTAGCGGTCAACGGTGGTGCTTGTTCTACTTTTATCTTCAGCATATAATCAATTGGGTAATAAACAATAATCATTTATTTGTTCTCACAATAACTTAATACAAAAATTAAATCAATAATAATATTACAAAACAGAAGGTAATAAAAATGCGGTTATTGGATCCAAAATCCAAAACAGTTAATAGAACTAACTTATTTGACAAATAATATATATGACAGTGCTCACAGCCCTAGTTAGTTGGGCAACTGCGACGGGACAGAGGAAGTTCATAAGCTATGGTGCAACTCCTCTAGGGCGAGGGCCCGAAACCAAGTCCCCTGGCCCTCCAGGTTGGGGGTTTGAGTGGGGCTGGTAACTCAACTCTTTAAAAAACTACTTACTCAGAAACCTCAACAAAGTACAGCTGGACGGAACTCTAGGTTACGACATAATGCACGTCATATGGATTTTAGATTTGGAACATGGAACACTCTTTCGTTATATAGACCTGGGGCATTACAACTAATCCTTATAGAACAACTTGATGCATATAAAATAGACATTGCTGCTAAACAAGGAATCCGTTGGACTGAGCAGGGTACCTTTAGGAAGAAACACCACTCCGTATACTATAGTTGTCAAAAAAGACTTCATACTATTGGTACTGGATTCGTGGTATCTAAGCCTTCCTCAAAAGGTCTGGTAGTAGGAAGCACTTTGTTTCCACATAAAAGAATACATTTGGAAATACAATGACGGTGTTACAGCTAACCAGATTGATCATGTACTTATGAGTGCGCGGCATATATCAGGACTTATGGATGTTAGGTCATATAGGGGAGTGAATATTGATTCGGACCACTATCTAACTACTGCCAGGGTGCGCGCAAGGATATCCAATATGAGATCAATAGCCAGTAACCCACATAAAAGATTTAATATCAACAAACTAAAGGATAATAGTATATCTGGACAGTATTCAGAAAGAATAGAAACAATATAAATATTTAGATAGCTGGGATGTGCGGATGATATGAAGCTCAGATGGACTAATTAATCCAATTTGATATGGGAAAGTGCGGCAGAGATATTAGAATTTGAAGAGAGAAGGATAAGGTCACCATGGTTTAATGGAGAATGTCAAAGAGCAACCGAATCCAAAAACAAATCGTATCAATTAATGATAAAGCGAAAACATACCAGAAGATCTGTGGTGGAGTATAGAATAAAAAGAAGAACTGAAAAGAAAACACATAGGAAGAAAAAACGAGATTGGAAGAATAAAGAACTGAAAGATATTGAGCACATGGATATGAATGAGACCAGGAAACTCTATAGATAAGTAAATGAAGGCAGGTAGCCATTTCAACCTAAGACAATTATGTGTTGGGATACGGATGGAAATTTGTTGTCGGATAAGAGGAGTGTTTTGGAGCGTTGGAAGGGCCATTTTGATGTTCTGCTTAACAAGGAGTATGATGCTGGGCAGTGCATTACGTATGGCACATTAAGATCTTTATAGATAAGTTTGTTTTTGATCTAATAAGGAGCATTGAGGATTTTACGAAGGATTTTGGATTGTAAGGATTGGATACTAGAAGAATTAGAAGGTTTAGTAGAGCCCCATAGCACAGCTACGTATGTCTAAATTGGTTAAATTATTGTCATGTAAATAAGTCTTTTGTAATTTTTTGGTAGCTTTGAGCATTTGTTAAGTAAATGTTGTAGCAATCGGAAACGACGAGCAGTTTCTTGTCTTCTAAGTCTGGTATCTATATTAATAACTTATTTTGAAGTTTTAATTTAATCGTTCTACGAATACTAAATAGAAGAACATTCGAACATCCGAAGTTTCTGAAATAGTTCGAAAGAAAGAGGTTTTCTAATTCTATAAATCCCAAAACTAATATATATATATATATATATTCTCTTTCCTTAAAATTTATTCAGCCTCAGTTGATGCGAACAAGAGCTCGAACTCTTTGATCTTGGTACGTACGTTTATGACATGCATATTCAGGGGGCTATATATAAATATTCCATATTCTGTGTTGAAAGAACTCATCATAGATCCTCATTAGGCTTTTATAACTGGCCCCTTCTGTGGCATGTGTTTGTGCGCTCATATTAAAGCGGAAGTTAAACCATGAAGGTCCGTCCCCTCTCTTCGACCCACGCTTAATTTAGTTCGCTCCTGAAATCACGGTCTTACAAAAACTCAGATGATTAGTGTTTGAAAAAATATTAATATCTTCCAATTCATGTTCTTTTTCAATTATCTCCGAACAAACATAACCTTGAATTTCAATAACTGGCACTTTTTAGCTTCAAGAGTATAGAAGTTTGTAATTTGAACTCTAACAATCACTTGAACAGCTAATTTTCACATTCTTGATAGAAACTGCTACTGGGTTGTTACAAAAGTCCTTGCGCATAACTTTATTTCAGATTACATATTTTAAATATAATTGAATAATATTCTTCAAATTATAGTCCATTGTTTCCAACTTCTTTTACCAATCTTTAAGTCCTCATAATTAACAAAGATCCAGCCTTTTAAAAATGACCCATTAGTCTAAACTTACCAGGTCTCACATGTACGCTTCCTTCCTAAATTGTGGATCAAAGATAGGCAACAAGCGAATTTTGGCTTACGAGTTTTTCTTTATATTTGCGTCTTTCACACATTCTGGGACATGGAAGAACTTCTACAGCTACCTTATGATCGCAAAGTGCAACAAAAGACGTGAGGTGCGTTACAAATCCAAGGAGACAAACAGTCCTTCAAGTTTTGTAACACGTGTTAAGGGTAGACGTACATCATTCTACTCCTCTAATAAATGGTTTCTATGACGGCGGCTAAGATTTTGATAATGATGATGGTGAATGACGGGCCTATTTATTTCATAATTAATATCTTTGTTTTAATTTTAACTAGTATAAAAAAACTCTAAAAGATGCACTGTTACTGGGCCAACGGTTGTGAAAGAAGGCGATTTGGCCAAAATCACGACGCTGAACTACTTGATTTTTCCCCAATAAATGGTGATCACTTTATAGAGGCTGAATGTCCTAAAGGAACTCCCAACCTCGAAGTCGATCCACGGCCGAAATAACAGAAAATACATTTTCTTCCTTCGGTCGGACTCGAACTCGGACCCGGTAGTTTGGAAGTTAAGTGCTTTATTCACTGAGCTACAGCGTCTCCTTATCAGCATTACATTATGATAAATATAAAACTGGCATGAAATTCTACTTTACTGTTTTTCATTTGCACCTTTTAATAAACCCGCTCTCATTCAACAACACAAATATGCTCAAATAACTTTGAAGTTAAGACTGACTAATAGGACTCTGCAGTAATAGTTTGTCCCCGCCTTAGCAACTCCTAGTGCACAATGCCTATGCTTTTTTAGAAAACAATCAGCAATACCGTTTTCGGATGAAGATCAAGTTTTGGAAATTGTTTTGGTTCTTTATCAGCTGATAACCATTAGTATTATCGCCGAATATTATCGTACAATACCGAATTTACATCACAGGTGATGATTCTGTCAAAAGACGAGTCATGTTTTAATCGAGAAGCTAAAGATGAAGCTGTTGTAAGTCGAATAATCTTATTCGCCTCTGATAACTTGTGAGGGACCCATTTATCCAGTTTTTTATTTTTACTATTTGATGTAGGTATCTCCAGGTTGTTGCTTGTGAAATATTTAACTGCTTACTTATTTCCGCACATGTTTGACGTGGATTCGAATGAATCTATACTATACTGGAATTTCTTCGTTGGCATCATGAGGTTTTCCAGAACGGGCATCGTCTTTTCAAGCGTTTTCGCCTTGACGAAATTTGAAAAATCAAAATTGAGCCTTACACTCAGAGAGTATCTTCTCAACAAACATGGAACATTTTTTAAAAGTTTAAATTGACATAATAAAATTGACTGAATTTGAATTTCAACACCCTCAATTTTAATATATTTCTTTATACGTTTAGCAGTGACTGGGTTAAATATAATCCCTATTTCAAAGACAGTAAAGAATATTGTTTACATTGGAAGAAGTCGAATTGAAAATAGAATTAGTTTCAGAGATATGAGGTGGAACAGATTTTTAACCTCAAAAATTCAAGTCAAACAAATCTATTTACTTATTTTCCATTTTACCTTCTTTTGCATTAAAATTTACCTCTCGTCCATGCTGTTATCATCTGGTAAACTTTGGTATGAATCCTTTGCGAGTTTTTCAGAAATGAAAAAAAAAAAAAAAAAGGTTTTCCGATGAAAATATGATTATAAACATTTGTACCATAAAGTGCTTGGCATTGATTCGTCATTTTGGATACAAGATTACATGTGAAATTTGGGAACTTTTCAAAAGTTTTTCTACACAATAAGAGAAACCAATCCCTAAAATTTCCTTGTTATGAAATATTTTCATATTAAATCCTGAAGTTACTGAGCTGGATAGGCTTGTGATATTTAAAGGACATGAAATTATATTATAAGTTGATTATTGAATCGGTCCCTATCGGAATTCGAGAAATTTTTAATATCCTAATGATGATCCTAGAAAGCCCATAAGTTAAAAATGTAGCTTTCAAATCGCAAATTGGCATTCTACGACAGTAACACCAGGTGGAGTCAAACTTCAATATTTAATACGGTTTCTTCTTCTTTGCGTCGCGGTTGTCTTTGGAAGACGTGAACGTTCGAGTGTTTTCACGAAAAATGGAAAACCACTCAAGAATTTCCCATTAAAAAGATGGTCAGTAGCTAGAGCTGAATTATTAAGACAGGTAGAGAGCCGGAGTATAACAGTATTCGCGCGGACGTGAGCTACAGTGAGACAAGAAGATATCTCGAATATCAGGAAAGGGAGTTTTCCTCGTCCTACGTGACTGCAATACACACCCCTCCTCACCCTCAGTCACAGGCTTCTCTGTTATGCATGCCTTTTTGTTTCCGCTTATTATGTTTTAATAATAAACTTCCCTTTGTTACATGATCTCTATCTTGGCATATCACTGAAATAATAAATAAAAATATTGAAAAACAATATCATCAGTGAGAAGAATACTTCGTTGTATATGACGCTTGATGTCGATTGATTTTTGATTGATTTTACGAACGCTTTTGTCCAAATATATTGTGTCTCTAACATTTCAAATCACAGCTTTTCGGTTTCTTAAAATTAAAATTAAAATTATATAATGCATTGTAAATTCCATATTCGAGCTACTACTACAACTATAATAAAGATGCAACAAATCGATTAATAAAACCAAAATTGAATTAACCGGAAATTATTCATTAATTTGCCAATATGTCAGTAATACCTTTACCAAACACGGGGAAAGTCTTAGAAGTCAAAATACTTATGGGTTATAAATTATATTTTCCTCAAAAATCATAGTACTATTCTTTCTTTGTTTTTTTTAAAAGCTTTTATTGAGTAAAAATTACAATCTGAATGACTTGGTGCCCTCACACTAAGAAAAAACGCTAAACCTTAAAACAAAGACTTGAACTGCTCTACCCACTACTCAGAGGACAAGTCAAATTAAAACTTAAACAGAAACTTGCTTTTTACTCATATTTACTAAAACCCGTTTGGACTTACTCTTCTTAAATTTTTGGTAGTACAATAAAAAGACACATGCAAAGGCTGCAGACTTTTCACTCAAGCTCCTTGGAATGTTGCCAACACAATTTTAAATACTGACTTTCGTATACAAACAGTTAGCGAATATATACGGATTCACTTCAAACGATTTCATCACCTATATGCCTGGAAATACAAAAAGGAGACTTGAAAGAAGGTGGATGAAAGATCTGCTTTCTTAACTTTCCCTAAGTAAATGAATGCCAAAGAAGAGTTGCCTTAAGGTATTGTCCTTCCTTATGCCTGAAATGTCTCGTGTTACACATTTTGTTTATCAAGCTAGACATTCAGCTGATTGTCAATATTATATTTTGACAGGTTTGGGTGAATAAGTTAGGTTAAAAAAAAGAAGAAGTTAATATTCAATGCAATCATATTCTACATGAAAATATACACTCAGCCTCAATAACACGGAACCAACTTGTGGATGGACAAGCCAGAAACGATGAGAACTCAAGGCTGCTCTCACAGCTGCGTTACTGATGAAAAAACCCAATGGAGGCTGAGTGAGAGCGCTATATAGCAGAGTCACTCAGGCCATGGGTGAAGAAGCTAGTCACTACAAGGACTCCATGTCGAATTTTACTATCATAAACCTCAAGGCCGCTGTCTTTTAACCTAAGGATGATTATAGGGATATGAGGAACTGGACTGAAGAAATATCTCAAAAACTGTTTAATATTAATACTATTCCACTGAAACTAAAACGCAGTTCAATCATGAAATTGTTTATGAAAAGATATACTATTTTCTCCAATGTTTCCAAGGTTTCTCCATTATCTAAAACTGAAGTAAACAATAAATATATGAAATGTTAAAACGAAAAAAAATCACCCATTTCCAGAAAATTCACTCAATCAACTTTAATAAAGATGAAAATGAGGTTTGAGAGTTCTTCAATTCAAAACCCGAAGTTCGGAGAAACGGATTAAACGCTTCTAGCCTGCTCATATTATTATCTCTAATTGCACTATAAATTTAGTGAAAAATTAGACTCACTGACTGGTTAGACATTTATGAAATGATTTTGATTGTTTGTTATTAAAATTATAAATGTGAGGAATATTGATGTATCAATGACTCATAAAACGATTATCTATTGGAGGATAAACCACTATAAATTTAGTGAAAAATTAGACTCACTGACTGGTTAGACATTTATGAAATGATTTTGATTGTTTGTTTATTAAAATTATAAATGTGAGGAATATTGATGTATCAATGACTCATAAAACGATTATCTATTGGAAGCACTCAAATAATAGTTTTATGATATCATATCTTGTGGCCATCTCCTAAAAAATTTAATAAATGATAGCTACATTGGCAAAACTAGATGTTGTGAATTTTTTTTTTTTTAAAAACAAAAATTTAATCCCAATATTCAAATATGATTGAAAGCCTATAAAACAGTACAACAGCCTGGGTGTAGAAATCAAGTTCATGAACCCTGATGTAGAAATAAAAAACTTAAAAAATGGCAAACACCACCATTGCCCCCTCAAACTCCATAGTCTATCTGGGCATCACCCTGGACAGAGGACTGAAATTTTCCGCACACTGCTACAGGACACACCGCAAGGTGAGAACAAGAGCCCGACGCCTCCATCACCTCCTTTCCTCTCCCGCCCTTTCCCTCCGGCTCAAGATGTGTATATATAAAAGCATCTTGAGACCGGCTCTCCTATACGGCGCACCTCTACTTACAGGCATTTCAGATGGAACCACATGGCATTTCAACAAGGCTAGGGGTGCCCCGGAAAGGTATCTCAACCTTAAGTCAAGCTATGGCTAAAATAACAGAATAAATTTTGTATCTTCAGTCCGGCTCGAACTTGGGCCCAGATGCATGGTAGTCAAGTGCCTCCCATTAAGG
Organism: Euschistus heros; assembly: GCA_003667255.2. Classification (NCBI taxonomy): domain Eukaryota; kingdom Metazoa; phylum Arthropoda; class Insecta; order Hemiptera; family Pentatomidae; genus Euschistus; species Euschistus heros. Next base: position 285,726 of record RCWM02000512.1, read on the forward strand.
TGTTGTTTTAAGATAATAAAAGAAATTATGTACAGGATGTAAGGTTCATTATCAATTAAAATAAAATAAATCAATCATGCAATGAAAGGAACACTTTTCAAAATAATTCAACCTTCATTTGATATTGATTCACAGGAAAGAATTATCACATCCATTTTGTGAATTGAAGTGTGAACAGATTTAACTGACAGAATATTTAAATGATGCTATGCCATAAAGATAGCGTGTAGCATGTCAATTTAATACCAAATGAATTCAGAGATAAACATACAGGGAACAGTTGAAGTAAATCATACAGGGCTTATCTGTAATGAGAATAGCGACAAGACTATAATAATTCATACCTATGACCCTTCATATAATCATTCTAAATTTAATATCAGTTCTCAATGTTTTTATTGTATCAATATCACTCCTAGACAATAATCAGTATATGCCATTGCTTGAACAGCAGGCACTATCTCAATAGCAACTGATAATTTTATTTGCATTGACTGAGGAAATATTAAATGTAAAAATAATAGGATTAAATTAAAAATTAAATGCTAGCTCATTCAATTGCACAGCACTAACTTCGTCAGGAAAATACTGTCAAAGTTATGAAACAGGATTATTTTTAAGGTTTAGATCTTGGAGACACCCTATTAATTTTTACTAAATGTGTGCTTAAAGGCAGAGGAAGAAAAGGAAGATAAAAGAAGTAATTTAAAAAATAATTTTATTTAATACCTTAAAGACTAAAAGGTAAAAAAGAAAATAACAGGTACAAATATATCACACTATAACTTTTATACATAATGTACAAAAACTTATTAACAGAGGCTTATATTTAATAATAAATATATTCACAATTTGGAACTGGAATGAACAATATTGGAAGAAAAAAAAAAAAAAAAAAAAAAAAGAAATCAGTCTAAGAGAAAAGGAAAGGAAGAAATAAATATTTTTAATCAACTTCCTCCATCCTTGAAGCATCCTCGGCACTGCCTTCCAATGGTGGCATTTCAACTGGGGCAGCTTCTTCTTCTATGGCAATGCTTTCATCTTCATCAATTCCCAACCCAAGCTTGATCATCCTATAAATCCTATTAGCATGAACCTGAGGTTCTTCAAGTGTGAAACCTGAAGAAAGAAGAGAGGTTTCAAAATGACCAGGTTTCTTCAGCGATTCCAGGACTCGATGCTCAGGAAGATCGTCAGAACAACCTCTCTGAAGAAAACAAAGCCCCCGGCTCTGCCTGACTTCTTCGACCTCCCGACGATCCCCGAGCTCATCCGAAGACGCCATATCAAGTTCCTGGACTCGCTGCAGTTCCTGACCATCCCTTCTTCAGTACCATTACTCCAGCGCCACCTCCCGTCCGTTGGCAGAAAACATTCACTTGACAAAAGTGAACTCAGCTCAGAACGGACGGACCGTAATGAAGACACCAAAAACAGCCAATCAGGTCAGTGATGTGCTTCCAGCCAATAAAGTCAGTGATGTGACTATAGGCATCTCAAGTTTTTATTTAGTGTTAGTTTTAGTTTTTAGATTTTAGTTTTATCTCATTGAAACTCAAGAATTGGGTGTGCCCCAACACCCATATTATTAATAACTATTATGACAATCAAAACACTTCCAGGACTCACCAATTCAAGTTCGGCCTTAGAATGTATTTCTCAATACAGTAAAAGGCCAACTTATTATCTTTCTTTCTGCCCCCTTACCAACACATCCTTGTTTATTAATTCCACAGGGGCTTGGAACAAAAAAAAAAAAAAAAAAAAAAAAAAAAGGTTGAGGACAATATTTAAAATAATAATTACCTATCAGGTTTCTGACAAACCGCAAATTGTTTATTTTTTTAGAAATCCGATCTACGAAAAAGGCATAAAACACGAATAACTCACATAACGGTAAACTGGTTGATTTGCAGATTTTTAAATTCTACAGAGCACATCAAAAATCATAGAAAATAATATCCCTTGAATCAAAACACGAAAAAACGAAAATTATATTTTTTTAGTTACACTATTGGTTAACAGAGCAAAGTCCTGAAATGATGGGAAAAAACTGACTTTAGATTCGAATTCTACACCTTTGAAAACATACCCACATTAAATTTGAAGTCGATGCAATAATTTTTAGAGGCTCAAAATGCGATGTCCAGAAAAAACATAGTTTCGTCCCACTGTGCAACGGTCCGAAGGAATGGACTTTTTAGCAAGATAGTGCCGCAATTCAAACAAGCCGAGCAAGGCTCTCGTCTTAAAACATTCCTTTCCTTTCTTTGCCAGCTTGTTCATCTGATCTGAATCCTATGGAAAACTTATAGGGTATCATTATGAGAAAGATTTATGCCGAAAACAAACATTATGAAAACGTGACGGAACTAAAAAATGCCATCAACAAATCGTGGGACGAAATACCGAAAGAAGTTATAAAAAATTTAGTTATGAGTATGGGACGAAGACTTTTTCAAGTTGCTAAAAAGAAAGAAAGTATTGCAGATTATTAACAATAGCATTAACATTATAAAAAATAACATAAAATGATTTTTTTAACTTGGTTTTATAGTTATGAGACAGTATTAATTTTTGTTATTTCTTTTAGATCAAGCTTTAGTCATATTATGTCTTTCATGCAATGAACCTAACTAACAGATATGCTAGGTTTTCAGTTTCTACTGAATATTTTAAATGAAACCATAAAACAAAGTTGTTTTCTAGTTATGGGACGCACTTTACTCCTAAAGCAGCCCTCAGGTAAAAAATAATCCCGTATTTCATGTTTATTGACGACTATTTGTACCCAACTTGCAGCAGCGTTATATTTTTCATTTTCTGTGCTCATTGAATTGGAGTTTACGGAATATACAGCTCACTACAATTTATTTAACTTGTGACACATTGCTAGATAATAACTGAACTTGCCATCTTAAATAGTGTGCTAGTTAATCTTGTATTCGGTGTTAATGCCTGTATTTTTATTAGGATTAAGATTTTTTTTTTTCAAAATTTTTTAAAACTTAAATTAAGTTGTTTTTCGTTTAAACCTTCTGAAACGTTGCTGATGCTACATATAGACATCTCTGTCCACTCTTGGAATTTTTACCTCAGGATCAATGATTCATTGTTCGCGTCCGATCGACCGGAATTTCTACATCGTTGGTGTCAGAGAAAGGGCTTTGATCCTCTCTTTGTCTTGCTTTGTTGAGGGTTTGTTGCGATAGCCGCTCTTAAGATAAAGGAACCTTGGTATTATTTCCGCCATTTGCACACTCAAGTGAATGATATGATATTAAATAGACAAAGGATATTGTGATTTGCAATACGAAAATACGAGTGAATATCTATGTTTTAGGGTCTTTAATTTTAAGATGGGTTAGAAGTTAGATTCATTAATCCAGTGGTTATTTAATGAATATTACAACGCCTGCATAAGTTGTCGAGTTTTCTGAGCTAATAATATTCTGTCATCTATATTACTTATTGCCCACATTTGTGGCAGATTGTAATAATCACTCGATAAAAGTTAAAAAAAAAATTAAATAATATTCTGACTGAAGACCATTTCACAGGGTGTTTATTTTTCCAAGTGTACTAAAGGTCTTATATCAAAGTGGTGTCATATAACTAAACAATATTGTTATATTTTAATTGTAACACTTAATATTAAAGTTGTTATATTTTGATTTACTTTTCATTTAAAAAAACGTATATATGTATAATATTTTCTCTTCTACAGTAAATCTTACAAGAGGATATTATATGTAGTACGGTGTACAAATATTTAAATACATATTGACAGATAGCCAAGAGTTAAATATCCTTATCATTTTAGATTTTTTGAAAGCATTTGATAATATTGACCACAACATCCTCTTATCCAAACTCGGAAACATTTCCTTATCTACATCTAACTTGCTTTGGTATAAATCCTTTCTTTCCGAACGATCACCGAATGTAGTTATTCCAAATAAAATCATGTCCAAGAAGGAAGACCTGGATCGAATCTATAACTAGGCATTGACGAACACATTGAATTTAAATACTGACAAGACCCAAGCGATTGTAATTAGTTTGTGTTACCTCCTGAAAACTATACCTTCTATTCCAACTCTTTTCCAGAGTCCAGTCTCACTATAGCTCCCGCTGTATACAGACGTATTAATTAACTAGTGCGCCTCATAACTAATCGTTTCAAACTTTAAAACAGTAATTATTACTTATGAATTATTTTCCGGTGTGTAAATCGAAGTGAATTTTAATACAATTGAACTTAATATAAATAAAACGATTGCCCCTTCGGGGAATATAGCAAATATAGAGGACGCTGTTCCAAGCACTTCAAAAACAAAGGATGATACAGTCGCTCTTAAACGTAAAATAGGCGTGTTCATCATCTATAATGTACCTATAAAAAATGCGTATTCTATATTCTCGGACGAGGAAAACGAAGAAGAATATATAATAAATGAAAATAATGTCTCTAGTAGTAGCCAATATTACATTTAAAGACCACAAACATATTTTCTATTATTTAAAAACTAAATATAGTAAATATCAAATATTCTGGAAAGAAAACCATATTTTATGGGCATAACAACGAAGATTTTGTGAATATAAAAAATAAACTGATATCTCTGAAAATAACTTTTCATAGTTACACCTCAAAACTCGAAGTTAAACCAAAGGTTGTGCTTATAGGTATGCCCACCAAATCCAACCGAGGACAATTTAAACGATCTAAAAAAACAGGGATTAAAAATTCATAAAATATTCCAAATTATTAAATACAGACGGAAAAGAAATAAAACTCCCGTCATCTATTGTCATATCAAAAAACAAGCAACAGCTTTTTAAATTAAAAAAATATAAAATAATGTGAAAGCCTCCATATTTCATTGGAAAAATACAACTGTAAAAAAGTGTTAACTCAATGTTATCTTTGGCAAGAGTTTAATCATGTTGGAAGAAATTGCTTAAAAAAACCAAAATGTTTAAAATGTTCAGAAGGCATTTATCAAAAGATTGCCCGAATATCCTAGCTGACGGATTTTAGCCAAAGTGCTGTAATTGCAAAGAAAACCAATTACGAAAAATGCCCCAAGCTAATACCCTCCTTACTTCCTCAATGGCGCTACAACTTACCAAGAGTCAGGACCGCCAGGTATAAGCTAATACGAAATCTACAAATTCAACAGAGCAGAGGCCAAGGTTAAACCCCTCCGACTGAATAATTTACAAGGTGAAGCTTTATGAATACCCAGCTCTACAAAAATCTGATTTAAAATGGTTTGGAAAAACATTTGTAAACCGAAATGTACAAAAAAAAAAAAAAAAAATAAATAAATAAATAAAATAAAAAATAAAAAAGTAATAATGAAGTTTTTATTATGAAATGTTTTAAAGGAATTTAGAATATGTCCACCATGTTTAACATGTATTTTATATCAATAGTAAAAAACGCTGATGATTGCATGTCAAAAATGTTTATAATAATAGAAGGTCTATTATCATTATTCGATTAATGTATAATTTTAAAACATTCCATGTGAGACTCAATGGCCGAGTGAGTTGGGGCGAGGGTCTCAGTGCGCTTGAAACCAGAAGGTCGTGGGTTCGAATCCCACCTGGGTGGGTTTAAATTTATTTCGTGGCGGGCCCACGAAATGAATCTTTACCTTCCCACCCAGGCCAGTATAGGACTTCAATAGAAGCCTTGCCCCCCCCCCCCAAAAAAAAGAAATCCATAACAATATGTGTATATCCCATAACCAATGTTTATTACGTTCCAATGTACTATATCATTTATTTAATAATGTATATAGTGTAAGATATATAGTGTCCTATAAAATAATAATCTATTATAGAATTACCTGTAATAATCATGACACCACAAAATAAAAGGCAACACTGCAATATCCTATACATCTACAAGTATAACAATAAACAATTCTCTTATATACAAACCACACACCAATTGGCAAACATTCTTAATTATTAAAGCTCATTTAAGTTCTATCAGAGTCCCGTTCTCTAATTTATCTTAGAAATAAATTGCATTCGTGACGATATCACACGAAAAATATTTTACCTAGGTTAAAAAATATTTATCGCTTATTAATACTTATCGGAATCAAGTATTTCAATTGTTACAAAAAATGACTGTTAGCAGTTATAAATTAAATATAATGATGTGGAATGCTCAAACTTTAAAAGTTCATGAAATAGAATTCAAACGAGTCCTATTCGATAATAATCCCGACATAATATCCGTTTGTGAGAGCCGGCTGGCTGCGGGTGATAGATTTTCGATTCCGGGCTACAAAGTGGAAGTGGAAAGACAGGAAGAGGCAGGACGGTGGTGTCATGGTCCTCCCGATTGGACCTTATTGAAGCCCCCATACACGCACAAATAAATCTTAAGGAGAAATTGTGAATTTCCCTTGAGATTTATCTGAACTGAACAGTCCACCCCCCCCCCCCCCCCCCACACACAACGGTTTTCCTCAAGGTTTCTTGCAGTTGCGACCATGGCCACGAACGAAGAGGTTGACGCGATCGAAAAGTGTAGTACCACAACTTCGGCTTGTCCACCTCGTCAGCTGCCGCTCCTGATTTTATGGAATTCTTCACCTTGTTTGTTTCTATTCTGTAAACACTTCTTATGTTATTAACTTTTTGATAACAGGGTCTTTAGTGGTGTTCGGCTCAATTTCTTTTAGTTTTTCGGTTATTCTTTCGTAAGCGGCTTCTTTTTTATTTCTGATAATCATTAATCTTTACTAGTCAAAGGTACGGCTCACTATCATACATCTTTTTAAATTGTTCCAAAAACTCCTGGTGCATCTTTTACAACAGAAAAAAGGTTCGCGCACACACGTGGGGATTGGACTGTACAGAAGAGTGGGCCGAAAAAACACTTTTTCCTATTTCGAAATTGTAATATCGCGGAAAACTTGCGAATTATATAGATAAGCAAAAGTAAGAAAAAATTATCGAAAGCGGTTTTCAACTTCCGGTCGCGAATAGGCCCTAAAGTTTGACAAAATATGAAAAAAAAAATCAGTTGTGTTATAATTTTTTTAATTTTTGGTATATATGTTTTCTTGATTTAATAGTTTGTAAAGTCTTATAAGTGGAACAGAAGTTAACAAAATTAGTTTCATAAAGGATTAAGTGTTTTATCAATTCATGTTTTGTTATTCCCTCTTATCTAATGTGTAAAAGTGTTACAAAACTTAAGAACATTACTTTGTACATGGTTTTGGTGTTTTATATATTATTATTTGTTGTATTAATTGAAGTGATAAAATTTCAGTATGCATATTTTGTGAATGGATTCTTTGTCATCCATAATACTTATTGTTCTAAAGTGTAACAGATTGTATAATGTAAATAAGTGAAACAGAAGTTAACAAAATGAGTTTCATAAAGGATTAAGTGTATTATCAATTCATGTTTTCTTATTTCCTCTTATCTTATGTGTAAAAGTGTTACAAAATTTAAGAAAATTAATTTGTACATGGATTTGGTGTTTTATATATTTTTATTTGTATCAATTTAAGTGATAAAATTTCAGTATGCATATTTTGTGAATGCATTCTTTGTCATCCATAATACTTATTGCCCTAAAGTGAGACAGATTGTATAATTGTTTCAATAAAACATATCGATCTAAAAATGAATGCGAGAAAGTATATATCATAGGTTTCATATTTTCTTATTTCCACTTCCCTTGAGAAAATATAGCAGAAATTAACATCATAACTTTCAACAAGAATTCTGACTTATATTATATAATCCCCTTTAACATGGAGAATGGACAATGTGAAAATAATCACAGATTAAGAGGTAAATGACATATAATATAATTGTAAAACTATTGGCGTAATGTTATAGATTAATTAATAGAGCATTTTCTCCGAAACATGTAGCTACAAATGTTAAATAAATAGGAGTTATGTGAAATAAATACTTAAGGATTCTGTCTTTTAAATATTTTCAATTTGTTATTTACACTTCCCTCACATCACAAAGTTTATCAAGAATTAACATTACTGGTGGTTTAGGATTATATTAATTTTGATTTAATATAAAATTAATTCAAAATTGATTTAGTGTCTTATACTTTGACATTTTCTTATTTCCACTTCATTATTTTCTTATTTCTCATTTTAATATCATAAGGTAAACAGAAGTTAATATTACTTTGAACAGAAATTTAAAGTTTCTCCGTAAATAAATGAGAATAAACTTTCCCCTCGAAAAGTAGCGACTAAAACACCGAAATAAATCGGAAGAAGGTAAGAATCGATAAAAGGTATTCTGGGCGGGCGTAGGGGTTGCCTCCTCTTAACCCGACCCTTATTAGTAACAGTATTTTCATTTTAAACAAAAAACATTGTTTTTTTAATGGTGTGAATAAATTAACATCTTCCGGTCGGACTGCATGAATATGACCGCAATGCTATTAAAAAACAGTACCTAAAAAAATATAATTAGCATTGATGAATTAATTGCCTGATGAATTAATCTCAATAGAAGTGGCAATTAATTCATCAATCCTAATTGTATTGATCCTTCTATACCATCATGCGTACCTCAAGCAAGTAAAAAAATATAGTTAGTCCTGCGTGTAGCTGGGAATCACTTGAAACAACTGTGCCAGTCTGGGATTGAGTCAGTGTCGATGTTCAATTTGATCCAGTCGTCACTGATTTCACTGGAACAGTTCTTTCAAGCGATTTCCTGGTACACGCAGGCCAAGCTGTCAAACGCTGTATAAAACTCGTCATGGAAGCTTCAGGAAAAGTTTGTGGAGCTGAATCTCGAAATGGATTTATAAAAAACACTCTGCTGTCCAGATCCCCCACGCCCAACTTCATCAGCAAATCAATCAAAACACCTTCAGCTACAAAACTATACTATTACTTAAATATTTGAGCTTTTTAAATTTAGAGCAAGTTGAAAAGTTCGAAGGCCGTTGTTAGTGTTACCAACTATCATGTCATAAGACTATCTTCTTTTAGGCACTGTTTTTCTGTAGCATTATGGTCATGCAGTCCGACCGGATGTTAATTTATTCGCACCGTAAAAAAAAAAAAAAAAAAAAAAAGTCCTTTTGTTTAAAATGAAAATACTGTTACTAATATGATTTAAAAAAAGTATATAAAATATACAAAAATGTTTTTCCAAAAAAATTGAAATTTGCAATATTTTGGGGCTTATTATGCGAGACCGGATGATATCAACTGACCTAAACCAAATTAAAACATAATATACTGGTAAGAGACTTTCAGAAATTTTAATTCTATTTTGTGAAGTTTTTTCTGTTATGCAGGTTCGTATTGATTTAGTAAGATGTTCTATTGCAGCAGCTATTTGTTGACAAGTTTTTAGTGGAATTTTGAGGTCAATATAGTTTTCTAAAGCCGAATGGAATTCGTCCCAGTCCACGCGTCCAGTTATTAAGGATGGAGGAGAAGGTTTGATTATAGGAGTAGAATGTAGGGTAAGCAAAACTGGGCTGTGGTCAGAGGAAATGTCATCTAAGGAATCTATTGTAGTTTGGGAAATAGGTATTTGAGAGGTAACGAATATGTCCAGAATATCTGGGCGTTTTTTTAGGGATGTAGGCCAGTAGGTAGGATTCTTAGGAGAAAGGATATGGTAATTGTTTAAGGATACACGGGAAAGTACACTACCGCGGGGATTGGACGTTCTACAGCCCCATCGCTGGTGTTTAGCGTTGTAATCCCCACCTGCAATGAAGCACCGCCCTAAGGATTGCAGAATATTTTGGGAAAGGCTATTCCCTGGAGGACAATATACAGCAGAAAGAGTAAGGTTTAATGGAAGGGAGGATAGGATTAGTGCGGTATACTGAATGGTGTCAGTTGGAGAGTAAGGAATCAGGGTATGAGTTAGTGATCTGTGGATAAGAATACAAGTACCGCCGTGGGCTGTTTTATCGGGGTGGTCAGTTCTGTAAGTGATGTAGTCTTTGTTGTGGAAATAGGAGGTAGGCGTCAAGTGGGGCTCGGTAATAAAGGCAACGTGAATGTTACTGTTGTGTAAGAATATGCCTAGTTGATTTCTATGATTGCGCAAACCATTTGCATTCCATAAAAGAACTGCCAAGGAGTTTTGGATCATCGAGGAATAATAGACGGGATATCTGAGAGTGCTCTTGTGAGAAGGGTAATGAAGGGTCTGATCGTTTCTTGGAGTTCTCGGAGGAAGGAGGAAAGAATAGATGAGATATCACCAAAACCCTGGTAGGAAATAGGATAGGGTTCTGATCTTTGAGGCGGAAGGTTAAACTGTCTTGAAGATGGTACTTGGAATGGGATTTGGCTAGGATTTTGTTGAGGTGTGGTTTGCTCATGAGTTCGAATTGGGGTGTTGGTCTGTTGGTTTACTGGTTGTGGGGTCTGTTGGGTAGTTAATGAGGAAAGATTGATTATTTTGGGAGGTTGGGATGGGAGGGATGTTTGAGGCGCCTGATTTTGTAGCCGATGGTTTCTTCGTATGACCGTCGTGAATTTGGTGCTTGTAGGAAGAAGTTGAGAAGATCCTGCTGTTGAGATTGATGGCTGGGGTTTGGTTAGTTGAGCTGCTGATTCAATGGATTGTTGATTCTGATGTTGTTGAGGTTTTGATGTTGATGGCAGTGGTGGAAAGTTTTTAGGAAAATTATTGTTGAGTGGAATGGTCTGTTGATTCTGGAAGGATGCTACTATTGTTTCGGATGTTTGAGGAACAGAATTTTTATTTGTAGTGGAGTTGGTGGCTCTCTGCTTCTGCCTATGTTTTTACACCTGGCAACCCTTATAGTTAGCAGGATGGCTCTCACCACAGAGGACACACGAGGCTGGTGTATCTCTTGTTTTTATGCAAGTTGCTGTTAAATGTGGTCCTGCACATTTGACACATCTGGGTAGGCGATTGCAATATGTCTTCGTGTGACCCAGATTTTGGTATCTGGTAAACTGAACAATTTCTCTCTTAACTCGTGGAACTTCAAATTTGACCACGGAGTACACGAATCTTTTTATGTTGAAAACTTCCACATTGTTCTCAGCTGGCTCCAGATCCACAAAGAACAATGGGAGTGGATGTTTTTCAGAGCGGTGGAGCACGTTGGAGACATGCCTGACGTTATGGCCTAACTGTTCCTGGTCTCTTTTAATGGCATCGGGAGGCACTGATTGGTGAAGTCCACGAAGTACTACCCTGTAGGACTTCTCCTCTTTTAATTGGTAACAATGAAATTCAATGTTTTTAGTTTTTAAATGGGCTATCAGTGACTTATAATGTTCTTTAGTCTGTGTATTTATTTTTATGTCGTGATATCTGGTGAAGCATTCGAAATTGGTTTGACCTATTTATTCGGAAGTATCTTGACAAAATGTAATGTAGTTATCTACTCCAGTAACGTAGATTGGAGGTGGATTGATACCTGTTAGAGGTTTTGGTGGATGAACTACTGTGATGTCTGAAGGCATGTTAATTAATGGCTGAAATCTGTTAGCAGTTTCGATAGGTGTTTCTGCAGTGGCGACTGTCTTACTGCGGGTTTGTGGTGGAGTGGGAGGTTGATTCGATTTTTTTTTTCTTTTTGTTTCCTTTTTTTTTGTCGGGAGAGTTCCTAGGAGGCTCAAGAGCAGTCTTTTTGACAAAGTTCTGTCCTTAAGAAACTTCTAGTCAGACACACTGTAGTCGGAACACGCCATATCTTCATCGGAGTCGAAGCACGATGATTTTTCGTACTCCATGGTATTAATGATAATTATCGTAAATATATACTAAAATATAATAGTAATTAAATAAAAAATAAATAAGAGAGAAAAAAAGATGTATAAATATAAATAAAAATACATTCATGTGTCAAATAATTAAAAAAAAAAAAAAAAAAGTTTACAGAATAGAGTTTCGAATCTCAGGTGCGTGAGTACATTTGACAAGCGCCCAACCCACTACACCACCGAAGCTGGTAGTCAAAGGTAGGCCAATATAAGTGATAGCTATTGGTATAATTCCGCATTTATATTATTATTTGTTTTATATTATTTATATTTAGTTGTAATGATAAGGGCAGTACTGTTATGTTTTGTGATCAGGTTGGCATGTGCCTATGTGACTTCTCTTGTGACCGTCCATTGTGTTTGTGTGCTATAGTATGTATCCAAATAAATCTGTGCTCTTTTTCGTTTAACTTGCATTTATGCTTCATTTCCCTGCACCTTAAAAATAACCAGTCCCAGCCGCCAGCAGGTTGAAACTGCCCTAACCACGCTGTGCTCAACTATCTCGCCCTACACTTAAAGACCACCTTCATAAATCAGTTTCAAGGAACTCACCTAGCCGGAAAACTTCATAGATTGTTGCAGTTTGTAAATATACAATATAGACAAAGTCTTGAGTTGATACGTGAACTAATACCACAAGAATCACTAGAGTAAACACGGAGATGCTTTAGTTAGCTGCATAGCAGTAGCGGCCATGTTCCTCACTCCCAATTCACATTTAAACTATAAAGCAGGTAAAATATGTTCATTTAAAATAAGCTTACAAGACTTACATGGCCACACTCAGTATTTAAATATGTGGTCCAAAGACAAGAAGTAGCATAGTTCCTAATTTTAAATTAGAAAATTTTACATTTCTCTCAAACATATTACATATGCTAGAAATCTACACTACACAGAAAAAACAAAACAAAAACAAAAAAATAATAAAAAAAAAAACAAATGCGTATTCCATAATAATCAAACGACTTAAAAAAAAAGAAAAAAAAAAGGGGTTCTCAACTCATCTGTATTTTTTTTTGTGTGAGTATGTTACGCGATTACTCGGTCAATTCTGAATAAATTTTGATGATTCTTTTTTAAATCGGTAGCGTATACTTCAGAGGTGGTCCCATAAAAAATATTTTTAAATCAACTCAACACTTTTTAAGAAAAATAAAAAAACAGAGAGAACTTCTAGGACTAACTCTATGAAACGAACTATTAGAAGTCATCGCCTCTGTAACTCGAACTAAAATTAAAAGAATTTCATGTGTAATTTGTTTTCCGGTTTATCTTTCCAGTTCATAGTTACACCAGTCACTTATTATTGATTATTCACTCGAGTGGTTTTACAGTGGCTATTAAAAAATTCTTTCAATTAAAGAACAGTTAAAATTGATTTGTAAAGTGGAGAAAGGAGAAAGAAGTTGGGTCTTTGTGAATTCCGAATAGTTCTCTTTCAGCCGTCCTAAAGAATAAAGAAAAGATCGCCGCCACTGGTGGAAGGCGGCAAGTCTACTTTTAGGCACCCTCAGAAAAAAGCGCAGTTCAGTTGAAAGTTATATGATAAATTGGTACCGGGTATTTAATTTTCTGTATCAGTGATTTTATATGTATGTACATACAACATACACATACCCATTAATGAAATATATACGTAATGATTTCAACTCCAATTTCGTGTTCAATTTTACCATTTACATGAAGATAAGTGGAAAGATGACCTCGATAATTCTTTGTTCTGTAAGTTGAACTATTTTTCAGGACAGCTTGAAGATCGAGAATCGACTATATAAACAAAAATACACTCACCACTAAAAAGTGAAAAAGAAAAATAATTTTTAGAAAAAAAACAAAACCGACTTCAAGATTAAACCTACATATACAAACTTGAACTAGAAAATAAAAAATAATATTTTAATTGCTTCGAAATAAAAACCATTAAATGACAATCAACGAAATTATCGATACTTACATACCTATTCACAATTTATGATCATTTATTACTTTTATTTAAAATAATAATCATTTATGATTATTTATTACTTAATTTAAGATCCTCTTACTGTTTCATCACCGCCACACCGCGGTCTCCGGCCATTCGAAAATTTATTGCTAAGGTAGGACTAAACTGCCCTTCTTGGCTGTCACCGACACCAAAAATAAATGATCATAAATTGTGAAGAGGTGTATAAGTATCGATAATTTCGTTGATTGTCGTTTAATGGTTTTGGTTTCGAAGCAATTAAAATATTATTTTTTATTCTTTAGTTAAAGTTTGTACATGTAGGTTTAATCTTGAAGTCGGTTTTTTTTTAATTACTTTTTTTTTTTAAATTGATTCTGAAATCGCTAATCAATAACAAGAAACAGAAAGATGTAACATCGACATTTTGAGAAATACAAAATGCACACTCAGAAACGTTAAATAGTTTTATTTATAGAAACGTAATTTAACGACATTAAACATGCCAAACTTAAAAGATAAGAAACTGCTCGTAGTTTCCGATTACTCTAACATTTACTAGAGAAGTGTTCAAAGCTCACAATAAGTTACGAAAGACTTATTTACATGACTGTGATTAGACCCACTTGGACATACAGAGTTGAGCTTTGGGGCTCTACTAAACTTGCTAATTCTTCTCGTGCCGAATCCTTACAATCCAAAATCCTTTCTATGCTCCTTATTGTGTCACAAACAAACTTATACATAACGTTTTAATGTTCCATATGTAGCTGATTTGGCCCAAACGAGATACCTAGCCTTTCATCGCAAACTCCATACATACTCAATCCCCGATAATCTTCCGGGGAATCTGAAAGAAGATGACTAAGAGACCTTCTAATGTAGATCTTTTTAAGTGGTACAAGTGGGTAGTTTTTAACATGTTATTGACATGTCATTGCATTCATTGTCCTCAAATTTACTTATTGTATATAATATATACAGTTGTAAATATCAATAAATACTCAAAAATAAAATAATAAAATAAAATTCTACACAAAACCCTTTCATTTTTGGGATTGAAAATTTGATAATACTCTAATCCCCCCACTATGGAAATTTGTTGCCCGTAAATAACATTTTTCAATCGATTTAATTTCTAAACCAGGGTCTTTCAGGATTGATGTAGTATAGTAACCGAAGGTGTTATTTTTCCAACTGTAATTATTTTGTGTGACTTGGCCAACCAAACAGAATAGACTCGTTAAGTTGAGAGCCAGTTAGCCGGGCGACCTAAGGACCTATACCATGCTCAACTAATTTTCCATTGTGTTGAGTTTCACTTGTTGCTGTGTGGAGGCTACCCTTTGTTCTCAGCTACAGTCGCGGAATGGAGAATAAAGGAGGGCCTTATCCAAGCCGTAGCATGACGACGTGGAAATTGCTCTCGGCTTAGTTTGGTCTCCGCGTTGGCACATCCTGGCACATACAGCGCTAAATATATTGAGGTAGCCTTGTTTGTAATCCGAGAAACGTTAGTAAAGTATCATCTCATCTCATTAAATCATCTCTGATTCATTAGATCTAGAATCATGCTGTTTATCCTATCAAGCAGTGCTAAAATTAATTTAAGAATGTATTTTTTCGGATAAAGGAGACGGAGAAAAATCAATAACCGCGCGAGAAGCACTAGGATCTCCTAAAGCCCATGTTTTATTACTCAAATGTAGGGTGTGATAGATGTCTTCAGCCCAAATGTAAATATTGTTAATATATGTGATTTTTTTTTTTTTTTTTTTTTTTTTTTTTTTAATTTATTTTATTATTATCAGGCATAAACTTAATTTATATTTACCTTCGTAGATACATCATAACTTTTTACTTTTTTCTTATAAAAAAAGAATACATTTGTACATTTAATCATTACCTATTGCCCTTTAATATAGCAAGATTCAATATTTGTCAATAAAAATAATTTTAAAAATTCTAAAAACTGTACTTACAAAAAAAAAAAAAAAAAATGGAAAAGAAAACCAGTTGACCAAACATCATAAAATTGCTAGGATGCCCTTTGCTGGCATTATAATGTCATGGACTGAGCTGGGGAGGAAAGTTATCTTTATTTATGAAAAAAAAAAAAAAAAAAATAATCCGGATGGGCCTGATAGATTTTTATATTTTCTTCATGATTTGAAAAAGGAGGAAAGAATATATCAAAGCGGCAACTGGGAGGAGGAAAAGTTATGGTTTGGGCATCTAATCTTTTTGCTTACAAAAAAAAAAGTAACTTAATGACTTGCATACTTGTCAAGCATTACCCAGCTCTCGCTACCGAATTTAAGGATCGGAAGGTACATATCCTTATATATATATATTATATATATGCATCTTAACACCTTTACTCACTTCAAGGTGTTCAGTAATGCTATTATTGATCGGGTAGCAAGCCTGATTCGCTTTTGGAATTCTATTGACTTTTCTTGTCCAATCCTACTAGATTATTTATTATGGTTCCCTCGTAGTTATACTCGTTCATTACATCTAAGATCTTTCCGTTACATAATATTTCAACATTTCCTTCATTCCATGAGAGAATAAGAATTGCTTTTAGAGTTGTTAATCGGTGTTCCTTTTCGATGTATCTTTTTCCATTCTGCCATTGCCTGTTGTAGCTTTTGTTTTGAATCTTCAATTAAGACTACATCGTCCGCGTGTAAGAGGCACCTTGCGAGATCTCTCCATTGACCTATTGAAATCCATGGTGTTCTGCGCTTGCATATCTTATGCACCTTATCCATTAAAATGATAAGTTGGAGGTTGAGGCTGTCTCCCTGTCTGAATTCTTGGTCAAGAAGAAACGGTTGGGATTATAATTTCCAGCAATCTTTATGACTCACTGAAGGCCCACGAAATATTAAAATGTGGTTTAATTTTTTCCCCTAGGATATATTTCTATCATTTTGACTTGGCTAAACTCGAATTTATAAAGTCAAAAAGAAATATTATTTTTTTTGTTTTGAGAATAACATAAAATCAATCCGGTAATTACCATCGGGTGAGTGGCAGTTTATTTTAATACTGTTTTAGGATTGATTTGGTAAGGTGAGAGGGGAGGATTAACAATTTTTGAAGTTTGTCTAAGATGTTATTACTGAGAGTATACAGTAACATATAAATTGAAATTTTGAAAAAATTAACACTACGTTCAATAACCATGGAATTCATTTATACTATTATTCATACAAGCAACATTTATACCCTTTCCTGCCAAACCCATAACCTAATTACCATTCAACGTAATGGGAGAAATACTTTGCTCCTCTCCCAAAAACCGTCACTGGTGTCGTTGCTAGTAATGGAGGCTAAGTAGTATTATATTATCTATAGGAAAAAACAAAATTCATATAAATACTACATAAAATAATCCAAACGAAAGGAAAATAAATTAAATTCTTGGTATAAATGGAAATAAATTATCGATCTTCTGATTTTAAAGCATTGTTGGGTAAATGACATGGAAGCAAATACTATAATACTATAAACGTATTAAATACAAATTAGCAAAATTTTATTTTTTTTTTTTTCTGAGCCAAGGTCTCCTTTACATATTTGTAAGATGGTTACAAGTTGTAAGATGTTATCAAGTGTGTACACCAACTACTTCTCGTTGATTCTGTGATCAATGAAAGGTTAATTAAAGGTAATTTACATGTCTTCCTAATTGTTTCCTGAATATCATATTTACATAAATAGTTGACGCATAATATTCTATGAAAATGAAATTTCTTTTGAAAAAATTCATTGACCGTTTCAGATGTTATCTGCTATTATCAACTTGGTAGTTCCCATTATAACCTAAAAAAGTGGAACTTGCACAAAATGCCTGTATATTTATTGTATCATTATCATCAAGGTTGAAACTGTTTCAAAGCCTTATTATAACATTTAATTAGCCAAGTGTGCCTCCTGTTGCAAGGGACTCTAACAATGTAAGTCCCATCGGGAAAGCAGGTACCAAAATGGAAAGAAAAATTTATGTACCAATGAGTCGTTCTCATAGATGGATTGATTTGTTGCCCAACGTTCTCAAGTCGCTCATTCACGTTGACGTTTCTCCAAGTTCCAATAAGAACTAAAAGAAGACATAAAGTTTGTAATTTCACCTTGTCATATTAAGAAATTTAAAGTTGGCCGCAATCATTGGTCGTGATCACATCAGCTTAGCGTAAATTGTTTTTAAAGTTTGTTTCATTTTCGAATTAAACTATTTAAAGTTGTATCCACTATTTATTAACACATAAGAGTCAGTTATCTGCGTTCTATTGGCTAACAAGTGGATCACGAAGGTGGAAATAAGATCGATAAAGGAATCAATAGTAGGTTGGTGAGTCGGGCATTATCTATCTTATAATAGTGGAACTTAATGCGTAAGTCAGCCCTCCCCACTCTTCTACGTCTAGTTATCATTGTCAATACCGTGATGTCTCTTAAGATAAGGAAGGATCTATTCCTATTTCTCTTTAAATATTTACAAAGTATTTTACTTTGTCGATATGGTTTCAAACGAAGATACATTGAAAGCCTTAAAAGAAAAGTAAATTTAGAAGGGAATAACGCACTCATGGGAGATCTAATTAAAGAATTAGAAGTAGTTAAGAAAATATGCGTACAGTTAGAAGAAACAAATACTCTACCCGAAAAAGAAATCGTATTTTTGAAACAACAGCTTCCTAGAAATAATTTCTTAGTGAATAATATTTCTAAAAGAGAGAACGAAAATGCATTGGATAAATTAACGACTATATTTGGTAGTATTAATTTATAAATTCCTGCATATACAATGGACAATTGTTTCAGGCTTGGAAAATATTTTAGTCTCACTTAATAATAATAATCTAAAAAGGAAATTTTTTGAAAATAAAGAGTTATTAAAAAGTATATAAGTCACGAAAAAACACCGGAAGAGAGAGAGGAGGGGGAAAAATTCACTCATATCTATTAAAACTAAAAGTTTTTGATGCCACCTGTAGTTATAGAAAAGATCTTTTCAAATTCAAAGGCAGTACATACAAGTTAGGGAAGCAGAAACTTGTAGAAAGTAGAAAGAAATATTTACAATTTTATACAATATACATTAAGTAAAATTGAGGAAATGATTATAATGACATCACACACAAGAATTACTCACTAGCAGCACTTCAATAAAAGTTCTAAAGTAGAAGGTCTCTTGGCCATCTTCTTTTCAGAAACCTCGGGGGGTTATCAGGTATCGAATGTGAAGTAAGTTGGGAGACTAATGGATTTGTGTGGGACTGCAGTTTACCATAAAAGGATTGATATCTGGTTTGGTCTAAAACTTAAAATGGACCAGACGGATGCAGCGGACCAGGAGGGCTGGACCGGGCTTACCGTCCGGAAGGATAAGGTGAGGCTGCTAAGGCGTGCTTCGCAAGGCCGGGCTGCACCACCGGAAATAAATGAAGGTGCGGTTGCTAAGGCGTGCTAAGCATTGCCGGGCCGCACCATAGGATTGTGCTCCTAAATAAACGTTTCCTAATTTATCATATACATCATAAAAAATTAATAAATAAAGTATTATATTGGCAGCAACGGCATACATAAAACCCATATGTTGAACCCGCTGCTGCCGAAACCCCGTATGCCTAAAAAGGCAAGGAAGGGAAAAAAAAAAAAAAAAAAAAAAAAAAGTTTGGTCTAAAGCACCAACATATGGAACATCAAGATCTTCATGGATAAGTTTATTTGTGACAAAGTAAGGAGCATTAAGGATTTTTCAAAGGATTTTGGATTGTAAGGATTGGATACGAGAAGAATTGGATATATGGACCTACTTTTGTTTTTCCAAGAAATGACTACTTTTTGGCAAATAGCTGTTCATATTTCACTTTTTTTTTTCTTTTACTAATTGAAATTTACAACTGTATTAGAAAATACATCCAGTAAATATGCTGTATACAATGCAATATGATAACATGATTAAGACTTGTAAAGGAACTACCCATTATGGTCATTATGGATTAATTCATTTGTGACAAAGTAAGGAGCATTAAGGATTTTTCGAAGGATTTTGGATTGGAGTGATTGGATGCGGGAAGAATTCGATGGTTTAGTGGATCCCCACAATTCTATACCGCAAGTCCAAATAGGTCTGATAATCGTCATATAGACAAGTTTCTTATAGTGAATGAGGAGATTTAAACGTTTGTCAAGTAAGTGTTATAGCAGTCGAAATCAACGTGCAGCTTCTTGTCTTTTCAATCTTGTATGAAGGTTCCAGCTAAGTCTCTTGTCCAGATGAAATCCAAGGTATCGTATTTGTTCTACATTAATTAGCGGTACACCATTAAAGGATACTGGAGGACAGGATGAGGTAGGTTTTTGACGGAGGGTAAAGGTTATTTGTTGGGATTTGCTAGGATTTATCTTAACTCTCCAGTTATGACTCCATTCTTCAAGGGAAGTAATATGTGACTGGAGTGTCTGGGATGCAGAAAATGGATCATCATTGACTGATAACACGCTGGTGTCATCAGCAAAAACCTTA
Source organism: Euschistus heros (assembly GCA_003667255.2). Classification (NCBI taxonomy): domain Eukaryota; kingdom Metazoa; phylum Arthropoda; class Insecta; order Hemiptera; family Pentatomidae; genus Euschistus; species Euschistus heros. The sequence goes on from RCWM02000512.1 coordinate 306,019, forward strand.
GGATAGTATTAGGATGAGTTGGAATATCAGCTGTATATACGGTATAAAGAATGGGACCCAGGATGCTACCTTGAGGAATACCAGCGTTCTTAGAGAATAAGGATGAGTCCAGAATGGCATACCCGGTCAAAGGCCTGTTCAACGTTAAGAAAGACACCTGTGCAGTACATCTTGCGCTCCAATGCAGATGAGATAACATCCACCACACGATGGCACTGCTGGGTAGTGGAGTGAAACTGACGAAATCGAAACTGGTGATCAGGAATAATGTGATGGGAATCAAGGAAAGGATAAAGGCGTTTCAAAAGGAGCTTTTGAAGGATTTTTCCCATGATAGGAAGGAGAGGAATAGGTCGGTACGGGGAAGGATTTTCTGGCGGTTTTTCAGGTTTTGGGATCATTTTTATAATTGATAATTTCCAGGAATCGGGAAAATATGTTGTACGGAGGAAAGCGTTATAAATATAAGTTAGGAGTAATTCTGCTTTTCTGGGAAGACATTTGAGGATTTTTGAGGTGATAAGGCCATGTCCAGGAGCTTTGTTGAAGGGCAATCTTCGGATTATGGCTAATATATCTGAAGGGTGGAAGGCTTTAGGAGGAATGGTCATTTGGAGAGGAATAGCCAGTTCTGCTTCAATAAATTCAACATGGTTAGGATTTAGGATATCAGGATGAGGTTTAAAAATATTGTGTAATTGTTCACCAAATACCTGCGATTTTTCCGTAGTTGTCCAGTCTGTATCAGATTTGGTCCAGGATTCAGCTGGAGTAAGAAGAGGATGATTGAAGGATTTGGATTTTAACAATCTTTTGGCAGTGTGCCATAATGATTAGTCGGAAACAGTTGTTTAGTTTGTTTTTGTAAATTTTCAAATTTTAGTTTTTTAAGCTCTGATTTCAGTTTGTTAGTCGATTTATTATAAAAGGTTTTGTCCGATGGATATCGAGTTCTATGCCATTTGGCCCTAGCTCGACGTTTCTCTACTAATAAAACGCGAATATTTTGTGGTAAGAAACTTTAAGAAATTTTAATTCTATTTTGTGAAGTGTTTTCTGTTATGCAGGTTTTTATTGATTTAGTAAGATGTTCTATTGCCGCATCTAATTGTTGACAAATTTTTAGTGGAATTTTGAGGTCAATATAGTTTTCTAAAGCCGAATGGAATTCGTCCCAGTCCACGCGTCCAGTTATTAAGGATGGAGGAGAAGGTTTGATTATAGGAGTAGAATGTAGGGTAAGCAAAACTGGGCTGTGGTCAGAGGAAAGGTCATCTAAGGAATCTATTGTAGTTTGGGAAATAGGTATTTGAAAGGTAACGAATATGTCCAGAATATCTGGGCGTTTTTTTAGGGATGTAGGCCAGTAGGTAGGATTGTTAGGAGTAAGGATATGGTTATTGTTTAAGGATGATACACGGGAAAGTACACTACCTCAGGAATTGGATGTTTTACAGCCCCATCGCTGGTGTTTAGCGTTGTAATCCCCACCTGCAATGAAGCACCGCCCTAAGGATTGCAGAATATTTTGGGAAAGGCTATTCCCTGGAGGACAATATACAGCAGAAAGAGTAAGGTTAAATGGAAGGGAGGATAGGATTAGTGCGGTATACTGAATGGTGTCAGTTGGAGAGGAAGGAATCAGGGTATGGGTTGGTGATCTGTGGATAAGAATACAAGTACCGCCGTGGGCTGTTTTGTCGGGGTGGTCAGATCTTTAAGTGATGTAGTCTTTGATGTGGAAATAAGAGGTAGGCGTCAAGTGGGTCTCGGTAATTAAGGCAACGTGAATGTTATTGTCGTGTAAGTATATGTCTAGTTTATTTCTTTGATTGAGCAAACCATTTGCGTTATAAAAGAACAGCCAAGGAGTTTCAGTTCATCGAGGAACAATAGGCGTGATTTCCGTCAGGGCTTTTGTGAGAAGGGTAATTAAAGGTCTGATCGTTTCTCACGGAGGAAGGAGGAGAGAATCGATGAGATATCACCAAAACCTTTGGAGGAAGTAGGATAGGATTCTGACATTTGAGGCGGAAGGTTAAACTGTCTTGACGACGGTACTTGAAATGGAATTTGGCTAGGATTTTGTAGAGGTATGATTTGCTCATAATTTGTAGTGGAGTCTTGGCCTGTTGGTTTACTCTTTTTGGGGTCTGTTGGGTAGTTGATGAAAAAGAATTGATTATTTTTGGAGGTCAGGATGTAAGGGATGTTTGAGGCGCCTGATTCTGTGGACGTCGATGTCTTCGTTCTACCGCTGTGAATTCATTAGTTGGTTGGTGAAGTTGAGAAGACACCGCTGCTGAGGTTGATGGCTGGGATTCTGCAATTTGAACGGCTGAATCGATGAGTTGTTGATTCTGAGGTTGTTGAGCTCTTGATGTTGATGGCAGTGGAGGAAAGTGTTTAGGAAAATTGTTGACTGAAATGTTCTGTTGATTCTGAAAGGAAATTACTATTGTTTCGGATGTTTCAGGAACAGGATTTCTATTTGTACCGGAGTTTGAGGCTCTTTGCTTTTGCCTATGTTTGTATACCTGGCGACCCTTATAGTTTGCAGGATAAATCTCACCACAGAGGACACCCAAAGCTGGCGTTTCTCGTGTTTTTTAGCAAGTTGCTGTTAAATGCAGCCCTGCACATTTACCACATCTTGCCTGACGATAATACGCTATCTTGAATACGCTTTCGTGTGGCCTAGGTTTTGACATCTGGTACACTGTACATTTTCTTTTTTTACTCGAGGTACTTCAAATTTGACCCCGGAGAATACTAGTCTTTTGATGTTGAAAACCTCCACATTGTTATCTGCTGGCTCCAGATCAACAAAGAACAATGGGAGTGGGCGTTTTTCAGAGAGGTGGGGTACGTTGGAGATATGGCCTAGCTGCTCCAGGTCTCTTTTGATTGCATCGGGAGGCACAGATTGGTGAAGTCCCCGTAGTACTACCCTTTAGGCCTTGTCTTCTTTTAATTGATAGTAATGAAATTTAATGTTTTGAGTTTTTAAATGGGCTATCAGTGATCTATAGTGTTCTTTCGTCTCTGTGTTTTTTTTTTTATGTCGTGGTATCTGGAGTGAAATTGGAAATTTGTTTGGCCAATTAATTCGGAAATTTTAAGACAAAATTGAATGTAGTTACCTACGCCGGTAGCGTAGATAGGAGGTGGCTTAATATCTGTTTGAGGTTTTGGTGGTTGTTTAACTGAGCTGTCCGAAGGCATGTTAGTTAATGGCTGAAATCTGTTAGCTGTTTCGATAGATGTAACTGCTGTGATGACAGCCTTAGTGCGTGTTTGTGGTGGAGTGGGAGGTTGATTCGGCTTATTTTCTTTGTCTTCTTTTTTTTTTTTTTGTCCGGAGAGTTCCCAGGGGGTTCAAGAGCAGTGTTTCTTTGTCTTTTTGACAAAGTTCTACCTTTAAGGAACTTCGAGTCCGATTCACTGAAGTCGGTACACGGCATTTCTTCATCGGAGTCAAAGCCGGATGATTTTTCACAGTCCATGGTAATATTAATTATTATTGCTAATATTTATTAAACAAGAATATTATTTAAAGAGAGAAAAATAATAAAAATAATGTACATATATAAATAAAAACACATCTATAAAATAAAAATAAAAAAATTCTTTGTTCTACGAGTGCTCTACTCACTACGCCACCTAGGATGACAGATAATGGCAGGCCTATATAAGTGCTAGTCAGTCACAGCCGTCAGCAGGTCGAAACTCTACCTACGTCGTGCCCAACTATCCCTTCGCATACTTAAAGTCCACCTTTATAAATTAGTTTCTAGGGACTCACCTAGCCGGAAAACTTCACTAATTGTTCAATTATGTATATACACAATATTTGTGAAGTCCCGAGCTGATACGTGCGCTAATACCACTGGTATTACTTGAGTAATCAGGCAGCTGTTTTAGTTAGCTGCATAGCAGTAGCGGCCATGTTCCTCACGGCATAAACTTTAAATAATGATTTAGTTAATGCAGGAATTGCCTCTAAGATAACAGAACAACTAAATCAAACCTCTAAGAAAGGTAAAAACTTGAGCGTTTTAAATTCCGAACTAGAAGCTCCTCTGACAGTCAAGCCTCATGACTCCTAACCTCTTTGCCTTTATCAACTCCGGCATATTGACCTTCGGCTCGCACTGGACTACGGAATTTAACAAATACTTGGTAAACGGAATTAACACCTTTGATTTAATATTCTGTCATATTAATGGTTCCAGGAACTTATTTAATTTCACAGAAGAAGAGTGCAAAATAATAAGGAAACGTGCTGTAATAAATATGTATAGTTGAAACATGGCTTGTTCACGATAAATTTTGTTTTGCTTTATTGGCTGCATGATTATTGCAAGATGAAGAACTCTACAGTGCCTGCAAGCATAATATATCTAATAGCCAACATCATCCTCTTCTGTGCCTGTCATCCAATGTATATTGAGAGATATACCAGCAGAAATACATAGCTGATTCACCTCCTTATGTTAATATAGACAGTATAAATAAAGGCTTAGCGAACCCGAAGGTTCGATACCGACACCACCAACCTTTGACCGCACACTTCCCTCAAACCCACTCCTCCAAAACACTGTCGGCCCTGACGCAATCCAAATATAGACAGTATAGAAAAAGAAAGTTATATTTACTTATTTTTATCAGTAGCTAAGGTATAAACTGTTCCCAAAATGATGCTATCTCTTACTAATTGACTGGTTACTCGCACAGTTATTATTATTGAAATATTAATTTGCTTTATGAGTTATCATTATTCGTATTTATTTTATTTCTATGTTGCTTATGTATGTACATATTAATTATTGATTTTGAATTAAGTTAAATTATGCTTTTAAAAACAGATTTAAATAATGCGCAGTATGTATAATAGTGGGAAAATTATTTTGTTTACAATGCAAGCTTTAATAAGATGTGCGGTCAGCGACTCTCAAGAAGTACGTGCATACATTGTTTATATTTGAAACATTTGAAAATAAAGTTATTATTATTATTATTATATTAAGAAATTCAAAGATTGAAACACTGAACCACTTACACTTTTTTATTTAAAAAATAAAAAAATAAATAAAAATAAAAGTGGCAAGAAAATAACGTGTCTAAAAAACATAAAATATTTGTTGAAGTAAAATAAAAAAAATTCTGGCCGATTGGACGAGTCAATAAAATCTTTAATTAGTGTAACCGTTTCAACATTACCTCAACAGTGACTAAAAAATAGAGTCCGTGCCAACATGTCCAAAGTATTACAGAGCTAAAGTATTATTTTTAGGTACAGTTCTCATAAATTCACTAAATATTATACTGAACGAACAACTTCAAATTTTACATGATAACGAACGAAATGGATAATGATTACAATTTTTTTTTTTGCGTCAATTAAGAAAATAATAAATTATTATGCCAAACCGTAAATTTAGTAAACAAATTAAATGTCATTTTTTTTTTTTTTTTTTTTTTTTTTTTTTTTTTCCCCTTCACAGCAGGAGGAGATAGTAAAATTTTTACAAAACGGTTTCTGATTGCTATTTTATGGTTTTCAATAATATGAGAGGTGGACGATAAGTTAATCCAAGTGCCCAGTATCTTATTGTTGTAACGTCTTCTAAAGCCATTTATAACCAAGATCCTAATATTTGTTTAATGTCCATTTTTCATGTCCGAATCCCCTTTTTTTGTCATTCGGTAGTTTCTCTTACTCATTCATCATTTTTTCATTATGACGATTATTTCGCAAAACTATTAGAAAAAAGTAGTTTCTGAAAATATTTAAATTAAGTCATAATTTGATACCTAGTTTATATTTTATTTAGGTTTATTTATTTTTATTTTTCTCGAAGAAAAAATATCTTTTATTACAACAAGGCAATATATCTTTTCAACGGACTAATTTCGTTAAAAAACAAAAAAACAAATAAAATAAAGGTGTTAGAAGGTTTTAAGATTACCTTTCAGACGACTTACTTACTGGGGTTATCAGTATTTCAGTGGAAAACTTGTCGGGACACACTAGATTTGAGAGTGTATGGACCTTATTATGGAAGGATGTCTGTTTTGGACCAATCCAACGACATAAGGGACGTTTAAATGGTTAGGTATAAGTTTCTTTGTGACATTATGAGAAACATTGAGTATTTTACAAAGGATTGGAATCTTTTTTTGATTTAATTTGATATTTCCAACAGTATAAAATATATACATACATGAAGTGAATTCGTGGACGAATGGTGACAATAAATTGTAAAGCAACTACTCATCGATAGAAGCCCCTATATTGAATCCTTCTATTATAGAACTTTTATCAATTTCGGATGGCCTAATGGTAATTTTAAACAAATCGAGTGAGGAAAGCAAGCTGGGAGTCTGGTGGACTCGGCATTGACACTTACAACTGTATACTAATATATACATATACATTAAATGAAAAATTGGAAATATGATTACAATATCATAAAATCGTCAGGTCCTTACAGATCAGAAAAACAGTATCCTTTTGAGCCATGTACCAATTTACTAAAAAATTACGTCAGGGGTTGATAGTGTTGAAAAACTCTCCAACTACCCATTTAATGCGTAAACAACAGCGGAATATCCATCCGCCCTCTTAAAAACCTTTAAATCCTGGAAAATTTCAAAATAATATCCTTAAGAACGAAAACTAAAAGGACATCAAAGGCGGAATATCCTTCCGCCATTTTAAAAACCGTTAAATCCTGGAATATTTCAAAATAATATCCTTAAGGACGAAAACTATAAGGAGAACAATGGCGGAATATCCTTCCACGATCTTAAAATCGTTAAATCCTGGAATTTTCATACTAGTATCCTTAAGGACGAAAACTAATAAAATCGATAAACCTTTAAAAAAAATAGTATCCTTAAGAACGGAAACTTATTCAAAGTGAGGAAGGAGAGCGGCCAAAGAATCTCCCTCGGCCGCCAAAAATCGTCATATCCTGGCAAATATGAAAACCAGTATCTTTTTTAACAACTTATTAGTAGCGCTTCAATAAAATCTCCATAAGAATGTTCCTAAGTAATATTATTTTCAGACACATCGGAGGGTTAGCGAGAATCAAGTGAAAAGTAATGGAAGGAGACTAGCGGATTTGAGTGACTATTCATACATCTAATGGTTAAGAGAGAGGGCTCATCTAATCTGGAAGTCTGGTGGGATTTATAATGATGATTTGGTCATTAATAATCGTATCATTAATGGTTTCTGTAATGATACTTAGAATTAAGAATATTTTGTCCGCAAACTCTGCTTCAGTTTCATTCTTGGAGATAACCACCTATTAGCTACCTTTTCCAATTGAGTTGTGGTTTAATTATGTGCTTTACTTACGAGTATATATTGTAGAATTAGTTCTAGAAGTTTTTGTCTTTAAACAGCATAATTTTCTTCAAATGTGATATACAAGACGACAACATTGTATATTATTAGTAGTGGGTGTTCGTCAGTGGTTTTAATGAATGTTGAGGGAGTGACTAGTGGCAAGCCCCACCAGGCGGCTCTGACGCTATTTACATCGCATTTACATGCAAATGCCAAGATTTACATTAGCCGTCCTTACCTAGGCCCTAGCGGTCGTCCGCATCTAGAATCTTGCAGAAATCTCAATAGTATATAAATATTTACTACAGAATTTGCATCAAGACAGCGTCACATTCTTCTCCAACTTGTATCATATTTCGGATTGTAATAAAGCAATCCGGAAAATTTTTAAATTCCTCTTATTCGCTTGCCTTTAGGAAAAAACAAGAGAAACAAAATATAGCGAATCCCTTCTAAAAATTACTTTCTTCTGATATTATCATTAACACTATTAATTTTCTATTATTTTGATTTTTCTGATCTTGAATATATATACATATATATAATAAAGTTCTTTATTTATTCTGGGACCCTAGGTCCCTTAAGAATAAAAAATAATGTACAATCAAGGGCCTTCAGAGCCTTAAAATAAAATAATATTTTCATAATAAATTAACAGATAATAATAATAAAAAAAAAAAAATCAGAAAAAAGATATTAATAAAAAGTAATAGAAAATTTATAATAATTTTTTACAAAAAGAAAAAGATTCCTTGAATATAAACTGTTTATAATTGTAGTTTATAGTTTATAACAACTAAAAAGTGGCTATTGACAGTTTTTGGAGGACAGGATCTGGGTGAATAGTAGGTGGTTAAAGAAGTGGTATGTGAAAGTAGGAAGGTTAATTGAATGACGAATGTTGAGAGGGATGGAGTTCCAGAGAGAAGTGGCTGAACAATGAGCAGGTGGCGCGTGGAAAAGTATCTCTTTGTTTTATGATCTCTTCTTTTAAAGATTTGCGAACAAACCTGGTAATAATAGGGTCTGGAGTTCCTTCTACGTTAGGATTCTGCCGCACGGCATGGTCTAGTTCCTCAGGACTCAGCTTAATACCCAGGCCAGCACCGACGGTGAGTATGGTAACCACAACAGTCTCGCCAGGCCTCTCTGGTATGCCCCTTATTTCAATTGTATTCTCGAGTTGCCTTTGCTCGACTAAGATAAGCTGGCTTTCCAACTCAGAGACTTTGCCTTTTAGCTGGCAATTTTCTTCGGTTAACTTTTCTATTTGAGATTTCTGATCTTCTAGGAGAGTTTCTATTTTTAATAATCTCTCGTTATTATCGAACGAAAGTTCTGTCTGTTTTTGGTGGGTATCATTTATATCTCTTAACTCTACAATGCCTTTGAGTTTTGCCTTTACCTCCTTCACGTCTCTTATTAGGCCTTTCGGCAGTTCCGATATTGAGCCTTCTTCTTTTGCCACCTTTGATGTTATTTTAAAATCGGGGAATAACCATTTTTTTGATTTATTCTTTAGCACTGTCGGGACTAATGCTGTCCCCTGTCAAACATTTGAAATGATAAAATGACTGACAGTCCGTGCAAGATATTTTTGTTTTATCGTCCCTGGAGACGGTTTTACTACACGCCTGGCAGCTCATTTTGTTAAGTATAATAGTTTATAAGTATGTAATGTATGTGCTCTGCTTTTATACAATTTGGTATGTTTACAATGTTACTTTAGGTATTAACACTGATATTGTCTCCATACAGACATTAACTCCCCCCGCCAGTTTACGACATTCCTCGTAAACTTTATACCCCTGCATAAAGATAAATATATATATACACTAAACATAACAAATAAAACAAAATACTTGATACTTCACAAGAACGAAAAATAAAATAAAAGAAAACTTACAAGCTACATACTTCTTCTTCTTTCTCTTCCTCCTTAGTGCCTTTCAGCATGGAGGTGCCTCTGTCCAGGCAAACCAATCCTCCCTATCCCGAGCCAGCGCCCTCATGGCATTCCAGTCTTTGCTTCTCTTCTCTCCCACCTTGGAGATGTAGTCCATCCATTGAGTTCTGGGTCTCCATCTGGGACGTTTTCCTGTTGGTCTGCCCTCAAAGTACTTTCTCGGGTCTCGGTCCTCATTCATCCGGCAGAGATGTCCGAACATCTAAGTTGCCTCTTTTCAAGGGTATCCTTTAGAGAGACAACCCCTAGATCCTCTCTAGTCCTATAATTCCTGATCCGATCCCTTCTGGTATGGCCCGCTACTTTCCGAAGGTACCTCGTTTCCGCTGCAGTAACTCTGCTTAGGTGCTTCCCTAATGGTACCCAGCTTTTACTTCCATATAAGAGAGTAGGCAGGTAAACAAGCTACATACATTAGACTAAAAAAAAACCTAACACAATAGCATCACTTGTTGCACTCAACATAATATCTAAATTAAAACATTTGATGTTTGGAAGTTAGAACACTCCAGATCAAACAGGGCTTTCCGGAATTTTAAGTTGTTCAATATGAACTGTTCTACGTTTAATGGGTTCTTTCAAGCAATGGTGACCACATTGTGTTCCCTAATAACCACTACTTTAAACGGTCCTTCATATCTCCGCAACTCCTTGTATCTATTAGAAGTCAATTTCCTATATACAATAGTCCCGATTTTAACGCCTGTCATTCCATCCTTAACTTTCAAATTTTCTCGGGGCTACGGGACTCCTTTGTTTTTCCTTTCCTATTTTCTCCCGGACATCCACCCACAATTTTCCCAACTGCAAATGGTTGTTCACTATCGCCTCTGTCCCCGCCTCTAATTGTCGCTCCGGCCCTCCTTAGAAGGTCGCAACCAATAATCACCTGGTATTTCCTAGGCATTTCCTCCACCACGTGTACCTTTAAACTACCCTTTTCTTTGGCCCACCTTTCTAGCTCTATTAAGGCTCCCCCCTCTACTCTGCATGGACCCCCCAGGGTAATCAATTTACAATTACAACCCTTGATCTGGACAGCCCTCTTACTCCCGTACCACTTTTCTAATACCCCTTTACATACAATAGTATTGGAACTGCCCGTGTCTAACAAACAATCCACTCCCCCAACTCTAATTAAAGGCAAACCGCCATCTCCTCCCTATATATTATTACTTACTAGTCTGCGGTTGCCTCTCTGTTGACCTCCTCAGCTGCTGTCTTGCAATCCTCTCTACTCCACTTGTCCTCCGACTGTTGTCGCCCGCTCCTCGGTCTGCTTCTACTGCTTGGTCCGGTTGGCTTTTCTTCCGATTCAGACGTTCCTTCTACATCTCTGGTGTCAGATGCCGAGTCTTCTCTTTTAATTGTTCTGCGTCTGCTTCGCCCTATCTTCTGGGCGTTAACCTCCATTGGCTCACCTCGATTGTCTTTTTGGTACAAATATGGGCATTGCCTGGCTATGTGCCCTTCCGTACCGCATTCAAAACATTTCGTGCGGAGGCATTGAGCAACGAGGTGCCCCGCTTACCCACATCCATGGAATTTTCTGCCCTCTCTTCTGCCAGTGGCTCGTGGTCTTGCTCGTCCCGGTCTTCCTTCAGCTCCTTCTTTTCCTTTATATTCGAAGTCTCGTCTCCTGGTGCCGACGGGCGTCGGTCCTAAGCGCTTATATGCCACCCTGCTCCATCCAGGCTCCTCAATTGCCATGCGAGTTTCCTCCTCTCTCGCACTGGTGTCCACCATCTTTTGGACACACTCAACAAATGTACGTTCCTTTGGTAGTCCTTCCTTCTTCCCAGTTTCTCTCGCCAACTGGCGAGTATACTGGTATAGTATACCCTTGCTTCTGCCTCTGCTGCACTTATTGTTTCCCTTAGCTTTTCGGTTGAATTGTGCCAGAAGCGCTGCTGCATATTGGCCGCTGGATTGCCTCGCTTCACTCGACATACCAGTGCAGCCTTCAAGGAATCGGCATCCCCAGCGTCTAGCCACTTTTGCTTCAATTTGTGTCATTAAGCGGTCACTACCTTTTAGGAAATGGTTTAACTCACCTATTTCCCCTGGAAATTTCCCTTAGTCCGAGATGCCCTTTCTGAGATCCTACGATGTCGCTGTCCTGATCTTCATCCATTCCAGAACGTTTGCATGTACCTCTGCTAGTGTTCCCTCTGGTAATGGTGGCATGGCTTGGTTCTCCATTAGCGAATTTTCTCTATCAGGGTACTATTGCCTATGAAAGATTAAAAAGAAAATAGGCTTCCACGCTCGATCCCGGGTTTCGGCACCAGCTATATACGGCCGGTTGAAAAACTAAAAAAAAAGGAAAAAGGTTATAATAGCAACACGCAAGAACGCTTACTATAAACTGATTTATTCCTCTTCGTAATCCTGCTGATATACAATTAGGTATGTTTACAATGTTACTTTAGGCATTAACACTGATATTGTCTCCATACAGACGTTAACTATGTATATTTATTTTTTTTTTTTAAGCCAATCTGTATCATATATGATTGAAATACATTTACGGAATATTAAAAAATAATTCAGCTTAGTTCCTAATAAATCAAAACCTACTGGTTTTGGCCCGAGCACCTTCCTTTCGATCCATATAAGCTATCGATAAGCAACCAATCAATCTCTTACGATTTATATCTTTTCTGAAAATCCCATATTTTCCCTATTTCATATCGATGTTACTTCAGTTTTGGCGATCCTTTCGTCTTCTTTGAAAATTTGTATTGGCTTCCCGGAGATTAACGGGTGTTCATGCTTTTAGAATAAAACTAAAAAAATAAATTATCAGAAAACGTTTTTACTAATCAAAATACTCTCTATTCCTCTGGATACATTTCAGCCAACGTTTTAGCTTCTATGTATAGAGTTCGGAATCACTTATGATTAACCATTTCTGTCGATTATTATCACTGTATTTTTATCGTTTGAAAAGTGGTATAGGTCCCTAAAAAGATGGTAGTTGGTATGCAAGAGGTCATTAGAGAAAGGGGTATGAGGCAGAGACTAATAAATAATCAATATCATAATGATAAAAACATTTGTAAAATTCTTTCTTTTTTTTTTTTTTTTGGCCGTTCTAAACATAAGCTCTTTCAATGTCTTGAGGTGATATGTCTTTAATTTCAGAATATCTTCATCCAGGGAACAAGGTCTGCTAGGAAGCTTCTTATCTTCAAGGCTGAAGTCTCCCTCTCGATTTTTTTTAATCCAGTGTTGAACGGTGCACACAGTCTCTCTGTTCTTGCCACGAACTTCTATTAATATTTCTGGGCTCTGTTCCGACCGAGATTGAACTCGTAATTGAAATACGAAAATTACTAGTAAACTTGTAATTAAAGACTGAATAACTGTCCAAGTAGTGAAAAACAAAAAGGTAAAAAAAAAACTTTTTGTTTGTTATTGGAATAATAAATATTGACATTCATACAAAAAAAAAAAAATAAATAAAAAGATCCTTTTAATATAAACGATTTATAACGCAGAGGAGTAATTTAGATAAAAGCCTTCATTATTTTCCGGACAACCGAAGAGTAAACTCTTGTTTTCCTCTATAATTGTTTTCCACTCTTAAGCAAAGTTTTCAAACTGATTTACTTACGACCTCTTCTTCTTGACTTTTAACTTTTTAAATTCCAATTTTTCAATACTGCAGAAAAACAGATCTCAGCATGTAATACATTTTTCTTAAACCTCAAACTTTCTACATCGTTTATTCCACATCAAGGATCCCAAATCTCCTAAATTTCCATCATTTTTTTCCCATCAAGGAGTTCTCAATCAGTCTATAACGTTTAATAATATATTTATATTCTATGATATTGAAAGCTTTTCATTACATTGATTATTTTTGTACGATATTTGATTTTTTTTTATTGTTTATGCATTCTTTGGGGATTTGTGACACAAATTGAGCATATTTTTCATGTTAAAGAAATCATTTAAGACAGGATGATGAGGAGGGCGATTTAGAAAACGAATCATCACTAACAATGTCTTATCAAGAAGATTTTTCTGGATTCGAAGGTGAAACTGATGCAACATCGTTCAAATATATATTTTTAGAAAATGCTGAGACCGTGCGGCGGTAGACAAATTGTGAGCCTAAGCGAAAGAAAATTAGTGATTGTTTTCAAGCCATTAACTTTTTGATTTACGTATGTAATAATGTTACTTGTGTATATTATTATTACATACGTAATAAATATTATTTTGTTATAAATTAGATACGTGTACTACGCCTATTGTCCTTCGTTATTTTTCCTTATGTTTTCCTTACTTTTTTGGGGTCTCGATTAACGGAGGATCTATAACGGATATCTTGGTCCTAACCACGTCGGTTAATCGAGTTCCAAAGTATCTGCACTATGCACTACACATAACGAGTACAGTGTGAAACTCTTTAACGCCATGTTCGAATTACAGTGATGTAAAATAATATTTACGTGACAATTTGAATTTTTATTTTTTTATTAGTGTCGGTGTTAATAAGGTAGTTCTGCCGTAATTGTATAATCATTATCTGTTTTACTATAGTAAATAACCTTCATGGCGCTTCAATTCTTTTTTATATTAAAACCCTTTTATTTTGAACTCATAGTGTTACAATATGTTTACCTGATTATATCTAATTTATAAAAATCTTATCTTATTTTTTTTTTTATTTTTCAGGAAACATTCTTGACTTCTTCTGGATATCTGTAAGTACGGACAATTTATTCTGTTTTAATGTTTTATGTTCGCCAATTTTAAGAGAGCAGCGCTGGGATCTCTTTGGGGTTCCCTGGCTGAGTATCTTTATTTGTATTAGTATGACTTTTTCTTAATTTTTGTTGTCATAATTTTTATTTTTTTTATCTATTATTATTATTTTCCTTTATAAATATTATTATTATAATTAGTATAATTATTTAATAATATAATTTATAAATATATTATAATATAATTTCTCGTATTTTCATTTTTTTGAATGTGTTAATACAGTCGTTGCAAAATTGCATCACTTACTTTTTTAATCCTTAAGTTAATAACGTTGATACTATTGAATGTTTTTATTTTTGTTTACATTATTGAGATATAAGCGAACTCAAATAATGTTTATTAGTTCAGTTTTAGTTTCTGTCAGGATGAGTCATCTGAGGTCAGAGTATTGAAAAAAAATCATTCTCTGAGCCCCACGGAGCGGATATTAAGGTTCTTGAAGGAAAAGAAAATCGGACCGCTTGATAATGCGTTTGTCCTTTGAGGAACACTTTAAAACTTCCAAGGAAATATCCAGAGATCTTGCAATCTTGCAAATAGCAATCTGGGCAACGTAAGTGGAGAAACTGTTGGTCGACGCTTAAAGCTACGGCCACACGTGCTGTATTTCTCACAGAAATTGCTCTGGAAAAGAAGCTGTACTTACGGAACCCGTTGAATAGAATGCAGCGGGCCAGGCGAGCGTCTTTTCCAGCCAGCAGGGAAGGGGTCGGGCGTATTTTCATGGTCTCCCGCCACTTATCATTATACCCAGGCCCTCATTTGTCGCTGAAGAGGTGGCCACACGTGCGACAAATCCAGCCGCGCCTTGTTTCTCAAGTTTTCTTTAAAATAGAGCTCGACAGTGAAACAATTATTTCTGAATTGCAAAACTATCCATGTCTATATGACGTGAAGAATGTTCATTTCAAAAATAAGGAAGAAAAAAAAAAAAACTGAACAAATGGTAAAAACAATCCTGCAGTGAGATTAGAATCAGCTTTGGGACTTATCACAAATTATAATAAAATGAAAACCGGAAAACTTTTTTTTCTTCAAGTTTTGTATAAAATAATTTGTATAATTATATTTATACAATAAGATATTTTAATTAGTATTTAATATTCTATAAATTGTTGAATTTTTTATCTCACTTTATATTATTAATAAAACAAAAATCACCGTCAGTGAAAAATAATACCATGAAAATATAATATATATGTATATGTTTCACAAATCCAATATTTCTCAAACGAATTAAACGCGAATGAAATTGTGGTCGTGTGGCCAGGAGTTAAGCAAGTTTTCCTCCCGATTGAAAAAAAGTACGACTGCACGTGTGGCCAGGTCATTTGTCAGTTTTGCAGCGGCAGGAAAAGTAGCAGAATTGCTGCGGGAAATGCAGCACGTGTGGCCGTAGCCCAAGAGAAAAGGGTTTATGGGCCAAAAAAAAAAAAAAACAAAGAAAAAAACCCAAAAAAGCCGTTTCTCAATCATAAAATGAAGCAATCACGTCTGAATTGGGCGAAACAATACCAAAACTGGACAGCAGAAGACTGGCAAAAAGTAACGTTTTCAGATCAAAGCAAATCTGCCATGTTTAGTAGTGGTGGTGCTTCCTATGTATGACGTCGTTCACACGAAAGATTTTTTGCAAACCACATTAACAGTGAAGCATCCATCAAGTGTCATGATCTGGGGATGTTTTTCTTACTCTAAAATTGGCTAACTGCCTTTTACTGATGGGCTGTTAGAGGTGAAAAATATATTAAAATGTTGGAAGAAAGTTTGATACCGTCAATGACAAACCACCTTTTGCTTTGTCAGGATTCCATTTTTCAAGACGTTTCTGCTCCATTCTACAGAGCCAAAGCTGTAAGTACTCGTACTAATTGGTTTAAGCCATCTTGCTGCTTGAAATTCTTGCACATTTGTTTAATTTAAGATTGCGTTTTTGAACAGGTAATTCAGTTTTCGTTTTTGAAGGAAATCTCAATGTTACCAAAGCCGGGGAACTGCCCTGATTTAAATATCATAGAAAACTTAAAGAAAACAATTAACGAAGTTAAACCTAATAATAAAAATAAAATATTAAAGGAAACAATTAAAAATATGCGGAACTACGAAATATCTGAAGAAACAATACAAAATTTCATTAAATCGATGACGACCAGAATTGCTGCCGTTATAAAGGCTAAACGTGGTTTAACAAAGTATTATAAAGAAAAATAGATCGAAAGATACGGTATTTTTACACAATTAAATTTTTAACAACCATTGATTTATTTTATTATTATTTTTTTTTAATACATAATTTCATTCAGTATCGGTCTTGACTCACCTAATGAGTTTCTCATCTAACCTCCGTACAGGATTCGATAAGTTTTCTTTATATTCTTAATATTTTATGTCTTTCTATCATTTTACCATATATAGTTCTTTAGTATCTGTTTATAGTGTTTTTATTTTTTATTATGAATGAATGAATGAATGAATGCTCTTTATTTGTTAAAGGCAGTCTTGTACAAATAATAATATTATTAATAGTATACAATAGATCCATAGCACGAGTCTAGTGCTCTTAAACAAATCCTTACATAACAATATTTTTTTTTACATTATACAAATGAATATTTATTGTAACAGAAATATATGATCTAAATTCTTTATCTTTATTATAGATATCAACGTTTTACATAATTGATATTTACATATGCACTTATCATCTACACACAAACACACACCTTCGTTCACCCACAACAATACACAATATGCCTGTGCATAAAATTAATATTAATAATTAATTACATAATTAAATAAATAAATATATGCATACACACACACACACACACACACACACACACACACACACACACACACACACACACACACACACACACACACACACACACACACCTACATACATATGCATACACCTATACAAACGCAATGTATAAATAAATGCAATATATAAAATAACATCAAATATAAATATAAACATACTCAAGACATATCTCCATGTTATCACTAACATAATTTAAACAACAACCTTATATTAATTCTAATAAATATCAGTTTATTCATTTTTTTTTTTTTTTTTAATTAGTCATTGACCACATAAAGACATTAGCACCCTATATACATTTATCATGAAGAAGTATACTTTATTTAATTTTTCTACACCGTCAATATTTAATATAACCTCAATATTGTGGTTATCAGAGGACATTTTGATGTATGGCTGAAGATACAGTTGTCTATATTCCTTGAACGTTGGGCAATAGAGGAGGATGTGGTATAAGCTATAGGAGATATATTGACTGCATGATATGCAAGTTTCCTATGATTTGAATAAAATTGTTTTGTTTTTAGTATATAATTTAATTTGTTCTTGGTTAGCGACTCTTAATTGACTGACACACCTTAACTTTTTTATGTGTACTTTGTATGTTAGGTACGTTTCGGGATTTAAGATATTGTAGTTGCAGAGTAATCGGTACAATGAGAAGTTGGTTGACCTGAGAACTCTTTGAATGTCCATTGAGATATAGAAGTTCTGTTCTTTTTCTAAGATGACATCTTCGTATCTGATAACGCCGTTGGAAGGATGGGCAGAGAGCTCCTCTGTAAAGTGACTAAGCTCAGCTATGGCCTTAACTTGAGATACCCAATTATACTCCACACCAGGGTTATCATTATCTAGTGCTTTCAGTCTATTAAAGCACAGTTTTGACAGTCTCTCGTCAGGCATGAGTGAGTTTCGTACATAGGCTTATGAACTTTTTGATAACCTTCAGGCTCAGTGAGGTTCTCCCAGTCTCGAGGCGAACTGTATAGTTTGGAGTGTTCCTGGGCCAACCAAAAATATATTTTATGCATTTCAGCTGCGCAATCTCGATCGCCTCGAGATACTTAAGACTCCATATTTCAAAAGCATATAGTAAGGTTGAGAAGACCATGGAGTCAAATAACGCTTTTTTTTGCTTCACAGGAGTCGCTTTTGCCTTTTTTTAGAATGTCTATTACTGTTGCAGATGCTACTATGATCTCTGGATGAAGTGCTGCGATGCTTTTTTAAATTTGCCTGTTTGTGTAAAGGGTAATCCTAAATAAGTGTAGCTTTTAACGTACTCCAATTTGTCATTGTGCCAGTACAGTGATTACAGTTGTTTAGTTCGTGGGTATTTGTGAAAAACTAAGACTTTTGATTTATCAACGTTTAGGGTAAGAGAATTGTCACTACAATAATCCTGTAATATTTTGAGGTTCTTCTGTGCACCATACCAACTGTTGCTTAGGACGATTATATCATCTGCCAGCAGGAGAACCGTTACCTCATGTGAACTGTCGATGCTTACACCTATTGCTCCTCTATTATGAAAATACTGGACTATATCGGAGATGAATAGCAAAAATAATGTAGGGCTCAGACTTTCCCCTTGTAACAGACCTAAGAGATGTTGATTTCTTCAGAGAGTTGTCCATTGAACTGAAATTTGTGTTGAGGCATTGTCATATAGCATTTTTATTATTCTAACAAGTTTACCTCTAGTTCCCAGGATAAGAAGCTTTTCCCAGAGAAGACTGCGGTTAATGGAATCGAAAGCTTTTTTAAGATCAATGAATACTGTGTATAGGTATCTTCCTTCTGTTCTAAACGTGATTCCAATAAGTGACGTGAGGGTGAAGATATGGTCGATGCATCCTCTTCCGCTTCTAAAGCCTGCCTGTTCCTCTGGGATGAGGCTCTCGGAATCCGCCCATATCATCAACCTCCTCGCGATAATGATGGTAAATAATTTTGTCAGAGTATTCAACAGAGAAATACCTCTGTAATTATCTGTATCCCTTCTATCACCTTTTTTGAATAATAAATGCAGTTTAGATTTGGACCACTGAAAAGGTAGATTTTTTTATTAAACTTTATTAAATTTCGTAGTTATTATTAATTTTTGTATATATATTATTTTCTTTATATTATCTTCTATAATTTTTTCCCCCTTTTTTTTTAAATGGAGAATCCACCAGATTCTTCAAATAGCTCGTTGGCTAAAAGAAAAAGAGCATTGGGCGAATAAAACTTCCCCCTGAAAAATGGGACCAGGAAATTAAAATAACCCCGAAATATCGGATCATGAAGAGATCAGACGAAGAAAATTAAAAAAAAAAATTGTCCCCATTTTTAATTAGTAAATTTATTAATGGCTTAGTCGGTAAAGTTAAAAATATAAAGGAATTAAGAGACGGTTCTCTATTATTAAAAACTTTAACTGCAAAACAAACCGAGACCTTAATGCAATGTAAGAATTTCGAGGGCAATATCCATTAGATATGACTCCACACAAAATCCTTAATTATAGTAATGGTATAATTACATATTATGATTTTTACTTTTTGGATATCCAGGAAATAAAAGACGAACTTTCTTCTGCCATTATAGACATAGTAAGTATCAAAATCAAAAGGGGTGATAATAAGTATTAGCAAAGTCATACATTGTTACTTTCCCTACACCACAACCACCTAAAACAATCCAGGTAGGTTATGAAACCATCAGGGTTCAACCCTATGTACCAAATCCCCTGCGGTGGTTTAATTGTTTGTGATTTTTCCACCCCGCCAACCTCTGTAAAAAAGAACCAATCTGTATACAATGTGAAGAAAAAAAACATGGAGTAAATATTAGGTGCAATCTAACACCAAAACGTATAAATTGCAAAGAACAACACAATGCTTTGGATTGCAATTGTCCAATTTCTATTTTGAAAAAAAAGATTAAATCTATTCAAACTTCTTTAAAAATGTCACTCAATAAAAAAAAAAATGTTATTACTTAAAAAGATGTGGCTTGCCTTTTTTAACAGTTACTTTTCGGTAACCAGTTTTACCGGCGCGCATTCTAGCGGTACCCATTCGAAATTAGAACTCATCTTCCCTTTCATCACTACATACTAGCTTAGATCCGATGTTTTCCAGCCTTTGAAATTTCCTCACTGTTCTTCTCTACGTTCTGCGTATTTATCAAAAGCAACCATAGAATGTTCATTTATTATTCTATAATACTTTTAAGCATAAAATAAATACCTTGTACTCATAAATTATTTATCCATATAATAGACTATATATATTATATTTATTATTACAAAACCATCCATATAAATAATATAATTATTTATGGGGCGGGGAAAGGCCCCATCCCTACTATTTCCTCCCCCCACCCCACCACTTCCTGCCCCTACCCAGCCTGCATTGTTCCCAGAGAGTTGAAGCAGGAAAAAATAATAGAAGAACTAGTCGCAGAAAATATTTCCTTAAAAAAACAGATATCAAATTTAGAAATAAAAATAAATTATTTAGAACAAAATAATTTATCAAATTCAATAGAAATAAGGGGCATTCCAACTAAAGCCGGAGAAACCACAGAGGGCATCATTCGTTCTATTGGAGCTGCTCTGGGCATTAAGCTCGGAGAAGAGGATACAGACTATTTGGAGCGAAATCGACCTATAGGAGAAAACCCCAGGCCCCCGTCTATTATCGCGCGTTTCGTCCGGAGGACTGTTGGTGATGAGGTCATCCGACTCCGAAAGGTAAAGAGAGATTTCTCCACGCGACACCTAGGATGGGACAGCGATGAGAAAATTTATATAGGTGAGGAGATGACGCACAATAATCGGCATCTCTACTGGCTGGCGAGACAAAAGAAGGCTACCGGCAGGATTAAATACGTGTCGTTCGCGGGAGGACGTATGAGATGTCGGCACAATGATGGTCACCCAGTAGTCTTCATAAATGAAAAAAAAGACTTAGACAATTTTGACTGACTCTCAATTCACAGTTCCCACCCAATTTCATTTTATTTGCATGTATATATATTTTATTTTTACTTATTAGATTTTTTTTTAATTTTTACCTCAGAAGAATGTTTTTATTTATTTTCAATTCAGGAATTTATATTTTTAATTTTCAATTTCACATACTTTTCTATGGTTTATTAATTATTTTATGGCTCTCAATGTTTGAATTCTTAAATTTATATTTGATATTTATATTTTTATTTTTTTTTAAGAAGTAAAACAACGAAATGTTCCTCTTTTCTTAATTAATTTTCCAGTACATTATGGGCAATTCTATAATTTACTTTCTTCCATCTCCTCTCATGACTAATATCCTTTTAACCTGCCACGTTAATTCCCAATCCCTCATTGCTCATTATGATGAATTCCTTCATCACCTCCAAAATTCCTACCATATAATTGCCGTATCAAAAACCTGGCTCAAACCAAGTATCCCTTCTTCTTCTGTAAACATACCTGAATATGCTCTCATTCGTCATGACCGTGCCGACCGAAAAGGTGGAGGGGTCGGCTTGTACGTTCATGATAGCATGAGAATTAAAACCCTATACAAATCACCCTCTCCTGATTATCCACACATAGAATATATATTTACAGAAATATCCTTTTACTCATCCTTAATCCTTTACGTCGTAGTCTACCACCCTCCTCAAGTTAAATTCGATCCAACATTTGAATCCTCTTTCCTGACATACGTACCAGTGGACAATAACATAATCATAGCAGGTGACCTCAACACTAATCTACTTTCAGACACTCCTGATAGGACATACTTACTAGAATTGATGTACTCCCTTGACCTATTCATTGTTCCGACCCATCATACCCAGTTTACGGATACATTACTAGACCTCTTAATCATTGACTCACCTAAGAATCTACTCTCGTCATCTCAAAATTCAATGCCATTTCTGTCTTACCATGATCTCATTCAGATATTCTATAACATTCCCACACACACCTTTATCCCTAAGCAGATTTCCTGGCGAAATCTTGACTCTTTAACTCCTGAAAGCATAGATCCTTTACTTGGCACGAATGGGATAATCCTTAGAGCTATTATTTCTTCCTACTACACTGATGAGATGGTTGAATGCCTCCCATCAAATCTCCTTTCATTCCTTAATCACCTAGCACCACTTAAGACATCCATTTTCCGACGGTCCCCCTTTCCCTGGATTAGCCCAGAGATTAAAGAGTTGATGAAGAGAAGAGATGCTGCTGGGAGGCGCTTCAAGTGAACTCGAATTTCGGAGGACTACTCCTCTTTCAAACATTTCCAAAACCTTGCTCAGTCTTCATTGCGACGTGCCAAGGCACAGTATTTCAATAATATCCTATCCCAAGCTCCTGATCCCAAGTCTAAGAGGAAAACTTGAGAAGATTTATCTTTGGTGTCGACAGACGGTCTCACATATCATGCCGGTACAATGAGCTAGGGTAGGGTAGCTTTTACCCGATTTTCGACTGCAATACTTCCTCGGCACTTTCCTATTCTTGTAATTAAAAACCAATAAACCTTCCTATATCCTAGACCTACTTACTCTGTGTTTCTCCATTCACCACCTGAATACAAGATCCCAACCTTCTAACCTATATACCCCCTCACATAGAACTGCCTCCTTTGAAAAATCCTTTGTCATCCGGGCTATCACTTTCTGGAATTCCTTACCTATCCATATTCACAAAGCCTCTTTCTTAACTTCTTTTAAACATCTTTTATTTATCCATCTCCTCGATCTTCAATCTTCCACAAAAATGTAATTGTACATAAGTGTGCTAAAAGTTTTACTGTTCATTGTTTTTTATTTTATTTTATTTATTTATTTATTATTTTTTTTACTCAACTTTAATTTTAAATTTAATTTTTTATTTTCTCTTCTTTTCTTTTTGTTTTTTTTTTCTCATATTTTAATTTTTAACACCGATGTTCTGAGTTTTAACTAATCTCAGCCAGACAATATTATTGTGACATGGTATGGCGATACAATCTCCTAAAACAGTTGCATAAATGTGGAATAAACAGAAAAATTGCTCAATTCATAAAGGGATTTTTAGGAACCAGAAGCTACCAAGTCTGCCTCGGTGGAAGTAAAACAGAAAAGATTGCATGTAACGCCGGTTTACCACAAGGATCAGTATTAAGCACCGCCTTATTTTCCATTGCCTTATCAGGCATAACCAAGTGTTTGACACAGGATGTTTCTGGTTATTTGTTTGCTGATGACTTCTCGATTACCTGGAAAAATGTGGTTTCTTCAAAAAAAAAAAGTCTTCGATTTGTCGTATATCTGCAAGGGATTCGAATAAAAAGGTGAGGTCTGTTAATAACTAAAAATATTACTAGATATCAATGCTAATACCAAACACCTAAAATACTTCCAGTCAAACAGGAAAAAACAAAATATCAATACAATATTTTTTTAAATTAAATTAATTGCAATTCACAACAGTCTATAATATAATACTACTAGTAAATGTGAGGAATAATGTAATGGCTAGCCATTGTCAGCACTTAAATTAGTTTTGTATTGGAATCTCATGAGACGGTCTTTTTTTTTGAGAAACTCAAATCTACTGACATCTTTCAGGTTCAAGATCAATATCGAAGGCATATCACATACCTATTGAGTTTAAAGTGTCTAGTATCCAGAAAATAGATTATTATTTACTATACTCATCATGTAGTACAGTTTTAAATAATTAGGACTTTGAAGTCCTATTCATCATTGAGATTGTAAAAGATAATTCGGAAGTACTTAGAAGCTAGGAGGAGCTTTCGGAATAAATAAAAAAGTCCTAGATGGCAGGTAAGGCTAAAATCCTGTTCAACGAAAGTAGCTGCCAATACACTACACCCTTAAACACTTGTAGGAAGCAATGCTTGCAGGGAATCATATATTCATGATGAGATGGATTAATGATATCTGGATGTAGTTTAGAAGTTTTAAAAAAGTAATAATACACGTAAATTCTAAAAGTATGTTATAACGTTAATGGTTTGAATTTCTTTGAATATGGTGGCGATTATTTCTAAAGGAGCCTAAGATGATATTCTCCGATAACATTGTTCCGCTCTTAATTTCAACACCAAGATCTTCCATGAAGATCATTGTTGTCCTTGTTTCGCGGTCGCCGAACACTCGCGGAGTAGTTTTTTCTTTCATACAGCTCACTGTAAACTAACTTGCTCAATCCTCATTCGATTCCTGCTAAACCCTTTGCTATCTTACAATTAGATTTGGTCTTCCACGTTGTTACTGAAAAGGGTTTTCCGCGTTGAATCTACCATCAATCGCTTAGGCATTCTGTATCCTCAAGCGACGTGACCTGTTCCTTACCCTTGTTGAGATTGGAGAGTTGGAGAGGCATTTCTAGACTAACGGTCAGTGCTTTATTAATAATAGGATTCGCATTCGACATTTCCCATCTAGCCACTAATAAATGAATAAAACTGGTAGTCTTAAAAAAATAAAAAAATAAAAACAGTTGGCTGAATATTATTTTATTGAAATTCCTATTGCCTGAGTGTCCTTCTGCTAAAAAATACGCAATACAGAAACATTTCTTGGTATTTTTTGTGGAAAATAAATTTAGTTTCTAGTACTTTTTAGAGTCTCTCATGTTTTTAAATGAATCCTGATTTTTTAAAAATTTCTGTTTCAAGGTATTTTTATGACATGTATCATTTACATCAATTAGATTTCGCAGTTACAGTTCCCACCACATAATGTTGAGAATAGAACATCAATTCATAAACATTAAAACAAAATGAGTGATATAGTCAGCCTGGTGGAAGAGAAGGAAGTGAAGGCAGTCTCGAGGGTCTACCTTTGGGGCATTCTCACCACTACCACGTGTAAATTAGGCCTTCGGCTCTCCCTCCTCCCCCTCCCTCGGGGACAATTCGTAACTCGTCTCTTTAACGCTGTTACCGTTCGCTCTCCTTTAGCGCATTCAATTTTCGCCTACTTCATTCTTTTTATGAAATTCCGTCTCTGGAGAACAAAATGAGGTAGGCCATACTTTAATACCTATGACGATTATAATCACGATAATGATAGTCGAAGAACCTTTGTTGAATACTTCACTTAATGTCATACATATTTTTAAGTTCTTCCATAGGCTTACCCTCTATGACAAGTTAAATTACCCAATTCTGCCAATGTGAGTATTGCAACCATTCATTTCTTTGTAGTGCGAAAATTCATATTTAAGGAACAGCAAAATCTAAATAATGCTAATACAAAAAATTAGTTCATAATAATTATTGAATCTTAAAGATGTTCAATCAATTATATATTATCGGTAAATTTTTTAAAAGCAAAAGAGCTGTAGACTATTAAGTAAATATTTGATTACAAAGCCCTCTTAAATGTCTGACATTTCTTTTCTTTTTCTGATTGCAACATAAATATTTGATAAACCAAACGGTCTTGGCTCTATTTGTTTAATCTTTAATAGAACCCCAAATTGAAAAATAAAATCGTATTGCTAAATACCGTTGAAAAATGTATTAATAACATTTATAGTAATAGCTTTCGATAGTAGCCTAAATAGTTGATTTTTTTTTAAGTTATAATTTCTATATGCTTATTCCCATTCAAGCATACCAAATGCTTATTGAGCGTGATTTATTAAAAAAAAAAAAAAAAACCTTATCCCTTGATAATTTAAAATTTAAAAAAAATAATAAACTATAATAAAATTACAGTTTTTCTAATTACCATGGAATTATAGAATATTAAAGATCGCAGGCCATTAATCTTTAATTACTAAAGTTTATAAAAGTTTAATGAGGAGTTTCAAATTTCAAATAGGAAATATATGTATATAAGCTTAGCACTTTTTTAATAATAAGTGAGTTTTTTCTTGATGTTTCCTACTGTTTAAAGAACAACTTTAAAATGTTAAACCTATTCATTATTGTGTAAAACTATATTAATCGTGTAGAAAATGAATGACCCGAACATGTATACTCAAATGAATTTTTTAAATATAAATATGCATATAAACGATTATTATTAGTATTATTATTATCTCTCCTATTCTCGGTTTTTACTGGAAAAATAGCACCTATTTGGATCTAATTCAAGGGTTAAGAACGGTATTTATTTTTGATATTTAAAAATTTTCTGATGAAACTGGCTGTTCCAAGAAGGACTGCCTTCTGCGATTCATGGAGAATTTGAATTTGAGAGATCTTCAACCAGTTCTTTAGTTCCAACGTTTCATTGGTTGGAGTGGAAAACCTTCCATGTAATTCTTTTTTTTCAAGAATCTAAAAGATTTACTTGGATTGGTCCTGAAGGGGTTTTTGTTGATGCTAAATTCAGAACAATCAACTCTTTATCTAGAGCTACAATGGTAGAGACAACTCTGGAATCCTTAGATTTGAAGTAATAGCGGAGATGTTCTTCTTGTTCACGGCATGCCTTAAAAATGCTAATTATAAGCCTCTACCTCAAATCTTCATGGGGAGATACAATCTCGACACAGGTTGGCCCAACATGGCGGAGAACAGCAAAGAATAAAAATTCTTTGGAAGTGGAATTAGATTGCGAACCCCGCTTCAAAGTATAACTGGTGACCTTGGAAAGTGTAAGACCATTACTCCTCTTAGAGGAATGCTAGTGCAAGAAGATTTAATTGTTTTTATTATTTAGTTTCAGAACACAAACTATTTTTATTTAATTTAATTTAATTTCATTCTGTTAGCTATCTCAGCATCTATCCTACTAGACCTGCAAAGATGGTTCCTAGATGTCTCGCGATTCCGCAATCCGTAGCTTTACTAATTCTCAAGTGTGCTCATCATTTTTTCGCTCAAATATTCTAGGAAATATTTAATTTTTGTAGAATTTAAGGTCATGCTTTTCTTTTAACGGAAGTGATGTTCTCACACCCGTAAAGAACTGTAGGTCGGATAATAGTTTAATAAATCCTAGTTTGTAAGTTTCTGGACTATAAAACCAAAATTAATAACTTAACATTGAGGTATATTTTAAATGGAACTTTTAATTTTTTTTCTTATTCATGCTTTATTACATCACTTATTATTGTTTTAAATATATCAACAAAGGTTTTTTATATACCTTTTGAAATTTAATAATAATTTCATTAATTTTAAAACTAATCAAATACAAAAAGTAATCATTAATTTTTCAACACATATTTTCATTGATATTATTTGGGGATGATAAATTAATAAAGTGAAAGCTATAGAATGAGATCGGACTCGTTGGAACGATTTACTCCTGATTGATGTATTCAGTACCACCCCCCTCCACTCCCCCACCTGTTATCTCCATTTTCTGGCATTGTTTCAAGCAAATGTTCAAGCGGGATGAGGCCAGGCCTAATTACCTGACGATACTAAGCCATTGTCGTCACAATCTTTCATTTTCATTAACTTGTTCAAATCAGTCGCTATAATTGGTCGATGTTTCAGATTTAAAAGATTTCATCTCTGTTTACTTTTTGTTTTTTTCCATCAAAGTTTTTTAAACCATCACCTAGCCTATTTGAATTTAGTAGTGAAGAATAATGCATTTACTTTAGTTATTAGTCTGTGATGATTTATAAGGCTAGCAAAATAATTAATCAAAAATAAATTAATTAAATAAAAATTTTGAATGGTCTGGAAAATGGCCTGTGATTTAAAAATACTAAATATTTTTGCATGTTTTGGACAATATTTTAACGGTGGTGCATCATGAGATTTATAGAAATACATACGGTTTATAGAAATTAGATTAATACATTGCACAAGACGAATAAATAAATGCACAAAGCTAAATTTATAACCGTATATTTAGTAAATGTCTCCATCTTATTTATTGCCATGCTCAGTGGGGGTTGGGGGGGATAAGGTGCCAAGTCCCAGTTCGGCGAAACATTTAATTCTTCAATTTCAGCCTGAAGACTGAACTAGGAAATTCCGTATCCATAATGTTTTTTAAATTTATTTATGAAAATATACAAATAGATAAGAAACTAGTATATTTATTGAAAATAAAGGATATAAAGACAAGACAAAAACGTTTTCAGAAACCACTCTGGAAGTACACCAATGATGTTCTTAAGAAGAGCATAAAGACTAAAAATACAACCTAGTTTTGATGGTTGTACTTAAAACACTAAAATACTAAACATATGGGTACTTTCAGTGAAAAAAGAAAAAATCCATCTATATATTCTTTTTATTTATTTTTTAAAAAAATTCATATTAAAAAATTATATTTGTGTATAACAAAATTTGTGCTACTAATTGTTAGTAGCTAATTGTAATTAATGTTTCATTTTAGAAGGCCTCGATACCATCTTCTTTTCAGACGCCTTATTTATCTTTATTATCTTTTCATTTCGTATGAACAAATTTTGTATGCGAAATAAACTAGTTCTTTTTTATTTATTTATTGTACATGTATTTACCCAAAGAGAGACATTACAGTAGAAGCCCGATTGTCCGGGGCTCAATTAACTGGGGTTCCAATTAACAGGGATTCCGAGGAGACAATTTTTTTTTTTACTTAATAATTTTAATATTTATTTAATAAAATCAGTACACAAGATTATTTCTAACGACTACGTAACTGTTAATTATGTATGAACTATTCCTAAAAATAATTAATGGAAAAACAAGTTGGAATTTTATTAATAAGAGTTTACCGGTAACTGTGTAAAAATCCAATTCCTATTCTAAAAACGGCAATATTTTCAAGTCTTTCTATTAAACTGTTAATAACTTGTTTGCCTACAAAATAATTTACTCAGTTGTGCTTTAGTCTATTTAATTTAACTAACGAACTAACGAAATATCGCTCAAAAGAAACGCCTGAATAGAAATTAACCATTATAAACCGAGTTGAAAAAGGATATGTGTTGAAACTTTGTAGGATTAGGGGAGCAAACTATTCGTTATTTTGAAGGATGAAAATAACATTTCCGATTTCGTATTTTCGCAGGCCCAATAGTTATCAATTCTAAACCTCGAAGGATGAAAAAGACCGTTTCGGAAACAGAAAACAATAAAAACAACAAAGCAACAAAATTAACCAGCAAATGAGGCAATGAGAACTGATATTAGAAAAGAAATGTTTAATAAAAAACAAACTATAATTAAAGACTCATTATCTAAATAAAAATTCAATACATGTGCAACAACATGTAACTTTATGTTGTTCATGTTGAGTATTTGTTTGTTTTTGGTAGATTGCAGATGAGTTACCGGTTCTTGACGTACTTTTAATTCGAAATCCTAATGGAACAATAGAAACAGAACGGTAGAAAAAACCGATACGTTCCGGAAGATATTTACATTTTACTTGTCAATGCCACAAAAGTGATAAAAGCAGCACTGCTAAAAGTATAGACAAACCGCGGGAAATAAAGTAGTAGACCTCCTTTTAATTGATTCCCACACAGACTCATTTGCAAACAGAAACTCAACATAAACAGTATAAAATTAAAATGAAAGATATTACACTATTCCATATATACAAACACTATCAGAAAGACTTAGAAAAACATTCACAAAAAACCATAAAACTGACTACAATGTCACATTCAAAAACACGTCCACCATAGATAAATTATTTACCAAAACCAAAACAGATAAATTAGAATTGAAGTATAATATTTTTTACGAAATACTGTGCGAATATAGTTGTGGCAAGTCTTATTTCGGTACATCGGAACTATATTTCAAACGACGTGTTTATCAACTTAAATACACGTCTGTTACTAAAATCTCGAATGAACAGACCAAACAGCTCTCACCAACATTACAGGCAAACAAAACATTCTCTTAAATTTGATTTCCCAAAACTTATTCACCATGAACAAAATAATTTTAAACGAAATATTAAAGAAATGATAACTATAGAAAATTGTAAAAATCGCGCCATAAACAAAATATCAGACGTCCTACATCTCAACACATGTTATTCCAATTTAATACATTGAGTCTAACAATGTACATTTACATTGATATACTTCATATAAATCACTTATCCATAATATATATATAACTTACGTTCACTGGCGGTAAAACGTTAAAAAAAGAAAGAAAAAGGAGTGAAATAATGCAGGCACAGCAACTTGATAACAACTGATTTATTATTATTTCTGTTGTTTACATAATTAGCATTAAGGATTAGCTTGTATATTAGTTACATCTAATCTTAACTTTCCTACTCCTCCATATTTTGTAATTCTATATAGTTAATTATTTTAAGGGAAGTTTTTATATATTTACATGGTAGCTAACTTTATGTTTTGAAATAACCTGTATGTCCTATATAATTTTATTGTAACCTTCTCTGTAGGGCATGATTATGAGAACAATTAACACATTAACTTTACTTTTTTTTTTTTTAATTTTAGAAACATCCTTAATTCCTCATATTGTCCGGATGTTTTTAGTTTGATACATTTGTTAATTTTAATAAAAGCGTTATAATATTTTTGTATAATAAACAATTTGAATTCAATTATTTGTTAGATGACAGAAGGATTTCTATCCAGATCGAACCAAATTTACATTAACCTGGTAGATTAATCCCATGCTGGACCAAGAGAGATTATGCATTTAAGCTATGGAAGCTTATTAGTGAGTTATGGAATCTGTAAAGCACATAATCAGTTGTGTGAATTGGTTTAAATGAGAATCGCTCCTGCTTATTGTCCCTGGGTTTAAATCGGGAGGGATCTGTAAAATATTAAATCGAATATTTGAGACACATTGTTTGATTTCAACGTGCTTTACAATATTAAGACAGAACAATAGTTTATATATCAACTATAACTTTATTAAGAAGTCAAAATTATTGTTATTGATATAAATTTTTAATATAAGTTCTTAAAGAAATCTACTTCAAAAACTAAGTTTTACTCATTTTTTGTCTATTTTTTTTTTAATAAATTTTTGTTTCGTTTTATTTTTGGTGCTAAAATCGTGTGAATGTCATCTAGTGCAATATTTGTGGAAAAGTTGAGAGCATTTTCGTTACTGCAGTTAGTTGAGGCCTGTCAGCCTACTGGTGGCTACTCAATTCAATTTACACTTAATATTTTTAATGTTTATTGAATAAATCTTACAAAAGACCTAATTTATGGACACCAAGTAAGGATGGCAAAAAATCTTTCCAAACAATTTTTACAAACAAATATAAATAAATAATCTGCAATATTTAATAATAATAATAATAATAATACTTCCTCAGGGGCCTTACTATTATTTGTGTCATTTTATAATGACAAATTTAAGCATAAGTAATTTTTTTTTCATACTTGGCTGTACGGATTTGGAAGGAGTGATTCTGGGACGGTCTACTCAACTTTTATTTCTTTTTAGCATGCATTTTAATTTATAGTTTTAAAAAAAGTACATTATTTTTCCTTTGAGAATACTCTAGTAAGAGAAATAAAATGTTCAGTAGTTTAGTTAAGATGATGAATTATGAAATTAAATTTGGAAACTAAATATTTTCATCACTTTTTTTTTTTTTTTTATCCAGCATTTTAAATTTATTTTATTCGGGGCATATCCATCGCAAACTCATCTTTATCCGCTGTATAATGTTAAAAAACGAGCTCTAAGGAGATTTTCGATAATAGAATAATACCAGTCTAGTGAAACCAATCAACCGAAACTATAAGACATAGGCCACAAAAATTACATAGTTTAGGAATGGCCATAACAGCCAGAATCGAACTTCGATATCAGTACTCGCCTCGTGACAGGAAATTGTATCGATGCATCGAAGCTATTGACAGACCGCCGCGGATGTTGCCCAATCTGTAATTCCATATCCTACTTCCGTTTTAGGCAGGATTGTTTTAGCGTAATGGGACAATGCTAATACCGATTAGGCTTAATTTGACGTAGATATTAATTGCATTATAAATCTCTAACATCCACTGCGTTATTTTTATAAGGATTTTCAGCTTTAGTTGAAGACTGATTTATCATTCCCTTTTTTACCAAGACGAGGTTTATTTCTTCGGATCACATTGTCAACATTTGGTGTTGAGAAATCCATGTGTGATCGTACACTACGCCTTCTCATAGCTGTCTTACCATATATACAATTATTCCAGGGAAACTGCGAATTGAGCTTGGGACTTATGGGAGGATATTCCAGGCCAAAAGTGATCCCAAAGCTGTTCTCTCAGCCGCGTCACAAGTGTCAAAACCAGTAAAGGCTGAGAGAGCGCGCTGTTACAGTCGCTCAGGACATCTGCGAAGAAGCTGATCATTGCAAAAACTCTAATAAAATAAATATTAAGAATTTAAAATAGTTGTTGTTGCCATTGCCATTTTAATCTGCGAGGAGGGTTTTAAAGAGGTGTTGAACCCGTCAATGAATGAGCCAGAGAGTTAGGGGTGGTTGAAATGGTATTTTGAAAATTTAGGTATATAAAAGTATGAGGTCAGGGATAGTGGTGGTTCAGAAATACTGGACCTGTTACTTTGTAACAGGTATGGGCTGACTGAACGGCGCACAGTGGGGCAGAACAGGTAAAAAACGGAAAAAACTCTTTTTCTCGAGAACGGTTAGTCCCATCGAGCTGCTAATAGTCTCATTCGATTCAGAAAGGAAAATTGCATTAAAATTGCAACTAAATTGAAAAATTATATAATTATTTTCTTTAATAAAACTGAGCGATATTTTAAATTATTTTATAAAATTTAATATAACATAATTTTAATTTAATTTAACATAAGTATATGCTAATTTAACTTCATTATAACAAATAAATTGGTCCCCTTTTTCAATAATCACATTTTTATGTCGATTAGCTCAGAGTAATTCATTATTTACCTACATAATAATCGATAGGACGGCTCACATATCAATTGGAGTTCTTCTTCACTTATGGGAAGTAGTTTTCTTTTAATTTGAGGCCTCATGTGCGTAATGAAGGGATCAAATGATTCTAGTAACTTATGAAACATATCATAATATCAATATTTCATTCATCCACTCATAAAACCTAATTTTAAACTTATGTCTATTAAAATTATTTTTATTAACCGATTTCAACTTTTGTTTATAATGAGGGAAAACCGTTATTAATTGCACAAGGTATTAAAGTAATCAAATCATCCGATTACAAAGGATACTTCTCGCTGACAAAAGTTTCTAATGAACAGTCACTAAAAAATACCTCACAGAGATCGGAATATTTTGTTTTCATTCATAAAGTTTTTTTTTTTTTTTTTGTAATGTAATTTTAAATCAATTTATCATATAATCACTTATTTGTATTACCAAAATTATTGTATTAAAAATATTTAAAAAAAAATGATTTTTTCCATGAGCGTCTATAAGTGGAATAAGAAATAACTATTTCTCAGAAAATGCAAAAAATGAACTTAGACATGCATCCCTAAGTCTTTGTTTGATCATTTGAGAATTAGATCACTTCATTTGTATGTCTGAATCCCTTCCTTAGGTTTAGTATATAGTTAAGACAGTAACCATTGTAAAAGGGGTCATCACCTCTTATCCTACGCCCTTCGATTCCTTATTCACTATTTGCTTTCACATCGATAACAACCCCTATAAGTTAAGACAGTAATCTTTATAAAAGGTCATCACCTCTTATCCTACGCCCTTCGATTCTTTATTCACTATTTGCTTTCACACCGATAACAACCCCTATATATGACCTCGTCTTTTAGGACGAAGAGAGAAGTAAGTTAGGATTGTCGCGGTCAGTACGACCCGTCTTATAGCTATCAGTCATTGTTAGACACAAGTGTTGTATTTATTGTATTTGAAATAAACCTTTTTTTTAAAGTCTAAGTTGGAGTAAGCTTATTTAACTATATAGTGTTTGTAAATAAACAAACATAGGGACCACGAAAAGGTTAATCTCAACTTTGTAAACAATCGTTGTTTTTTTGCACAGTTGTCAATAAAATTTATAGAGATATTAAGTAGTAGTATAAGCTTTACGTTGATGGTAATTTTTAACCGGAGCTCAGCGGAGCTTTTTTCGTAGGACCACACATGTTAAACAATTCTGGTTAATTTTTCCCTCTTGCTCTAGTATATGTTTTGATAATATATTTCATAAATAGGATCAATCTAATATTTGTTCATTATTCTTTACAGTTTGATCCACAAATATGTCAAGTTTCATAGGTTTATCTATAAAAATAAATCCACAGTGATCCAAATGGTAGCTCAATAGAAATAAGCCACTTTGGGGTGGAGTAATGTTGTCCAACTTTGGAAGGCCTTGGAGTCGCAAATGAAAATGAAATTGAAAAAAACAGACTGAAAATATTTGCACCAACTAATAATGAATACAATGGCCCATCAAACAGGGCAAAAATAATGAAGTCGTGTTTAGAGTTTTTTCCGTGTTTGCCCCACTGTGCAGCGCACAGTGGGACGCATGGCCCAAATTTCCAGACAAGCACTAAAAATTGAAACTATTTTATTTCAATCTCCGACCACTTTACACCATCTTCAAACATCTAAGGAATAAGAAAATATGGAAATTTTTCAGAAATGCGTAGTGAAAATGCTGTTTTTAAAATAAAAAAGTACTGAAAATTGACCATAAAAATACACGAAATCGTATTTAGTGATTATGATTGTTCCTGTAACTTTTTAAATTTTACTGATAATTATACCTCATAATCTCAAATAAAAAATTTCTTTCTATTTCATACTAGTCTATTTAAACTAAAAAAAAAATAATAGTGATGGTTTTATCATTAGAAAAAATTAGGATTTTATAAAACAATGACATGTGGAGTAACTTTCAGGGTGTTTCGAGTACATTATTGCGTGTTGAAGAAAACGTCCAAATTTGTCCAAAAAATGGAGTTCATAGACTTTAACGAGATTGTATTTAATGAGATAAATACATACCATTATTTTCCGAATATGGCCGAATTAACGCGTGGTTAAGCATAGTTTATGTATTTCTTTTTTTTTTAAATATATATATTTTATTTAAAAAAGTGTACAATCTGCCTCAGTAAAGGGCAATAGGTACAGAGATAAATGTATTCATTCATACCGTATTTACAAATGCACACACACACACACACACACACACACACACACACACACACACACACACACACACACACACACACACACACACACACACACACACACACACACACACACACACACACACACACACACACTAATAATAATAAAAAATAAAATAAAATAAATAAATATCTTCATAAAATAAAACTAATAATTATTTACAATAATCAAAAATAAAACAAAATTGAATTAAAATTAAAATACACAAATTATTATTCATTCGTACTTTATATACAATACAAACACACTCAGCCCGGGGAACCCCGAATCGAACCTATTCCCCACGTATTGGGAGTCAAGACTAGACGCGTAGAGATCCCAGCGCTGCTCTCTCGGCTGCATCACTGGTAATATCCAGTGGAGGCTGAGTGGGAGCGCTATGGCCACAGATACTCAGGACTTAAGTAGAGAAGCTGGTCATTACCAGAACTCCAACATAACTTTATGCATTACAAAAGGTCTCGGGGCCATTGCCGTTTTAAATTTATATATTTCTAATGTTGTAATTCGACCTTATTAAACCATCAACCTTTATTTTTATTTGTACCTTTCCCAGTTATGAAAAACAAAACGATATTTGTAATTTTTAGTTTAGAATTGTATTTTGTTAATTTTAAAATGTTTAGTCTTAGTTATTTTCTTTTCGTAAGTTTTTCCACATGGCAGTAATGCTAATAGGAGCCCTGTAATAGGTGCATATACTTCTACACGTTCTCATGCATACATTTCTCGACATAATGCATATTTAAATAAATATTTATACATACTATTTTTAGAACAATACATAAAATATTTTTAGAATAATACTAAAATAATTTAACTTTAATTTAAAATAATTGAGTTAAGATGAAATTTAAGCAATAATTATCAAATGAATTTATACGCTAATTGATGAATAGAGAAAATATTGGAGAAAAAAATGATTGAATAAAAAAATATATAAATGAATAAAAAAGATAAATAATAGAAGAAAAAAAAAGTATATATTATTAGGAGTAGGTAAAATTATATATACAGTTTATTCGTTAGGCTTCATGATATCAACGTGATCCACAAATAGTCTCATTTATTGTATAGTCGTTTGTTGTAAACAAACAGCAGCAACTGTCAGTCTCAGTCTGTATTCAGATACATGTTTTGATAGCTCGAAGCCATAGTCAATTTTTTTTTTTTTTTTTTTAAATCATGACTTACTTAATTATCGCGGGAAGTCGGGGTTAATTAATTATAAAAGGTTATTTTTTTATTTTTTTTTTCATTTAAATGTCGACAGACCCTGATTTCTTAAATATTTAAAAAGTCCGATCGTGAAAAAGGCATACAACACGTATAGCTCACATAACGGTAAACTGATTGGTTTGCAGATTTTTTAAATTCGATAGGGCACATCAAAAATGATAGAAAATAATATCCCTCGAATCAAAACACAAACAAACAAAAATTGGATTTTTTTGACACACCATTAGTTAACAGAGCAAAATCTTGAAATGATAGGCAAAAACAGACTTCAGATCCAAATTCTACACCCTTGAAAACATACCCATATGAAATTTGAAGACGATGCAAAAATTTTTAGAGGCTCAAATTGCGATGTCTAGAAAAAACACCGTTTCTTCCCACTGTGTGGTGCGCCGCGGCGTCCCTGTTACCGATATTCAGAAGTAGCAGGGACGAGATACTTGCAAACTCACTTCAGTACTAGTAACAACATTCATACCTGTTACCTTCGTACAGCGTACTACCCTAGACTAGCATTTCTTACTTTTCATTACTCGTTTAGCTAAACCAGTATTTTTACTTCCACTCTCGTAAGAGTATTTTCTGGTAAAATGTCAGCCGGTCTTCATTGTATTAGACATTCTTACATTATTTTTTATTTTATTATTGTTCATTTTCAGAATCATTAAAATACACTCAAATATAAAATCTATGCATAAGCAATTATATAATTTTTGCTATTCATAAGTCAAATAAAAAATATGTATGCTGTTATAAAACATCTAACATCTTAAATAATAGTTTGCCAATTATTTATAATCTTGCTGATAATTCATTAATGCTTTGAATTAAATCTTTATTAACTGTAATCAGCCAAAAAAAAATTTGATCTTTATTTAACTATCAGTATTTTGTGAATGAAATGGTTGAGGATAATAGAAAACGTTTTATGGAAAAATTGAATTTTATAGAAACAATAAAATTGAAAAGATTTTTTAAAAAATAACCACACATATATTTGGTTGTATATATATCATTAAAAAGGTAGTTGAAAATGTAAACTTATTGATTAGAGCCGATATTGAATAGGTAACAGATATGCGAGTAATAGGTAAAATATCAGTGTAACAGGGAAAACGATTACCAGTATGGAGAGACGTTGACCTTGAGACAAGTAACAGGTATTTTGTAACACATATTTGTAACAGATATTTTTTTGGACCTGTATCGGTCGTCCCTGCTACTGAACAATATCGGTTTAGACCATCCCTAGTCAGGGACAAAAGTTATATAAAGACCATTATCTAGGGTTTATTTTGGAGACTTTAGACTGGAAGGATTCACTGCGTTGATATTCGATTGTTTTTCAACCCTCCACGGTTCAAGTCCATAGGTCCAAATAGGTTTCTAGATTTATATGAGTTAATGTGTTTGGATATTTACAGATATTATTAGTCACGTCGTATTTTAGATGAATTTAATTGAGATAACTAATTTTTCATTTTCCTGATTTTCTTTTGGAGCTTGATTAGGTTATTAAAGTGATATTATTTTGTATGAAGTTTCGTCTTGTTTAAGTCATTTTATTGTGCTAACATTCATTTTATTCTGATAGTATCGGAAATGAACTCTAAGAACGCATTTGTCTCGAAAATACAGAAGGACTACCAAAAGTAATAAAGGTGTCTCACTGAAACGCAACTTTACTTGAGAACGGTAGGCTGTAAAACCGAATCTTACAGTTTATACCAACTTTAATTTCCTCTCGCTCTGTTCTGTTTATTCCGTAGTTTTGTGACGCACATTTTCAAACACCTTTTCATCCGCAACACTAGAAACCTTGTCTAGTGTCTGGGTGTCTTTGTTGCATTGCGGGTTGAAATCAGTTGATGTATGTTTTGACTTTTTTTTTTGTGAGTGTAAATTTTAAAACAGTAGAAATATTCATGCAGAACTTACGACAACCCATCAGTGTATTTACATAGGTATTAGTGATAGTTTCAATTATTCCTTATTATTATTTATTTTTTTTTTTGTATGGGCTATTGTTTAGAGAACAAACTAGATTAATAGACTTGGTTTCCGAAGAGACCTCATCGAAAGTTATGGAACTTTAAGACTGATAACTTATAATTAGATTGTTAAAATTGATTTAGGACGTTATTTAACAAATTACTTCTCAAAGCAGTAATATTTAAATTATTATTTGCATAAATTAACTGAATAAAAGTTGGAGAGAAGTAACAAATGTCAGGACAATATGAAAAGTTATTATGTAAATACGATTAAAAGGCCCCCCTCCCCCTACTTTGGGAACCAGCAATTTCCTTGTGGAATTTCTTTTTCCTACCTGGAAGAACATAAAAGGGAGTGGCGATCTTCAATATGAATAAAGTGAAAGGGAGGAAATCGGATTAAAGAATAATAATAAGGAACGGTCAGAGAATCCAGTTCTCAGACTCTTAAAAAAAGAGGGGGGGGGTGCAACAACAGTATGTTTCCAAATTTTCACATATTGTTCACTTTACAGTATATATGTATTTATGCATTCACACTCGCACGCTTTAAATTCCTGAACCTTATTACTTTCTAAGCAATGAATGCACCCGTGCACAAAGTTCCTTTATATTTTATTCCCTGCTTTGGAATCAAGTCTAAGCTCAAAATAAGTTTCCAAAGTTATTAAAAATTCAATTATATTTCCTCGAGTCGAGAATGACGTCTATCTCATTCCCA